>JARHVA010000849.1:3355000-3427500 GCA_037957365.1 Torreya grandis | reverse complement strand
TTCAAATTTTAATTTAAGGTCTTCAACCTTAAACACCTCTTTCAAAATTCCACTTGAGCAAAATGAGAGGATTGATGCTTCAACAAGTCCACCCATAGATAAGTATTTATATATATATATATATATATATATATATATATATATATATATATATCCCTACTTTATTTTTTTAACTTTGTAGATTATATATTTATTGCCTATTACTGTTGTAAATGTATGTGTTTATCTTTACCTATGATTTTTACGATACTAAATAATCATATATAGATACAAGGCTACTTAGGATTATGATTTATCGCCTTAAGTATCATAGAATGCCCATTGGTTGACCATTGCACCACTCACTTTCTTATTAGTTTATTATTTACAAATATCTTATATTAGGTTACTCTTATTTTTTTAGTTCCTTGCATGTGGTATCCTTATTGTATCCTTGATACACCCCCTTATTACAACCTACATTATCATTATTAAATCAGTTGTCTACATTAATCCATAATGAGATTTATACCCCATGTTATAGGCATAATATTTGAAACCATTTTCTCTTGAAATTTGAATGTATATTACCCTTTGGTAGGTCTATGGTTATTCTAGGTCCTTGCATTATACACAAGCTCTATTATTATGACCTTATTTTATTCCTAGTCTATTGAGAGAAAGATACTAGTCATAGGTCATCCTATCCCATGCATACATTCTGGTGAAATAGGCATGAATATTATCCCACCTCCAGTTGGATATTTTTAATGTTTTCCTTTTTTATTCTTAGCATTTTCTTCACTATCATCATACATTTTAGTGAATATTTTAACTAAACTATATCAACCAAGTCGACACAATTTTATATTTTTATAACTGTATCAACCAACCCAACATAGTTATGTGTTTTCACTAACCTTATCAGCTAGCCTAATACAATTTAGTTTTCAAGTTATATTATATTGGATAGATTAATATAATTTTTGGTTTCTTAGTTTAGTTTCTTATTATATTGACTAGGCCAATACTATTTTACTAATTTTTACATTATTCCTTTTTTTTCATCTTATCATTTCAAATTTTATCACGATGTCCCCTCTTAGGGTATTTTTAATGATCTTCAGCTCATTATGATTTTACATAGGTCACTCCTTTATACCTTATGTGGCCACCATTGAAGGAAAATTTTCATGGTGAAATTATTATATGGCTTTTCCCATGGCAAGAGATCCTGATGATGATACTCCCACACATGGCAATCCTTATTACTGAGTGAAGGTCCCAATGATGATGCCTATAATGAGATAAAATATAATTTGCATGGTCCTCCCATTTATGATGATATTGATGATGATCACAATGGTATCAATTTTCACACTTTTGACATTGATACATATCCCCATGATGATCTTCCCACTTATGATGATCCTTATTACTAGGGTGAAGATCCCAATGATGACATTTATAATGGGACCAAATATTATCAACATGGTTATCTAATTTCTATCAATCCCTATGAGGACCCTAATGATCCCACCTTTTACACTTCTCACATGGTTGAAAATCAATACTATGATATTCCCATCTATGATAATGATTCTCATGAAGACCTTAAAATGATAGTGGATGTTCACATTGATGATTATTACTAATGGATAAAAATACCTCTTATCATGATTCCATTTCTAGCATCCTTCACTTTGACTCAAAATTTAATAAGGATGATTATATAAATTCACCACAACACTTTGTCCCACTCTCACAACATTTTAAAGTGACGACTCATCAAAATTCAATACATATTCAAACTCATCTTATAAAAATAACTTGTCAACCTCTCATGTTATGAAAAACATGCAATTCAAATGCCTATTCCAAAATGCATTATAGGTCATGTTTATTCTTATCCTAAAATTTATATGACTATTCAAAACTACTGCATAAGTTCAATTTTAGATTAAAATTATTCCAAATAATTAAAATTTTACATAAACACCTATTTATAATTATGTTTTCCATGTCGATATAGTTATATTATACTCAATTCAATTTGAATATATTGTCTAGTCATTATTGTTTTGCTACAAATAACTACATTCACCATGATATAAAATTCACTAATAGAATTCTTCTAGTTTCATCCAAATGCACTGGCCATGACATAAAATGTGTTGATACAGTTCTTCCTATGTCTTCCAACTACACCATCCATGACATCGAATGTGCCAATACAATTCTTCCTATAACATCCAACTATACTAGCCATGCGATAAAATGTGTTGATACAGTTATTTATTTTTGTTTCATCCAATGGCATCAACCACAAACTATTATAGAGTGTGAATACAACTCCAATTATATATCCTATTATAGAAAACTACACAGACCATGACCCAAAATTTGTCGATATAGTTATTACTCTTTGAATCAAATGCATTGGCCATTGAACATTATATTGTGCTTATATAATTCCATTTCTATCATCTAAAAATATTATCCAAACATTATATATTTCTAATAAAGTTATTTTATTACCTTCATATTATTCCAATTGTATTGGCCAACATGTAGATAGTGTCGATGTAGTTTTATCAACATTCCTTGATATTTCCAATGGTATTGATCACATCCATTAAAGTGATGATACTGTATAACACAAATTTATATCACCTTCAAAATTTATGAACATTACCCTAAAATCCACATTATCTACTGTAACACAAACTTCCATAACATTTAACATTGTTACTTGGCATACAAATCTTAAGGTTAATTCCCATACCACTACATCTCACATGTCAGGGTATCTTACGAATCCCATCATAATATTACTACACATATTAGGGTATTTTTCATTGCCAACCCTTTTCTTATTCATCTTTCAAGGCATATTTCAATGCCCATCCTTATCCTTATGTATGTTTTGTAGGCATCTTACAATGTCCATCCTCATTCTCTTGGATTTTTTATATTTCATACATACAATGAGACAAAAATAAATAACCTTTCACACCTTATAAACAAACCAAATTTAGCTTCATGAAACCTTCCAAGATATATATTCTTGTGTATTCACTAAAATTAACATTTAATGATACAACAATGTACTTGTGACCATCCTCTATACACACTTAGCCTATGCTCAATTATATAGTTTTAAACTTATTTTATTATATTCTATGCATATGACCCTCTACCTTAAAGCAACTATGATACTAATTCTTCATATTACTCATTGCACACAACCTAAGCTCATCCATTGACTGGTTCATACTCCTAGTTTGGTTGTCATTGCTACTTAGATGAAACCACACTTTCAATAAAATCCCATTAGAATATAGTGTTTGATTCCATTAGTTTCATCTTTCCACCAAATAATGGAAATTTTTTCAAATTTAAATTTACCCCAATAGGTCATATTGCACATTTCACAAGCCCGATTTAAATAAATACCAAAATGGATCACTATATAAAAATATTATTCATTTATTTATTCATTAATATCTATATTTAAAAACAATAGAATTATTCTAATGGAAAATTAAGATGAAAAAACATATTATTCCCAATTTTGACTTCATATATCCCAAGAAGATTAGAGCTAGGTCTAATTACACCAGTAAGGTCATAAGTCATGGTTAAAGCTCCTAATCACACCATGATTTCACCAACATATAACATTTTAATAGTATTATATACATGCCATTATAACATGGGAGAATAACATAGAGTTTGATCCCTCTTTTGAGTATTAATATGTAGGCAACACTCAATACATGAGGTGTTGAGGTTAAGCACAACTTCAAACCCTAACCCATTTCCCCCATTTTATTGTATTTATTCCTCCTTATTATCGAGCTAGGGTTTTTTAATTAATAAGAAGGTATATAATGACCTTGTGATGAATCAAAAACATCACACACACACACACACACACACACACACACACACACACACACACACACACACACACACACACACACACACACACACACACACACACACACACACACACACACACACAGACACACACACACACACACACACACACACACACACACACACACACACACACACACACACACACACACACACACACACACACACACACACATTATTTTCAATTGAAGGCATACCTATTAAAGTTTTTATAGAGATCCAAAACTCTAAGAGATGTTGGTGCACCCTATAAACACCATCATAGGTTGACCTTATATAAATAGTGTGAGCTTATCCCAAAATAAAATAGAGCCATGTTTTTATTTCATAGTGACCTCAAATGGTCCCATAATTGATTATAAATTATATATTATAATCATTTATATTCAAGTTACAAATAATTTATTTATATTTATTAATTTCCCCTTATATTTATAAAAATAGTAAAGTTTAAAAAAAGTAATGTATTTATTGTATAGCTTACATATTCTAATTTTCTCAATAATTTTTAATAATCAGAATAATAATATATTAATCTCCAATTTCAATAAATCATATTGGTGAACCATTTTATTATATAATATTTAAAAAACCTAATCATTCATGTTTTTAGGGTTTCTTTCCTTATTTTAATTATTTTTAATTGTTTTATTAGGGTTTTCTAGATTTAGTAAATTATTTATTAACAACATTCTTCCAAGTTTATATTTCATATTTTATGCACTCAAAGAAATTTATTTATACTTATCTAAGAATAATAATTAGACTAAGTGGTACTAAATTTGAGAATACTCAAATTTTAGTTGATAACATCATAATGGAAGAATTAATTAATAGAATTGATGATTCTGGAAAAAGAGAATTAACAATTTATCTTTCATAAAATCCTAATATGTAATATGATTTCATAGATATTGTTAGAGAAGAAATAAATAAAACATATTAAAGTCAATAATTTGAGACATCTCATGATATGGGTTCCTTTCCAATCTCTGTATCACTATATATAACTTTTATACCAACATTTACTATGGGGGAAACCTAAGGGTTTTAGTAGGTCAATATGCCAATGTCTACATAGTAATTATTTACAACACCTATGGTTAGAACACATATTCCCCTAATGTAAAATCACTTATTAAGAACACACACACACACACACACACACACACACACACACACACACACACACACACACACACACACACACACACACACACACAAAAAAAGGTATTAAATTTGTAACAAGGTGCTTTGAAACCTAATCAGACACTTGACTCATAAACTTTACATATATATATATATATATATATATATATATATATATATATATATATATATATATATATATATATATATATATACATACACACACACACACACACACACACACACACACACACACACACACACACACACACACACACACACACACACACAGGTATTAAATTTGTAACAAGGTGCTTTGAAACCTAATCAGACACTTGACTCACAAACTTTATTTCACACTCTATTGGCTCAACATATTTAAGCATGTCCTTGACCACCTAGTTTTGTGGCACCTAAGCTTACATTTTATGAAGGAAAAGGTGACATAAAACAAAATTTTATCATATTTCACAAAACATGTTTGAACTATGTATCTGATGATAAGTTGTTGACCAAGTTGTTTCCTAGGAGTTTAAAAGAGCATGTTCGAAGATGGTTTTAAGATTTACCATACTTTCTGGTTAAAGCATTCAATAATTTGGTAATTTTTTTCATTCTACATTTCTCAATTAACATGAGCAAAAATATTTCATATGCTCAAACTTATCAACTCAAACAAGAATCCAATAAGCCTATCACAAATTATGTATTATGATATAAGACTATGTTATCTAAAATTAAGAATCATATGGAAGACATTAAAATATATTTTGCCTCCACCTATACAAGAATATATTATGTTTTAAATTTTTATATCATTAAAGAATTTATGTCACATAATTAAGGAAAGAGAGATCAAGTTGTTGGGAATAAATAAACTAAAGTATGCAACCAACCCAATTTATACTTCTCATGCAGATAATCTGAGTAAACCATTGTACAAGGTGAGACCAAGTGAAAATAAGAGTGATAAAAATATGATTGTGAATGTATTTTTCAAACTTACTTCATGAATTATTCTATATACTCCTCCAAGGAGATATTTTACTAACCTATCATAGGCTCCCTACAAGGTGTTACAAAATTTATTATAATGTCAATTCAAATAGTTTCATTCCATTAAGGAGGTTGATGTGAGTAAAACTATTTCAAAAATATTTAATTGATTTTTTTTTCAAATTTTCATAGATCATTGGGGTATACTACCAAAAAATGCATCAGTTTGAGACATAAAATACATTATTTTAAATATGATAACATCGTTGATGTGGTTAAATATATAGAGAGGTCAAAGGAATAACCAACTGAGAGTAGAATAATGAAGATCTTTAGTGATCTTTTCCCTAAACATATAGGTCAAGAATAGATAAATAAATTAAAATTCCATTAGACATATAATATACACCCTCCACCAGCTTCTTATCATCCTAATATAGAGGTGAAACATCTTTTGAATAGAATTATTGGCACATATAATATTTTAATTCCATTTAGACCACTCATCACATTTATAGAGCATGAGATAATAGATGAAGAATTTGGTTTGAACTCTTTATTCATTTGATATTAGATTGATCATCAACCTATATAGAGTGTTATGGTTGATAATGGTTCAAGAGTGAATGTGTACACTATCACACTTCTTTCTCATTTTGGATACAAATATAAGGATATACTTCCTAAGAAAATAGTAAATAAAGGATTCAATGGACTTGTTTAGAGTCCTATTGGTGAGATCACACTACCAATATAGGTTGGGCTATCACATGTGACCACCAAGTTTATGGTATTACCCAATACAAGAGTTTTTGATATGTTCTTGGGAATCCTTGGATTCAACACCTTTGTGCATTACCTTCTATAGTACACATATGTTTAAATTTTTTTTTTGATAATGAGGTTATCACAATTCATGGTATTCTATATGACTACCCCATAAAACCAAAGACTATTATTCTTATATATTAGATATTAATTAAGCAACCTAAAATAAAAGGATTCAATATATTTTAAGATTTTAGAAGAAGATGGTCAAATTTATAAGGAGACATGTCCTTGAAAATCCACTTAATCAATGATATGTCACATATTTAATAAAAAACAACTTTGTACTCCAACATGTCCTAGATTAGTATAATAGGACATTAAGAGTGTTCCACAAAAAACACCAACATAAATTTCTTATACCTCATGATGGTTTTTAAGAGTCCTAATGTTCATCATGATAAATAATATACACTATATACTACATATTATTATCATGAAAATGGAACTTATGTTACAGAGCAAAATCAATTTTAATATTCTGAGTTGATACTAATTACATTAGAGTGGCATGATACTTTCCATTCATGAAAGACCATCCTTCCTATGTTGGATACATGACTTATTGATTGTGAGGATCTTACAAGAGTCATTGGTTAATATGTTCCTTTTTATTTATATATTCAAAAACACAATTTTTTTTTATAGTATTACAAAAATTATAAAACTTAAGACTTATACATGACATGTGTAGTTCATCTACATAATTTTTTTAATGCTTCATTATTGCAATACTTAGTTATATCTAGTTTTATATCAAATATGCTTCATAAGTTTATTTGAGTGAGTTTTAAAGCATACATGTTGTCACTTTTAGATGTAGTTACATGTGGTGACACCATCTAAGACCCATAAAATTTTACATAGATAAAACCATACTAATCTAGACAATAATATAATGTGATCTTGTCCAATTACTTCAGATTTGTCCTAATGAACACATGCTCTAATTTATCAAATCCAAAATATTCACAGGCCTTATACAATTTGTGCAACACAATAAGTTCACTAAGGGAATATTTTACTTGGGTATTATCACTCTATGAATATGATTTTTATTCTTACTACAATACAATACATTGTGGGAATCTTTCCATACTTTCACATTACTATCTTACTAAATACCTAAGTTGATGAATATATTGATGTTACAAATTTCTTATGTAGTTCAATTTCACTTATTCATGAATGATTATCATTTTTTTTTTACTTGTTTCATGCTTTGTGTGTACTCATTTCTCTAGATTTTGTACATTTGAACATGTTCATGTTTGCATCTCTAAGTTTTATTATGTGTTTATATGCATGTGAGTGATATTTAAACATGTCCCTTATATATGGCCCCTTATATTTATTGGTTGATTTGTGTTCTCTTGAATATGCTCTTTGTGTGTATGTCATGGGCATGATTCTTATTTTCTATGTTTAAATCAGTTTTTTATGCCATGATGGATATCATGCATTTCTCTAGTCTATTGATGTCATGATTGGTATCATTGATCTTCCTTAAGTACTTTTATATTAGTTTTAAGTACTAAGTATATGAATATGTATTCATTGTGTGCTTGATTGTTAATATATATCTAGACATGACACTATGTATGCTTAGTTCTACATGTATCATACATTATTATTTTTCTTAGATTATCAATATGATTCCATGAGCACCAATGTTATCATTATTACTCCATATTTTAATAATTTTATAACATCATTTGTATAAATTTTTATTTTCAGCTAAGCTATTGTACATAATTAACAACTCACCTCAAAAAAAAAGGTGCACATAGTGGCTTGTTTTAAATACTAAGCCACAAAAATCCAATACATAGACAAAAAATAGCACTGACTCCATTAATCACAATACATAATCTTTTTTGGTTTAGAAAGTTCATTCGGGTAACACCTCACCATTTGGATTACAACGTAGGCCATGGTTGTTCAAAATAGTTCCCTTTAATATTATGAGTTAAAAACAACATTTTTTAGAATGATTAGAATTATACTTAGCCTATAGAACAAATTTAAATGGTTACTAAATAAACATTTCAAAATTATACACAAGATTATCAATGTTTTTTCTTAGATTGGGGGAATTATGCATGATATGCATTCCAAGTTATTACTCAAATATTTAATTAACATTAATAAATTATAAAAATGAAGTATACTTAGATATTAGATTGGGTGCATGTGCATGACACATGATCACTTTAGTGCTCAAATTTTGCATTAATTTTTACATAGAGTGGAATTCATGTTATTCTCTATGTTGTATAAACTAGACTCATATAAAAGTATTTTTTCACTAGTTTTTCACCATTTTTAGTTGGACATAGTTTTAGTTTCCCCTTTTTTAGGATGATTTATAGTTGGAAATATTTTATTTCATGGGCCTTAGGTATCAACTTAGAGTTATTTATACTCCACATCTTTCCTTTTTAGGATATTGGGGTCTTTTAATTTAAATTTATAAATTGGTAACATGATTACCTTTGGCCATTATTTCTTTTGTCGGTTCTTTGGTCTATTTTGTGCTCCCATTATTTTAGGTAATTCCTTCTATTATTGTTTATTCTAAACTTGTTATAAGTTTATATGGCTTATCTAGTGACATTACCACCATGCCCTTCATATTTCATATTAAATTAACACTTATACTTACCTTCTATTCTATTTAGCTAACATTTCTTACATGTTCTACTTTGACTCTTTTTCATTGTATCTTAACCTTTCTTTATCTATACATCTCTGGGTTTCTTTCACACTATTCCTAGTGCATATGCTTTATCCTTAGGTATTTTATCATTTTTACAAATCTTGGTTTTTTTATTTTGTGAGTTGCATGGTAAGACTTGGAGAAACACTAGGCCCTCCTCAAAAACATACATCCTCTTTATCTTTCTTCCTACTAGTTTTTATTTATGATTCTTTGGTACTTTTTATCATTATATAAACCCTTTAGGTTTTTGATATATTTTTATGCTTATATAGCTTTATCATTGTTATGCTTCATAGATTTATCATTTTATGCTTCATAGATTTATCTTGATTATGAATCTTGGTCATTTTAATCAATGAGTTGCATAGTAAGACCTGAGGAGTCAACCAATCCCTCCACATAAACACCCTTCATTATTAATTTTTCTAGAAAATTTACTTTAGCCCCCATATTAGGTGTCATCTTAGAGAGATAAGATAATGGTTGAGAGTAGTTTTTTATTTCCTTGGATTCAATGATATTCTCTTATGCTAAAACTATAATAGTCTATTTACATGTCCTCATCCATATTTTACCCTTTTATGATGATGTTCCAACCTACCTATTATCACACCATCTCACTTTATAGATTTTTTGTGATTGGAAAAAAACCAGACAATCTATTCTCACTTGCATGATCTCCCTATTTTCTATTCACTTTTGGGATCATTAAGGATAATTTAAATATATCATTATTTTTATATGGTTAAAGTATAAGAGTATATAGATAAAATGGTCTTTAGGATATCCTCCTTAGTGGTTAGGTGTAAGATCTCTTGTGTTAGACATATTTAACACCCACATTTGATTTTTCCAAATACGTAAGGAGGAAAATAGAAAAATAAAAAATAATTAAAATCCTTATCATTATAAAAGGCAATGTTAAAAGGAAAATTATATCTTAAAATTTATATCACACCAAAAGACATGATATTTTTGGCATGTATCTTATTATATTCAAAGCTTAAACTCTAAATTTAGCCTCAAAATAGAGTTGAGTTCTATTTGGGTACAACAGGCTATTAGACTAGGGTAGGAGGTCTCATTATATTATTACTTACCTATATTAATTATAGTGCCACCTAATTTTTCACACAAATATGGAATCCTAATAGTAGATTGATGACTCTGATGAAAGTGTAAATTATTGTGGAGGTAGGATATTTTTATTTTTCATGCATGCTAACCTTCATGGGATGATATTTATACTTAAATAAATATCTTGAGACTATGTTTTCTAGGTAGGTTTCTTTAGGGCCATTGATTTTGAAAACTCTTAGTCTTTTTGAGTTGATTTGATTGTCATGTTTCTTATTAAGACTGTGTTTTCACCTTGGTGATGCCATCTTTTAGCTCCATCCGTTTTCACCCCTTTATAAGCAAGTTAATTTATAAATCTAATTCATCTTATTTACTTCCTTTACTTCATTCAATTTCATACATCTTAACACTATGCCAACTTTAGCTTCTTCATCTTTAGAATAGAAGCTACATCTTTGATTTTTTATGAGATGCTCTCTTGGTAATTACCTTATCTTTCTAGGATTTATCTTAGTTATGTTTGGGACCTTAAGTTATATTCACCTTTTATGGGCCATTTAATCCCATTTATCTATTTCATGCTTTTATGTTTTACCTTTTTATAGGCCATTCAATCTCATTTCTTCCCTTTTCACATCTTTTTTATAATTTGGTTTTTTATTTATCTTAAATTGATGTTATTACTATCATGCTATAGCTCTTTGTGTGCTTTGTTTGATTTATATTATCACTTATCTTACTTTAGATACATTTTTGGGATATTCAATCATAGGTAACCTTGACATTTTTTATTAAGTATTTTATTTTATTTTATTCCTTGGATATTTTGGTTCTAATTTGGTCTTATAAATCTTGGCTTATTAAATTTTACAAGTTTTTTAATAATTTCTAAGATTTTGTAATTTTACATCCATTTATTGATCATCCTTCATATGAGCACATTAATTTTATCCATTTTATCATTGTATCCTTAGGGTTTCTAAAATATATTTATTGTTCCCTCCATGATCGAGACTATGTTACTTTCATTGAGTCATTCAATAAAAAAGTAAGTCAAGGTATTTATATGGTACTTTTAATAATTTATTTATTAACAATTTTTGTAATATTTATTTTTAGTTATGATCTTTTATGTTACTATGTATCTATCCCAAAACACCATCTTCTATCAAAATATCATGACACATGATGAGCTTCAAGTGGGGCATTTGCATACATTTGATATTTTTTAATTTAATGATATTTTATCTTGCAGGGGCATATCAATGCATCAATCTCCATGAGTGCATGCCTTAAAGGGTGTACTAGGAATTGGGTGGGATTAGCTCATGCTACTTCATGAGATATGTTTACATACTATTCTATCATACCTTCATTACCATTAGCCTAACCTCTTATGAGTACCTTTCTATTTAGCTTTTCTAGCTTCCCTATATTTCATACTTTTATTTCCTTGTACTTTATTAGTTTGGTTGATACAATTATGAGTGTGTTTTATATATCATGTACTGTATCAAATTGGTAGATATAATATTATTCCATTTGACACCTTTTTTGATAGTATTATCCTATTTGATATTATTGGATTAGAGTTTAATTTTAGTTCTAGATATTGAATTCATATATATAGGGGGCATATTTCATTCCTAAACTATATAACACCTTCATCTACTTTTGTTGCATTCACATTTTTACTCCTAAGTAGTATATGGAGGAGTTAGAGGCTTAGAGTCTTATTTTGTATGCCTAGTCTTGATTATGTTATTTCAATCTCAATATGATATGTCTAACTAAGGATGTATGCCTATTATTTAGATTCCCCAACTAAGGATACCTATGTATAAATATTTTCCATTTGAGGACTTCAACCTAAAATAGTTCTTGAATAATTCCAATCGAGACAAAGATGGATATTGAGGTGCCATGAGTTCATTTAAAGGTGACTATCTCTATCCCTACTCTCTTTACTTTACCTAGTAGATTAAATATTACTAGTGTATTTAATTTATCATAAACTATTGTATGGTTTTAAGATACACATGTATTATTTATTTATACTTTGTGGGTATGAACTAATTGGTGCATACTTATCCACAAATTATTATTAAAAAATATTAT
This sequence comes from Torreya grandis, assembly GCA_037957365.1. Taxonomy (NCBI): domain Eukaryota; kingdom Viridiplantae; phylum Streptophyta; class Pinopsida; order Cupressales; family Taxaceae; genus Torreya; species Torreya grandis. The sequence continues at coordinate 3,414,686 of JARHVA010000849.1, read as the reverse complement.
CAATTAATTAAATATTTAATTGAATTTTGATAATAATAATTTTATCCTTTTTGTTTTATAAATACTCTCCAAAACCCTAACCTTAATCCTAGCTTCCTTTCTTATCCATATAATAATATAGAGGGATAATGGGTAAGGCATATTATGGATGAATTTATTGGTACACTCACATAATTAGGCTAATGATCTTAATAAAAAGAGGTAGCTGTACGTTGCTTGGATGAATCTATGTTACTTTGTTTTTAATATTTCATAAATTTGTTATGCAAGTATTGTGGGTGTTTGCCTTATGGTAGCTTATATAATTATAGATTCTATAGATATAATTTAATATGGTATCAATGTTTTATAAGTTTCACATTGTTTTACATACAAGCTCACAGATTGAATATGTAGTTTCTCATTATTTTTCTTCATATGTGGCATTATTTTTAGTTTTTAGATCTACATTTTATTTTTTATACATTTCAAGTTTTATTCCATATTTAGTGGATTACTAAAAATACAAAAATTTATGATCTCACCTCACCCTTATGGGATCTTTGTTGATTATAAATTGGTGAATTTTTTGGGGTACTAAGGGTTTAATAAATTTCATTTCATAAAAATCCCATAGGTTATAATTATGTTTTGACAATTTAAAAACTCGCAAGATCTATCATTATAAGAAAAGTGATAATCAATTTTACGTGATTTATGGTGTGCGGGGCACTACCTAAACACTCAAACCATTAGATAACATTGTCTATAGAACTTATCTTCCACTTACCTCATGGTATACATGAATTTCCTAAGTATTTTTTTATTTTTTCCAATAGGAAGCCTCTTGATCATTTTATTATGCGGTGCATCAGTAAGTTGTTCATCCCATGAATATACTCTCTACATACCTAAGAGATGGGATATTGATTCTTTGAGATGGTGGAAACATATGTAGTTAGTTCCCTTTGGGCATATTCACTATTTATGATTGTGGATTTATATATTAGAGAGGTTATATATCAAAAACACTTCACCTTATTATTTTCCAAAATAATTCTTTTGACATTTGGTAGAACTACACTATTGTAATATTATTTGTTTAGTTTTAGTTGAAATATTCTTTGTCTAGATTAAGTTTCAGTATCTCTGTTTTGGGTAATTTTTTTTCATAAAAGAGCAGTGAAAGGGAAAAGAAGAGGGCATTTTTTGGAGAAATGGATTTATAAAAAAAATCACTTGGGAAGGTTACAGACTAAAATTTCCATGTGAACAAAAAATTGGTAGAAATACATTTGATAGTCATAGAGAAACTACACCATTTTTTATTTTCTCATTTAGATAATACTTTTAATTTGTATTTTAATTTTTTGAAAAAATATTTACATATAATTTTTCTCCTTAAGTCTCAAAAACACATTTTTGGTAATTGTTTTTTTCCTATTGGTTAGTTTTACCTTTGTGTTTTTCTCAATGATATTATAATTTGAATGTGCATTTTAAGAAACACTTTTTTAATTAAAAAATTTCATACAATTTTTTTGGTCTATTTTCACTCAAGTTTCTATGCTAGCAATGGTGAATGAAAAGATAACCCTCTTAAGTTCTAACTACTTTAGTTGAAAATGATATATTATTGATGTTCTCCTTAGAAAGAGACTCTATTGCATTGTAATGAATGAATAAGCTATACCTTAGGATCTTTTCAAATTAAAAAAATGGAAAACTTAATCTAATAAAGCTATAGGCATCTTTGGTTAATTAGTATCCCTAGAATTAAAGTTTCATTTTTAGGATGTCATGGAACCCCATAAAGTTTGCACTACCTTGGAGGATTTTTTTGGAAAGTATAGTAAGCTAAGGGCATAAAAACTAAAAAATGAGCTTGTTACTCTTAGTCCATATAACTATCATAACATTGTGAAACTCATCACTCATGTCAAGTGCTTGAAGCTTCTATTCATTAAGACTAGTGAAATTAAGACTAATGAAAAGCTCATTATATTTATTTTATGTAAATCCAGTCATCTTTTCTCATGTTATATTTTAAATTATAATACACATCTAGACTCTATTATATTTGTATATATTACATTGACTTATAAAAATTTATATGATTAAATTTAGAGAGAGCATGTAAAACTAATTTTTATTAGGTAAATCTAACCTAGAGGTACTAAGAAACATAAATTAGTGGTCAATGATACTAATGAAATTTCACAACCCAAATCAAGAAAAGGTAAGGATCATGCCAAGAAAAAATGGAAAGTAAAGTTTAAGCCTAATATAATCAATTGGATATAAAATAATCCTTCCCAAAGTCAAAACAAAGTAAAATGGAGAGTACATTACAACATCAGCAAAGAGTATTATAATTTATAATAGAAACTAGGCCATGTTAAACATCAATGCTTAAAAAATGACATAATTAGAAGTAAAAATGAAAAATATTGTTCCCCCTCGATAGAAGTAACTCTTTATACACCAATAGGATCACCCATGTCTAAATAGATTCTAGATTAAATATCTTATGACCATATGGCACATGATGCTCACTATTTTAAAATCTTTACCAGTGCTACATAACCAAATTTTTTGGGAAACTCTAGTCCTCTAGTTTTTGAGGGCAAAGGGATAGTTGGGATGGATAATGGTGCATCTACAAAAGTTATCCACATTCCAAACTTGTCTGCAAACCTTCTCTCCATATATCAAATCACACATTCAGGTGAATGGAAAACCATTGAGTTTACACATACCAATATTTTCATTAGAAATATTAAATACTATATTGTTATTGTAGCCACAAGAAAGGCTGATCATCTAACAGATTTGTATAAATTTGACAACTTTGCGTTAATTCAAACTTCACAAGTTATGATTGCACATGATAATTATTTGAGTAAACTTTGACATGACATGATCTATTATTTAACATGTTAATGATTTAAGTAAACTTTAACATGAGTGTTTTGGTCATCTCAATTATTTTTCATTGTAGGACCTCAGTAAGCATCACATGGTTATTAGTTTTCTACAAGTTTATTTAAAAAATGGAATTTATCCAAGTTATAAACTTTTTAAAAAACATACAGATCCATTTTCCAAAGTCAAATCCTTGAGGGAAATTGACATATTAAAACTAGTTCACAATGATCTTATGTTCTTTCCCAATTTTTCTTTTTAAAAACATAAAAACATGCTTACATTTAGTGATGATTTATCTCATATAACTTGGGTTGAGTTGCTAAAAATTAAAAGTGAAGTATTTGAACACTTAAAATTTTCAAGGCCCTTTTTGAAAACCTATCAAATAGAAAATTAAAATGTTTAATAATAGATAATAGAGGATAATTTGTCAACAATAATATGATTAGCTTCTATGAATAGGTAGGCACTCAACTTCAACATAGTATAAGCTAAATCCATCAACAAAATGGTGTAGTTGAGAAAAAAACCACACATTAAAGGAAATGGCCAATTGAAGGGTACATTCCAAAGACTTGTTTCCATAGTAATAGGTAAATGTAATTTATTTTGAAACCTACATCTAATATTACACTTCCTACTCTACAGTGAAAAATATGACTCTTGAATAAAAATGGTTTTGTGTTAAGCTACATGTTTCTAATTTTAGAGTTTTTGGATGTAATACATAGGCACACATTATAGTTGAAAAAAAATAATTGAAAGGATAGGCCATCCTTGTATATTTTTTGGCTATTGTGAAGATTTGAAGTTATATCATCATCTTGTTCTAGGAACCACTAAAGTGATTTATTAATGGGATATGTTATTTGGTGAAAAATCTAATGTCAACATATATTAATCCTCTTCCATTACCTTATTTTGAGTTGTAGATAATTTTTAACGTTTATTATGCAAAAAAATTAAGTTTATATGGCTCCCATTCTAAGAGTTACTATAGTTTATATGATAATCCATAAGGGGGAAAACCATCACCTTCATCAATAACTATTGTGTTCTAAGCTATCCAATATATCCAATCATGAAGAGATCATAACATATATGGTTTAGAAAATTTAGAACAATTATAAGTGAGATAAGATATAGGGACATATTATCAAGCTTATAAGTATCCTGAATGACAAGAATCTATGGTAGAAAAACTTCTTTCTTTGAAGAAGAAAAAAACATGGGTCATATTTCAACTTCTGAAATGAATAAAAATAGTAAGGTGCAAGTGGGTATACCACACTAGCTATATAACATATGGGCCCATTAACAGATACAAATCCTAACTTGTAGAAATATTTTTTTTCAAAATTTAAAGGTGTTGACTACCATGAAACCTTTGATATTTTTTCCAATATGAATTCCATTAGGTTACTAATATCCTTAGCAGAAGCACATGGATGATTGATGTCAAAAATTACTTCTTGAATGGAGACTTTTATAAATAAATATACATGTCTCAACTTCCCAGCTCCATAAGCAGTGATAAATCTAACCTTGTGTGCAAATTTAAAAACTCCTTATACACTTTGAAATGGGATTCTCAAGATTGGTATGAAAATATCAACACATTCTTAATCAAATATGTATTTACACATATTCCCTCTAACCCCATAGTCTAAAATAATAAATTAGATAGGAAAAATCATAATTTTGGTCCTCTTTGTTAAAAATTCAATCATCACATGAGTTCCACCAAATAGGTTTAGTATTTTAAATATCATATAATGAATTACTTTCTGGTGACTAATTTAGGATTGTTACTTTTTCTCTTGGTCTTTAGATTTCCTAGTTTGATAAAGTAATGAATCTAAGTATTAAGTATGCTCAATACATACTCAACCACTTCAACATTAAATACTAAAATTCTATACCAACTCCTTATCAATCTCAAATCAATCTTTCTTACAAGTTTTATTCTCCTTCAGTTGATTGTACACTCTACAAGAAATTGGTGGAAAATATTTTTTACTTAAACTTGTCCTAATATTTCATTTTTTGTGATATTAGTATCATGTTTCTATAAATACCCCCATGAAATCCATTAAAATTTTGAAATTTCATATGAATGTATATTCATGAAACTATTTACTATGATATTGAGTACAACTAGGAGGAAAAGCATCAATTTATGGTTACACATTTTTTGAAAGATAGTAGTTGTTGGCTACATAGACAATGATTAGCTAGGAGTTCTAGGTGACAAAAAATCAACCACATAATACATATATCATCTTGGTGTAGTATTTATGACTCCATCTTGAAAAAAGTAGACTATTATTGTTTTTTTCCATTATGTATGCTAAATATAGTGGAGTTGTCACTATAGACACCTAAAACTGGCCACTAATAACCTCTAATCAAGCTTTTGGCTAATTTTCACCCAAAATGCATAATTTGGCCTAAAAATACTAAAACACACTAAATAATGTGAAACTAACATATCAAGTTCTATTTTTTGCTGGGGTATCACTAAATGGGGTAATATAATTTATGAGCCAGCTCACTTTGATCAGTTCATTTTGAGTCAAAATGCCAATTTTATACCCATGTACTCTGTAATGCTCTCCTATCAAATATTTTACACAAGACTTGTGCCTTTGTTATTTTTTTTAGCAACATCCTAAATTGGAATACACATCTAATGCATCTGATAGTGACTTCCAAATCAAATCCAGTTAAATTTTGGACCAATATCAAGGCAATCTAATCAATTTGAGTGATTTGTACATAATGTGCTTAATCATGCTGAAGAGCTAATTAACACAAATCAAGGCCTAATCAAGAATTCCATGGAAAAATTTTGAATACTTTGTTTTGGAAATGAATATTGAATATTTGCATCATCAAATGACCTCATTTCTGGGGAAGATATCCCTAGGCCATAAATGCCATAAATATCAGGATCCATGCCTCCCATGCCTCATCAATACCATCCATGATGCCCTCTATGCCTCTTAATTTCCCTTTCTTCCAATGTCATGATGAGAATAATTACAATCTTAATTCCAAAAATTGAATTAATCCTCAACCACACATTTCAATATTGAGATGGATGGTTGAAGTTAATTTTGATCAAATCTAAAAATCTATAAATAGGAGGCCTCACAACATCATTTCGAAGCTATTTTGGTGCAAAGTTATTATGCTCAAATATCTTTAAAGGATTTGATAATGCAAATTTATAATGCCAAATTGATTCGAAGCCAATCCAAGACACAAACTAAAGGTGCCAAGTAGAGATGGAGGTAGCCAAGCTTCCATTGACAGGGACTTCATAAGCACAAGCTGAGCAAGCCACTCCTACAAAGGCATTTGGAGAATCCAAGGAAGGTGAAGGAATTATTATGTTTTATCACTTAATTTTTAGTTGTGTTTATCATTTTCTCTTTTTAATGAATCTCTCCCTAGTGTTTAGGCCTAGAGATGTTATGTTATTAGTGTGTTTATTTCATTTTGTTTTCATTTTGGAACTAACACCTTACTAACCATCCTCTCTTGAGTCAAACTCATAGATCACATAATGGCTTGCCTGATGGGACCATCTAATCAAGGAGATACATGTCTTGAGAGTAGAGGTTATAATAAGATATCTAAGTCAGCTACAACAGCCCATGCTCACAAATTAGTGAGAGTGAGGTGTTTTGATTGCTCATAAAATGGTGAGAGCATATGGAAAGGGGGACTAAGGTGACCTCAACATGAATTAAGCATGACCTAAATAGTATTAAAATGACCTCAATTCAAAGTAATTCCATCCACATAAAATGTGAAGAAAAACCAACTAGGTCCCAACAAGTTCTCAAATCTAGCCAATGGCCAGTCACAGAAAATAGTAATGGCAAGGTGATGTAGTAATGCATGATAAATAAGTGTTTCCCCTAGTTTTCCCATAGGTAGTTATAACTAAGACACAATGGAAATGGTCAATGATACTAATTTTTCAATAGGCAGTTATAATTAGTAGCAAGACTAGTGAGATGCTTATTTACCCTTATGCAGTTATAATCAAGCTCACATAAACAAATGTGGATAAAGCATGAAAGATATCTTGCCAGATCAACTGTCACACTACTTTCATATAGTGTCATTATAAACATAGATTGAATTTATTATTGAAACTTCACTATAATCCCCCCACAAAAGGTGTGGGAATAATCAAAAGAACCAAGATCAAAACAAGATTGGGTAGGATGACTAAAAATAGGCTTTGGTCTAGATCGAGATGGAAATGGTAGGATGGTATGGTCCTGTTAAGGATAATGATGGTTTTTTGATATATTAGATAAAATGGTAAGAGGGTTTCCCCCAAGTGATGGGGTGAATGGTTGGGTATCTTAACAATGGAAAATGGATATGTAAAAATGGTAATGGCATGGTACATTTTTTAGCCTAGGTGTGGTTTTTGATTTTGTTATTCCTATTGATGCGGAGATGCATGTCCTGATCAACAAATGATACAAACAAAATAACTGATCATGTTAATTTCTATACCACACATTTTAGAATAACCATCATTACTTATTAAGTTTAACTAACATTATTTATATAACTGATGTTGGTCACTATGTTTTTCTTAAAAACACAAACTTGAGAGCTATTTTAAAATGCTTGGTTTGGGGTCATACAGACTCCATTTTGGATGATTTTTTTGACCACATGTTTTATCCTAAATTTCAAGAATTTGGAATTAGTTTAGCTTCAAGTTTCATATATTTTTTACAAAATTTATAAAATATGTTTAAAATGTTTCTAATCTAACATATTTGTTTTTGGGGTGATGCCTTAAAGGTAGACAGGTAACTAACAAATTTCAAGTTTGATAAATCATGTTTTAGAACATATTTTGCATGTTTTAAAATGAATTAGGAACATTATTTTGGTGTTTAAAGTAAAATTTAAGGTACTTAAATAAGTTTTTTTATCATTAGTTTTCAAAGTTATAACTAAGACCAAGTGGTCAAATGAACACCACTCAGTCTTTCAAATTTGGTGCTTTAAAATGAACTCATCTTTCTAAAAGTTTTTTGTCTTTAATAGTTGTTTGATCTAATTTTGTTTAGAAAAGAGAGGGATGTTTCATGTATGTTATTCCATTTTTCCCCATTAGGGAACCCTTGGAATCAAAAGTGCCATTCATATTGCACAAAGCCTAGTCCAAGGCTTAGAAAGAATGTCATCTAAAGCACTCTGCAAAAACTTTTTAAAGTTTGGATGACCTTGAAAATGACCCTAAAGTATTTATTTTTATGTCTTTCATTTCATTTCATCTTGGATTGTGAGGTGGATGTCATTACCTCTCATGAGTTCTTTAGGGAATATTTGACCCAAAGTTTTATCTCCTAGCATTGACTTCACTTACTTTTTTGGAGTTGCACATGGGACCTATCTACATTTGGACATCACACTACATTGAGTGAATAGTAGGATGTAGTGGTTGTAAAAAGGACTAGACCTTTTTATAACTAGCTAATGCTATGGTCACCCAATTTCCATACTTTTATTTTGCATTGTTTTATGTGAAAGTCATTGTGCAATTGATTCCCCTAGAGACATTCAAAACTTGATAATTTAGTCAATCCCACATGCCATACCCTTGTTAGGATTTGGATGGTTATACTTATAATATTTTGATCATTTTCTCATTTGGTATATTTTTGAACTAAAACTTGTTTGTTTGTGTATAAGTCATGTCAAAACCAATTTGTCTATATGTCACTCTTTTGTCTAAATAGGTGTTATGCTGTCCATTTTACACCACACTTGTGCCTTGAAATTTTTAAAACTTGTTTATGTGTGTGCCATTTGAGTTGAGGAGGGTTATGTTATGCTACCCAAATCATGTCAAACAATTTATACCTTTGAGTCTTTTGAAACATAGCATTAATCACATCATTTGAGCAGGCTTACATTATAAGGCTACTTAATTTGTTTCAAGACTAGTTTACTTTATATCAAAAACCATTTGTTTCAAACCATGACATGTATACCATTTGGACCTTTGTCATATGGTATCATGCTATCCAATCTTGTCTAGATTGTTTGGTCAAATCTTAGTTTTCAACATTGAGTTCTTAATTAGCCTTATTAAGTTTAGATCCAAACATTGATTGATTTTTGTTTAGGCCTCAATTCATGGGGATGATACCTAGATCTTTCTCTTTTGGGTTGCATAACTTTGGTTAATAGATTAGCAGCAGAATTAGAATCTGAATCAAAATCAATCCCAATATCAGATTTAGAGTCCCCTAAGTTATAATTAGATTCAAATAAAGAATGTGTTCATGGTTATTACAACATTAGTTACACATGCCTCACAGATCAATTTGAATACATTTATGATCCTTCTACAATTTTTTAGGATGAGTATTTCAATTTTGACTCAAGTTATCCTAGTATCTTCTATGCGGATTATGCAGCCTCTCCCCATTTCATTACCATTCTATAAGACATTAACATCAATAAAAATATCTATACTATTGACATTCCATCTCCCATAAGTGTTGATTGGGACTGATAGAATCACACTTTATTAAACTACATCCATGGTGACATAGTAGTTGAAGAAGAGCAAGGAGGCCAAGACAACATTCATGTAGTAGAAGAACACTCTCCCAATGAAACCTTTTCAAAGGTGCTATGGGATAATCAAAGTCAAAACTCAACATCTTCTAGTGAAACTTTTTTAGAAGTGCTAGAAGACAATAAAAGTCAAAATCCAATGTTCATTAGTGAAACATTCTCAAATGCACTATGGGACAATCAAGAAAAATTTATTAGTGAAAACCTCATTGAGGCACCAATAGTTGAGCACAAAATTTCTTCACTACTTGATAAAGATAAAATCAAAGATCAAATAAAAATAGCTTTCTATTTATAAACTAATTAGATGGTAGCTAATCTTAGGCCCAAACAATAAAAAAATTTGATGGTCCTATCAAGATAGCAAATCTTCAGCCCTGACACAAACAAAATTATGTCAAATCCAACATCAACAACATTACATGTGATTAAAAGTCCTGATATTCATTTATTTCTCCACCATTATACATTCCATTATCATCTACCATTCTATTTCACAATCAAACCCATCATCCATTATTTGTCCCTATTTACCATCCATGGTCATGCTTTGATTTATAGAGGCTATAAATATACCTTGTCTTGATGTTTGAAGGAATCAGAATTAACAACCAAGGAAGAACACAACAACATTCTTGACAACTAAATCTATAGGCCATTTTTGACAAAGAATTTATCTAAATGAGGTGTCAGATAGTAATTAACATGATCAAGTATTCTATTTCTATAATTTGTTGATTAGGAAATGCATCTCCCCATCAATAGGAACAACAGAATCAAAAACCATACCTAGGACAAAAACATGTACCATACCATTTGATTGATATGCCATTACCATTGTTATATATTCCTATTTTCCATTATCATAGATCCTACCCTTTACCCCATCACTTGGGGGTAACCCTCCTACCATTTTAACCCAATTATCAAAACCATCACTATCTTAAATCAATACCATGTCATCTTATCATTCCATTCCTATCTAAACCAAAGCCTATTTTTAGTCATCCTACCCAATCCTATTTTGATCTTGGTTCATTTGGTTCTTCCCACAATTTTTATGAGGGGATTTCAATGAAGTTTCAATAATCAATCAAGTTTATGTTAAAATGAGTCTATGAAAGTAGTGTGACAGTTGGTCTAACAAGATATCTTTCATCCTATCAAGTTTGTTTATGTGAGCCTAATTATAACTGCCTATGGGTAAATCAGTGCCTCACTAGTCTTACTACTAATTATAATCACCTATGGGAAAATTAGTATCATTTACCTATGATGTTATATCCTAGTTATAAACACCTATGGGTAAACTAGGGGCAATGCTTATTTACCATGAATTGTCACATCACTTTGCCATCATTATTTTCATTTGACTAGCCATTTGCCAGATTTAAGAACTTGTTGAGACCTAGTTGGTTTTTTTTTCACCTTTTGTGTGGATGGAATTACTATGACTTGAGGTCATTTCAAGACTATGTGGGTCATGCTCAATTCATGTTGAGGTTACCTCATTCCCCCTTTCCATATGCTCTCATCATTTTATGAGCAACCTAAGATAAACACTCTCACCATTTTGAAAGCAGGTATCTTATCATTCTATAGCAAGTTAAGATACCTCAAAATGATAAAAACATTCATAACATTTCAAAAATCCACAAACATTTGTCTTATCTAAGCCTAGTCAATTATCCTCAATTCACCTTACTGGGGCATTATCATTGTTAGGATGCTTTCGTTTGCTTTTGTTTTTAAGATTTCTATTTATTTGTTTGTTTATTTATTCAATTACTTATTTGTTTTCTTTCAACACTATTTCCTTGTCTCAATCTATATGTGTTCATTGGGTGATTCCTTGTACACATTATTCTTGAGTCTATCCATATTCATACATCAACATTTTCATCATAATTTTATCATTGGTTCATTATTTTTAAGTGTTTATTAGATCTGGATTCAATCCTTATGAATATTTTGGCTAAGTCTTCATGGTGTTCTATCATGAAGCCTACCATCACATTCTACAAAAAAAATATAGCTTCAGGAAGGTCTACAATTAATAGAGCCATAGAAGTTTCTCCTTGGTACATTGAAAAATCCTTCCATCCCACCCTTGATCAAATCAACCCATTAACCATTCTATTTGTATCATTGCTAATTAGGATGAGCATCTCCTCATTGATAGGTACAACCAAGTCATTTACATTGATAAATCTTATTCTTCTATTCATCTATTTCATCACTTTGCACCCAGTCATCTTTAATCTATATTCTAGGTCATATCCTTGAGTTATGTTTTCTAATCAGCCGTAACTAGGGCACAATTATCTTTAACCAGTCTAGGTCCTCTTAATGGTTATAACTGCCTATGGTCAAATCATTATGTTGGATTTTATTCATAATTATAACTACCTTTGGGAAAATCAACATCCTTTAACATCAATGCATGCAAGCATTTTATTATTTGGATTAATATCAACCTTGGGTTAATTCCATCTTTTTTCTTTTTTCTTTTTGAGGGACCATCGATCAACAAATTTGGTAGCCACTCCCTCGAGGGGGCATCATCATAGGATTCCCAAAACCATTTGGAGCTTTGTTCTTTAACCATCATCTTCTTTTTGGCATATAGGCCATTTCTCATTCTTTGAGAGGACATTGCTTTACCTATGGTTTATAACATCTTCCCAAATAAGGGCAAACTATAGACACCTAAAATTGGCCACCGATAATCTCCAATCAATATTTTTGCCAATTTTCACCCAAAATGCACAATTTGGCATAAAAACACTAAAACATGCTAAATGATGTGAAACTAACATATTTAAGTGCTGATTTTGGCTAGGGTATCACTAAATGGGATAATGCAATTTATGGGCTAGCTAACTTTGATCAGTTTATTTCAAGTCAAAATGCCAATTTCACACCCACATGCTCTGGATTGCTATTTCCTATCAAATCTTTTACAAAAGACTCATGCCTTTGTTATTTGTTATTGGAAACATCTTAAATGGGAATACACATCTGATAGTGACTTCCAATTCAAATCCAGTCAAATTTTAGACCAATAATAAGGCATTTTGATCAATTTAGGTAATTTATGCCCAATGTGCTTAATCATGCTTAAGAGATAATTAACCCAAATCAAGGCCTAATAAATAATTACATTGAAACTTATTGAATAATTTGTTTTGAAAATGAATATTGAATATTTACATCATTAAGTGACCTTGTTTCTTGGGAAGACATCCCTAGACCATAAATGCCATAAATATCAAGATTCATATCTCCCATTCCTCATCAATGCCTTTCATGATGCCCTCCATGCCTCTTAATTTCCCCTTCTTCCAATTTCATGATGAGGATAATTACAAACTTAATTCCAAAAATTTAACTAATCTTCAACCACACATTTCAATATTGAGATGGATGGTTGAGGTTAATTTTTCACAACATCATTTCTAAGCTATTTTGGTGCAAAGTTATTATGCTCAAATATCTTCAAAGGATTTTATAATGCATATTTATAATGCCAAATTGATTCCAAACCAAGCTAAGCCACAAGTCAAAGGTGCCAAGGAGAAATGGAGGTAGCCAAGCTTCCATTTATAAGGACTTCTTGAGTACAAGCTGAGCAAGCCACTACTACAAAGGCATTTGGAGCACCCAATGAAGGTGAAGGAATTATTGTTTTTTATCCCTTAATTTTTAGTTGTGTTTGTCATTTTCTCTTGTTAACTAAGCTCTCCCTAGTGTCTAGGCCTAGATATGTTATACTATTAGTGTATTTATTTCAATTTATTTCCATTTTGGATCTAACACCATACTAATCATCCTGTCTTGAGTCAAATTCCTAAATCATAATCACTACTAATCATGCATCATTTTGGATTCATCACTTTATTTCTAAATTTTTATTTACATAGACCCAAACCACTATGATTTGGTGAAAATTTTAAAGTGTTATCCAAAGTGATTACAACCTAGTGGAGCATGAACGCACAAAACACATTGAGATCTAAATAAATTATGTTCATAAATTGATAAATGACAAGGTTGTTGATCTTTTTTTTGAATAAATGAAAAGGTTGTAGAAATCTTCACAAAAAACTTACTCAAAGCTATATTTATTCATGAGTCAAGGTGTCATCAAGTGAGAATAGTTCAATTAATCCTCCATCCTTCCCCTCATCAAAGTAAATATTAAAGGGGGATATCAGTGTATTGAACTACTCATACGCTATTACAAGATTTTAAGACACAATTGTATTATTTATTTGTAATTCAGGGGTAGGAATTAATTGGTACATACTTATCCACAACCTATTATTATATAGGATTATTACAAAATTAAATACTTAATTGAATTATGCTAATAATACTTTTATCTTATTATTTTTATAATTACTTTGTAAAACCCTAACTTTAACCCTAGCCTCCTCTTTCATCTCTATAAGAACATAGATAGATAGTGGGTGAGTCACATTTTAGATGAGAGTTATTATTTTACTGGTATAATTAATCCAATGTTCTTATAAAAAGAGGTATCTATGCTTCTTAATTGATTTTTTGTTAAATTGTTTCTAAGCTTTCATAGATTTCCTATGTAGGTATTTTCGGTGTTTGTCTTATCATATCTAACATTATTACTATCCAAATAATTTAATAGATATATATTTATTATTTTTATTATAAATTTAAGTGTTTATCATTTCTTAAGCTATTATTTATATTGAATAAGATAATATATATATATAATTTTGATTAGGCTTTCTATTTATCAGCTTAGGTTGCATAGACTACCCCTTGGTTGACTATTGCACCAATAAATTTATTATTAGTTTAGTATTTATAACCGTCTTATATTAGGTTACCTTTTTTCATTGGTTCCTTACTTGTGATATCCTCATTATATCCTTGATACACCCTTTATTATAACCTTTTTTTATCATTGTTATAATCACTTATCTACATTGAGCCCTAGTGAGTGATATACCCTATGCCATAGGCTTAGGATTTAGAACCATTTTCTCTTTAAATTTGAGTGGATATTACCCTTTTCTATGTTTATGGTTATTATAGGTCCCTGCCCACATTCAAATTATATGTAAACTCTATTTTTATGATCTTATTCAAGTCCAAATATTTTGATAGAAAGAGGATAGTCATGGATCATCTAGCCCATGCATACACTTAATACATATATATGTTATTATTATTTTTAGATTAATATGTATGTTTTTATCACCTTTTTTCACTTAGGTTATATTTGTGATTAAATATAACATAGTATGGGTTGTTTAAGCCTTTAGATACAATCATATATTAAGTCATATTTTCCTATTTTTCATCTACAATCAACCATTGGCATTTATATCTTGTTTATTTTATTTTATTTCCATCTTGGATATAAGTTACCCTTATTCATAAATTCATTGCATGTGGTTTGCTTATTATACTCTTGATACCTATTTTATAGTTATTTATTTACACCATCATTATACACTCTTGGGACCTAGTTATATCCCATATCAAATATATTAGGCATAGTATTTTTAATGCTATACTCTTTATATGAGTGGTAATTATTATCTACTAGATCCATAACTATTTACACCCATTGGTTATGTATCTATATTTTCATGTATGTATGCTCTAATTTTAATTATATATTAATCTATATAAATAAATAAGATGGTCACATTGATCATCTTGGTTTACCTATAGGAAACTAATCATTAATCATCATGTAGCTTGTACCAAAAAATATAAAAACTAATTAATCATCATTTATAATCATATATGTCACCATAATTTAAATGGTTTATAAATACACCCCTTCATAAGTTAATATATTTTTTTAACTTAACACCAAATAAACATAACATAACATAAGTTTTCGTAAAAAAATAAATTTTAGAAATTTAGATCAAATTAAGGTAAACATTGTTTGACACTCACCACCAAATGATGACATAAGATTTTTTTCATCACATGTAAGTGAAATATGTTCACTACCACATGTTAGTGAATATCATACACCATATAAGGTTATAAAATATATCATAATAAAATAATCACAAATGAACATTAAAATATAATAAAGTGAGCATAAATATTCTTCAACTCAATACAACTAGGAATAAAACAAGTAAAATATATTAACTTTTAGGGTATAAAGTGTATATAAATATAATAATAAGGGTTATTAGTATTAAGTAACTAAATTTCACCTAATTTTAAACTAACATAAATATTTTTCTTCAAAATGTAACTTGGAATAGTTATACATCAGTTGTAAACATTCATAATGGAGTAAACAATATATGTAGATTATATAACAACAATAAAATATTTTAAATTTTATCATAAATAAGTGATAAATAATATCACAAAGGTATTTATCATAGAGAATCATATACATTGAAACCACATTGAAACCCCTTGGAGACACCCTTTCACTAATATTAAGTATCAAAGCATAAAAATTGAGATCACATCACCAAACACCATAAGGGTTTTATCCAAGATAAGTTTATAAGATGAAATAAATTATATGTGAACTTTCATAATTATTATGTAAGTATAAAGCATAAAATTAACATAATAGTAAAAATATAGTTAAATAACTAACCAACCATAACCCAAAACTAACCATAACTAATCCTCAACCAACCAAAAATACAAAACTTGAAACCAAATACAACCTAAATCATCATAGGAGCTGTCTCCATTAGTAACTTATATAATTAAATGATGTTAAAATTTCTTGGATATGCCCTTTTATAATTATTATTCTAAGTTTAAAACAAAATAAAATTCGGCAAGGGAGTGGTTGAAAACACTTTCTCTTCTTGGAGACACTTCATTTCAAGTCTTTGAAATATTTCAAGGTGGAAGGGAGTAAATAATATCTCTATTGAAGGTAGCTATCAATCAAAGAAGTCAAGGAAAAGTATTGAATTTGGATTCACATTAAAATTTGCAAGTTTGGGTCCTTATTCATGTTATATCATTATGTCCTAGCAATGAAAGGTTGGTCTAGTTGTGTTAGATCACTCTTAAGTGCTTAATAAATAAAAAATAGTTTTATGTTTAAAATTTAGATAGTGTAAAAATGAAATGTCTATCCACTAAGGTCACTTCTAGTAGTAATTTTCATATTTAATGAATTACATAGTGGAAAGGGAGAGCATTTACCTCACTCAGTAGAGTCTTTCCCACACTGGGTTTCTCTAGGTGAAATAGTGTGTTCATCTTATTATTTGTCTAATATTATGTTTCATTTTTATGTTCATTATGATTTACATTTCATTTCCAGCACTTTATTATCTTTATTTTATTAGTGAAAGTATCAACATGATGATATTGTCAAATAACCCATAACTCTAGGTTGATGATATCGGTTGAATCAATATAATTGGAAGATTTACGTTGATAAAATACTATATTAGCTATGTTGATATAATACATATTATAAAATATATACTCATAATTATATCAGGATAACTAATATAACCCAAGAAAGATAAACATGAAACATATTATATCATTTAGGCTGATATAGTAGGATATAGGGAATCTAACAAATCTGAACAAAAAATAGATGAAAAGTTAGGATGTAAATAGACTCATAGGAGATTAACATGATATTAATAAAGGTATGAATAAATAATATACAAACATTTCTCACAATGTACTATGAGTCAATCCCACCCAAGTCCAGGTGTACCTTTTAAGGCATGAACTCAAGGATATTGATGCATCGATGGGCCATTTCAAGAGAAAGTATGAGTAAAATGACAAAGTGAAAATATTAGGTGTATACATATGCCCCACCTAAAGATTATCATATGTTACAATAGTGTAACATGTGATCATGTTTTTAGATAGATACATAATAACATAAAAGAGCATATTAATTAAAATGGAATGCTAAAGAAAAACTAAAAGTAAATGAAAGTAAATAAATTAAATTATGTACCTTGACTTACCTAGTTGATTGTAGATTTAATATTTCATGTGTTATAACTAAAAGAAGGTTTCAATTGATAAGAATGAAGGGAAGACCTAAAAAATATGAGAAATATATATATATATATATATATATATATATATATATATATATATATATATATATTAAATATTTCTATTAGCACCTAAAAATTATCTACCTTATTAAGATCTCAATTATTTATTTGGTTCATGAAAAGGACATATGGAAACAAAGATATGAGAAAAATACAAAATCTCATGGCAAATAACTAAAGGTTTCAAACTTGAAATTTTAACTATAAGTAAGTAAAAATGATTTCATTTACAAATTTAATATTTTTAGAAAACTAAAGCTCTAAGTATCTTAAAATATCACTAGAGAGATGATGGTAGACATGTAGGAGGTCATATTGTACTAGCCAATGGATAGTTATAGGTAGGTGGTGTAATTAATGATTTTTTTATCATTTTAAATAAAATTAAGTATATTTATTTAATATAGGCATAAGGTAAAATATGTGTAGTGAAATTTCCCCCCCAAAAGTGTCAAAATGAAGAGAAAAATAGGATAATTAATGGGTAGTTGAATAAATTTCAAAACTAGGGCCAAAGAAAGAAATCACTACCCTCAGAAACTGTATTGGTCAGTTTGATATTGGAGGTGATGGGAAATTTCAAATCCTAGGTAATTTCATTGGTATGGTTGGTACAATAAGTAAATATGTTGATTAATACTATAGGGTATGATTGGTGCATGAATAAATATCAAGATGGCCAATACTATTGAAGAAGTTATGCATGGCTAGTAAAACTAAGTGGGGGTTGATATAATATGAAGCATTAAACAAGGCTAATACTATATGGTATGGATAATACATTATGAGAATATACTGGTTAATATCATAAGGTATGGTGGGTGAAATATAAAAATAGAAAAAAAGTTAATACAGTATAAATTAGGAACCATTTTATGAAAAATGAATGAAATTAGTTATATTTCTATTTTAATTGTCTATTTTTTGTGTAAAATCTAATTGAGATTCACTGTTTGATATTTTATAGAGGTAGAGAAAACTATATAGGATTTTTAATGTAGATAACTACTAGATATCCTAGAGAGGCTATCAAAGGTAGATAGTTTAATCAATAAATTTGAGGACAATGTTAGTATATGCATTACTAGAGTGGAAAAACAATTAAAAAAACATGAAAGACTAGCATTTCAAGCCTAGATACTTGGACTAGTAAATAACAAGCAAAGAACAAACAATGCAAATATAAAAATAACATGTTTTACATTCCTTATGAACTCAAATTGCAAGTTGGTCTAGGTGGGATTTTTCTTGGATTTGTGGGCAAATATTATTCATAAATGGTGAACATGCATCATCTCTCCTTGTTCATATTAGAAATTATCTATGGCATGTTTTGATTATGAAGCTTTCTGTATGGATTTCTGCATAGACTACCCCTTGGTTGACTATTGCACCAATAAATTTATTATTAGTTTAGTATTTAAAACTATCTTAGATTAGGTCACTATTGTTCATTGGTTCCTTACTTGTGATATCCTTATTATATCCTTGATACACCCTTTATTATAACCTTTTTTTTATCATTGTTATAATCACTTATCTACATTGAGCCCTAGTGAGTGATATACCCCATGCCATAGGCTTAGGATTTATAACCATTTCCTCTTTAAATTTGAGTGGATATTACCCTTTTATATGTTTATGGTTATTATGGCATGTTTTTATTATGAAGCTTTCTGTATGGATTTTTGCATAGTAAGTTTGGCTTGAGAATCCTTTTGAAGGTGTGTGAGGACCCTTGTGTTTATAGACTTTTATAAATAATAATATTTATTTATTACCACCCTTATGGAGATAAAGATGTGTGGCCATAAATATATTCAATTTTGGAGGCCCAAGTCCATAAATGAGGCAATTAATTTTGCAGTTTTGAGGCATGACTATCATAAATTGACATTTGTTTGCATTGAATTTGTGTGCTTGACAACTTTCATCCCATGTCATGCATGATGTCATTTTTTTTTTGATATTTTAGGTGAATTTTTTGAATATATATTTTTATAAATTCATTAATTATCTATGATTTTTTAACTAACCCTTTAATTATATTAAATAATTTGAGAAATTTTGATTAAGGTAATTTTCATTTCTAAATTTTGACATGGTTATCCTTCACACTTGGTTGAAATTAATGATTTAGTAGTTCATAATTTGACTGGGGATGAGTCAATGAGAATTTATTGTTTCATATAGTATATTACCCAAAATAGGGATGTATTAATTTTATTTAGAGGCTGAACACTAGGTGTATAGATGAATTTGGGTGTTTTAGTGAATTTTAGGCTTAATTTACATTGTTTACTAGATATTAGTCTGATGTTCATTTAGACATGGAAGTGGCCAAAAGGAGTGTCTACATTTTTACCCTCTTTGAGAAGGCACTGTACGACACAGGCCTAATAACATATTTTCAAATAATGAAAAATTCATTAAGAAGAAAATTCTAATGATTGAATTGTTAATTTGTGGAGCTAAAAGCTTCATAGGTATGCAAATGTGGAGGTTGCTGGGTTACATAGTAACTGATATTGGTTAGGCCAACTAACATTGGTTATCTTTAGCTACATAGTAACAGGCATCGGTTATGGTTGGCCAACATCAATCAGATAGGAACTAACATCGGTCACCTGTGTGTTTCCAGAACTATTGTTCTAATTTTAGATGAACAGTTAGTTTGCATGTAAAGACTAATTTCAGTCTTGAGTCTTTATTTCTAATTATTGTTTGGTTTGGGATCTATTTAAGAGACCCATGGGGCTATATTGTAATTAGGACTAAGAAGGATTAGATTCTCAAGTGTAAGATCTAGAAGGTCTACAAGAGTGCAAGATCAGGAAGATCTACAGGTAAGCAAGGTCAGTTGATCTGTAGGGTGTGCAAGATCAAATAGATATGTGGGTGTGTGGGTGTGTGTGTGTGTGTGTGTGTGTGTGTGTGTGTGTGTGTGTGTGTAAGATCAGTTAGATCTGTGGGGTAGTAAGATCAAGAAGATCTACAACACAACAACAAGAAAGATCAGTTAGATTTGCAAGGTGCAAAATCAAGGAGATTTGCTAGAGGAGGGAATAACTCAATGTTTGAGTTGGTTGTAATTGATTGTGAGAGAGAGAAATCTTGAGGGAGAATTATTTTACACCCAAGAGGTGTGGGAAGAAGAGATTTTTTCATTGTATTTTCTTCTGGAAGAGTTGAATACAAGATTGTATTATTTCTCGTATCACCTATTCTTTGTTGTTTTTGATTTCTAGTTACTTATTACTTCTAGTTTAATTCCATGTTTAGTTTCTTATACAAAAGTAATCAATTGTACTCTAAGGAGGAGGATCCTGACATGAAAATGATGTGTTGATAAATGTAGGTTGTTATGAGCTAATAGGCATAGGTTGGTTCTCCATATGGTAGTTGATGACCCTTGGATGCCCCATTGAGGGAGTGGTTGGAAATTAGTGTCATTGAATGGATACTTAAAAATATTAAAATGACATGGTGTAATGGTAACAGAGGTCTAAATAATGATTTTCCCCAATAAGGAAGTTTTAATCATTGGCATAGTGATTTACCATAGTAGGGTGGATCGATCGCTTGATAAAATTTATTGGTCAAAATAATTTTCCCCATCAAGGTGAATGGGTAAAGGGAGATAAAAAAAATCCACAACATGAATTAGTAATGAGTTGGCATAAAATAATGGTACAAGTTTGGGGGACTTGTTAGTACAAAGATGCACATCCTAACTAGCAGTTTGATTAATCTAAAATGTTGATGTTTATTTTCCATTGAAACATTTATATGATATAAAATGTGGTATTAATATATGCTTATTTGGAGATTCACATCCTCATTAACACATAGTATAGTCATTATGATTTGTTTATTATGTGTTTAAATTTTTT
Source organism: Torreya grandis (assembly GCA_037957365.1). Taxonomy (NCBI): domain Eukaryota; kingdom Viridiplantae; phylum Streptophyta; class Pinopsida; order Cupressales; family Taxaceae; genus Torreya; species Torreya grandis. The sequence goes on along the minus strand of JARHVA010000849.1, from coordinate 3,393,169 downwards.
AGGTACACTTGTTGTGAACAAGGAAAAATATTTTTGGAACCATTATTTGATAGATCTTTGGCCTAACTTTTTTTGGAGCATGGTAAAGTTAAGCAATCTGGTTACCTTCATCATATGCATAGGGCCAAAAAAAGGGGGATGATTTCAGTGCATTATTGGCTTATTTGATGAAACTAGTGATTTTTCATGTCTTATTTAATCTTATAGGGTCTTACCATGGCATACTCAACCCCTATTTTACACATATGAACCTATGGAAGTAAGAAACATATAGGTTTCCACTATTTGTAGACTCTAATCATGGTTCTATTAGTGAAAATGGGTATTTAGTGCATATGTCTAAGAATGAATAGTGTTTTGAGTTTAATAATAGTGTCTTGAAGTTTTCAAATCTGTTTATTTCAAGTTGAATGGTTATATGGACCTCCAACACTCTCAAATGATGCTTTTAAGTGAGATTGCCTACATTTTTGATATGCATCATAATTATAAATAAACCATAATAACAATGTATGTCCTAAGCATGTAAAAACTTAATTTAAATGCAAGTATAAATAACTTAGGTGTAAGATATGATCAATCAAATCCCAAGTGTAAATACAATGCAATAAATTAAGTTTAAGAGTAAATACAAATACTAATAACTCAAGTATAAGATATAAAAAAAAAGACTTAAGTGTAAACATAATGTAACAAACCTATGGTAATTAAGGAGAAGGGAGGCACAAGAAAAAATTTAGACAACAAATAATTAAAAATAAATGGACTTAATAAATAAAAAAAAACCTAAGTAAAGTACTAAAACATAGGATAAAATAAACAAACATATGAAATGCAAATAATACAATCTAAATACAAAAAATAAACAACTCAAGTCTAAGTATAGGCAAGACTCAAGTGAAAACTAATTGTGTTTAAACACACAATATTCAAAACATAAATCACTGAACTAAAAGGCCATAAAATGAAGAAACTACCTATGATAAAATTTAATAAATAAATTAATTTAATGTAAAATCAACAAACAAACTAATCTAAGGCAAATGCAATAAAAAAACAAAATGCAAAAATGTAGTGAACTAAAACTACTTAATGAAATTTTCCATGCATGTGTACGAGAAGTGTTATGCTAGGAAAAAGATTTCCATTAGCATATAGGGAACAAAAATAGGAATGGAAAATGGGAATATACTAATAAGGAAGAGGTGGCCGAGCTGAATCCAAATGCCCTAGGTAAATAGACACTTCCTACATAGTCTCATGGACACCGGGTCCAATATGAACTTTAGGCCCAATGTATATCTCCTAAGATTTGGGATTTAATAAAATTAAATGATAAGGAAAAACAATTTATTGTTGAAGAAAAAAAGGAAAGGATAAACTCATAAAATGGTGAGATAATTTTGAGACAAATTAATAACAAGGAATGGTCAATGAAACTAGAAAATGAGCTTAGTCAATGATACTGGTTGAGCTAACCCGAGATGCCCCATGCATCCAATTGATACCTACATAGTTTGTGTAGACCTTAGTCTAATGTATTTATACATAAAATGGGAGTGATAAAAATTATAAAATGGAAAAGGCAAATAGGAATGGTCATGGTTGGATAAGAAATTCCTATTGATAAATGTAGTGAACTATGCCATTCAAAACAAAGCTGAAGGCCAATGATGAAAAAAATAACAAAATAAACATAAATTTTGTGGCGTAATATTTCTCATGGAGTTTTAAATCCTTTTTCTAAACTTTTTGATTTTTATGTTGTTTATCAATATTTTCAAATTTTTAGAATTTTTGGCATCTCAACTCTATATAAGATTACGAGATACAAAATGGGTTAACTCACAAAACAATGAGAGTGATTCTTAATTTGCTCATAAAATTGTGAGAGCATTGGCTTAGGTTAATCAATAAATATTGAGATAATTAGAATAAGGGTGGTTGATCTGACCTTAAAAAATACTGGGCACTGCCTACATAGTCCAGATAGACCTCAAACAACTGTAGTTTAGCCTATAATGAGAATCTTGACTAGGTAACATCAAGCATGTGATTAGGCAAATAGAAAAATTACAAAATAATGAGTTGAAAATTTATAATGATACATAACATGGTGAAACCAAAGGATGTAATTTATAATATTACTATCATAGTGTTCAAAGAAACTATCATTTAAATAATGCATTCAATAGTCTCAAGTCTGAATTATTTGTTAAAACTAGATATGAATCTAACCACTAACATTATTTGAAATAATGATGGATCAAGATCAATATCAAAAGTGGAAATGGGAGAAGAGAAAAAAATTGAGGTAAATAGAAAGGCATGATGGGAAAGGAACATGGCATAGTACAAATAAGGATATGGTATGACACAAAGTAAGTGATCCTCATAGATAATATTTCAAGTCACTCAAGCAAAAAAATTCCTGAGATGTATTATGTTCATCAGTTTGTCAAGTTATTCTCCTTCTGGTTTAGCCAACCTATATGCACTAAAATCATAGTTACATATAATGACATAGGGTCATAATTAGTTAGGATTAAACTTACCATTTTTAATACCTTCAACATTGGTGTTTTTCTATTTTTATATGAGTACAAGATCACCAAGTTTAAATTATCTATTCCTTACATGCCTGTTATATTGACCACACAACAAATTTTGGTATGCTTGAATACTATTCAAGGCTTCCATTCATTTAATCAAGTAATTCTAGTTCTTGAAAATGAGATAATCTATCATCCTCATCATCAAGGATATGTTTTAGTGAAATGCATAGAGAAGTCAATTCAACCTTGACAAGAAGAATGGCTTTAGTTCCATAGACTAGGGAATAAGGTGTGGCTCCTATGAGAGTGTGGAAATTAGTGTTGTAAGCCTAAATGGATCACAATAGTTTCAAGTGCCAATCATGACCAACATCATTGATGATCTTATTTAGGATCTTGACAATGGTCATATTATATTACTCTACTTGGTCATTACCTTGTAGGTAGTATGGAGTGGAAAATATTAGGTAATATGGTATTGGGCATAAAGCCATTTGAAGTCCTTATTTTTAAATGAATAACCATTATTAGATATAAGGTCAAAGGGAATGATATAGAGATAGATGAGGTGATTTAAAAATTAGCTTGCATATCTATTTATTACTCATGTAAGTTAGGGGAATAACTTCCACCTACTTAGTAAAATACTCGATGGTGGTAAGGATATGTTTATGGCCATTTGAGGATGTAGGGTCAATCTTTCCAAAGAGGTTGAGTCCCCATGTTGAAAATGTACATGATGTAGTCATTGGTTTGAGTGTTTAGGATATCACATGTATCATATTAGAATTTTTATATTATTATACACACTTTTTAACATATGTAGCAACATTGGCTTCCATAATTGGCCATTAGTAACCAATATGTACTAACTTTTTAGTAAGGATGGTTCCACTAGTGTGGGCCCCATAAACCCCTTCGTGAACTTCCCTCAGTGATAATCTATATTATATCTAAGTTAAAAAACAAATTATATTTACATCATAACTTCTATAATAAAGTATGGATTCAAGTAATGTGTAATCAGAGGCCTGATATATGAAGGTTTTTTTTTTTTACAAGAAAGTTTAGGTGGTATGATTTTATTATGAAGGTAATCATACAATTTAAAATACCAAGAATAACTAGGACCAATGATATAATAAATCATTCTGACATCTGAGGGTTTGTGAGTAAGCACTAGAATATGTTTAATAAGGAACTGATAATCTCTATCCTTATTTATGACTTCAATCTTAGAACCAATGATGGCCATGGCATCCACTATTCTATTACTGGCCTAAAGTATGTGTTCAAACTAAAGATGGAAAATTTGTTGTTTGAAAGTATATACCATGCCTTTATAAGGCAAAAGGTTCTCATCTTTGGTCTAAAATTGGTCTATAACTTAATTGATAATAAAATAAGAGTCTATAAAAACTAGTAAGTGTTATAAATTCCATTGTACCACTAAGCAAAGTCTTGTAATGAGTATTCAGCCATATTATTGGTATAAGGAAAAATGATATGAAAAAACTTTGGAATGATATATTGTTACAATTCTATGAATATAATTCATGCTCTTAATCCATGATACATGAAGGAACCATCAAATAAAGTTTCCATTGTCATGCTTCAAAAGGTGCTTCTACCATAGTCATGATACACTCATCTGAAAACCTAAAAGTGAGTGGCTAATTGTTAGAAAGGGGAGATTCAACAAGTTAGTATGTAAGTACATATCCATTAATGGATTTCTAATTAACATATTCAATATCAATTTCACTTAAAAACATGATCCATTTATCCATGTGGCCTTTTAAATATGTTTTTAATAGTAGATACTTGAGTGGATCTACCTTGGTGATGATGATGGTCTTATTTTTAATCATTTAGTGATGTAACTTATATGCTAAAAATACCATGGATAAATAGGATTTATCTATTGGCTATAATTATGCTCATATGTAACCAATATGTGACTCAGACAGTATATTATGTGTTATTTTCCTTAATCATCATGCTTGGACAAAAGTGCACCCAAGGCATGTTTAGTTGTATATAAATATAGTAGTAATGACTTTTCTAGTGTGGGTGGTAATAAAACAAGTAGATTGGCAAAGTGTTCCTTTAATTTTTTAAAGGTCATTTGACAATTGATATTTCATGAAAATATGGGGCCCTTTATTAATAAGTGGGTAAATGGATGGCATTTATAGACCAATTTTAAAATTAAGCATCTAATGGATTGTATCTTTCCCTATAAACTATGAAGTTACTTTAAAGTAGATGCATGAGACATAATATCAATGGCCTTAACCTTGGCTAGATCGAATTCAATGCCCTTACAAGAGATAATGAAGCCTAACAATTTCTTTGAAGTGATGCCAAAGACACATTTTTATGGTTAATATTGAATTTGTACTCATGACATCTTTCAAAAATTCTTTAGATTATTGTTGGATGGTCTATATAAGTCTTATATTTACCCAAGATATCATAAACATAGTCCTTGATAATTACATGCATCATATCATGAAAAATAACTATCGTGGCTCATTGGTATGTTGCCTCGACATTTTTAGACCAAACGACATTACCTAATAATAAAATTTTCCATAAAGAGTGGTGAATGTTGTCTTGTGTTGATATTCTAGTACAATCTTGATCTGATTATACCATGAAAATCCATCTATAAGATAAATCATTTCATACCTAGTTGTGGTGTCCACAATCATGTCAATATTAGGTAGAGGAAAGTCATATTTTAGGTAAGCCTTATTGATGTCATGAAAATTAGCACATAAACTAATTCCCTCTAGTTTTTTTTCTAACCATCAAGATGTTTGATATCCACTCCAAATAATTGATGGAATGAATTCATCCCACATATAAGAGTTTTTCTAATTCTTTCTTGACCAAAATGATAATATGAGGATGCATCTTCCTTAAATTCTACTTAATTGGTTTTACATTAGGATGTACTCCAAGTGACGTACAACTAAGGAGGGATCCGAACCTAGAATATCAAAAAATTCCCATGCAATAATATCAATGGATTACCTAAAGAGAGTAAAAAAGGACTTCACGTTCCTCTTTAGTGAAAGGCATGCCTATATTTTATCCATTTTGGATCGATTGGTCTTCCAAGATTGACTTCAAAAGTGTCATCCACAAGGAATGTAGAACCATCTTTAAGGAGAGTCAGAAAGGAAGTAAATTGATTGGTAATATCATATTCCTTTGGTTTTATTGGTTCATCAAGTTCACCCACATAGGAAGAATCAAAATTGTTGAATGGTGGCAAGGGCTATGTAATAAATACCTATTGATAGTCTTAGAAAATATTCTCAAAGGCTCATTTATCTTTTGTATTGATATTATACGCAAAAATTATCTTGTGACTAGTGGCTTCCTGATCTTTACTCTAAGAAAATTGAATATCTCCATCTACTAGTGCTTGAAATAGGTTTTCACCAATAGATTGGTCTTTTTCTTTACTCTTACCTTTGTCCAAAAACACTTCAAAGAGGTTTTCACTTGGGGACCTCAATGTTTAATTTTATTTTTTATTTTTAGCTAAGGAAGTTTACTTTCTATCTAAAATAGGTAGTAAGATCCAATCTGATATAAAACCCCTATTTATGATCTCCTATACTAATACTATTTTTTAGGCCCATGAACTTGCAAATGGCCTCATCATTTTTAAACTCATCAGGTGATATTATGGATCCTTGTTGGTCCTAGTCTATGAGTTGAAGATGATGGAGGAAAAGAGGGGAATGCCAATAGGCATAATGTTACATATGGTATTAGGGCCAAACATATTGGTTTTGGATAAGTCATCATATACACTATAATCAAACTCTACATCACTATCAACATCATCATCACTAGTCATTGGTATAGGAACATAGATAAGATATGCAAGGTCACCCCCAAGTGGTCTAAATCTAAAACCATGAGTTTTTTTGTGTTTGATCATGGATATAGGCTCAAGAGTGCCTTGTTGATTATACCCCAATCCTCTACTCTCATAATCTTGATTATCCATGATCTGATTAGGGATGAGATACCCTTTTACTCTACTAGCAGTCAACTTAATCATCATTATATAGTGAAAAATTATTCTCAAAAAATGGGTCTTATTCTTGGCTAGTAGTTGGTGTGAAAATAATAGGTATTTGGGCATTATATTTTATTTTCTCATGCCATTATATATGAACATATTTGGATTTGGGTCTTCCATAGGATTTAGGGGCCTACGAAAGTTTAGCTATATGAAATGAATTGCATGTGTGATATTCACCTAGACATTTTTTTTTAAAAAAGTGATTGGATATCTTAGAAAGAGGATCAAATGAAGTGGAGGCAAGGCTATCTAGGTCTATGTATTTAGATTTTTGTAGTTTAACAAGTACATCTTTTTAGTTTGTAGGTGTAGGGTCTAGGCCAAAGTGGTAGTTGTATCTCTCATATTCAACTTCTATATGCTTGTAGAATTAATATGACTGTAGTTCTATAGGAATAGTCACTTCCATATCATAATATGGAAACTTGATACACTTATGTAATATAGATTGTATTGCATGAATCTCATGTATTTAGGTTACCTAAAAATCAAGTTATATGATAAATCTAAATTAATAACATGATAAAGTGTGTCATGGGTCATAGGCCTAATGAAAACTGGTAAACAAAATGTACCCCATGATTCTCTTTCTTCATTATTATAATCCTTAATAGTAATTATGTGTTTGAAGGTCAGCTACCGTGTATCAAAGATGCTTGATTAACCTTAGAGACATAATGTTGAGGCATGAGCATTTTATATGAGGACACATAACTTTTTACTGGGTTATGACAAATTCAATATATAAAAGGTTATTATGTAGAGGGCCAAGGGATGGCATGTCACTTTGGTTGAAGGTAAGTTGTTTGCTAGGAGCTCATGTCCTACCAAGGATTGGAATTTATTTGATGTATTATCATTTGACACTTTTGATCGGCTCAAAATCTTAGAAAGGATGTTCTTTTAGATACTAGAGGTATGTAAAAAAACTAAGATAAATATTTGTGTGGGTATATTTTATATTTATTCCATAATATCATATGTTTTATCTTTGGCATTAGAAAGTCATTTGCTTTTTTAAGGTATGGGGGTTTGTATGGGATCATTGGTAAAAGAAGGTTGTGGACCTTGAATGGTAACTCTAGTAATCTGATTTGTGATTGCACAATCTAGATTGAGTGATGGGCCACTATAACTAGAATAAGAGGGATAAGGACCTAAAATGGTAACCCTTGGGTACTAATTCTATGGTTTTTGATACCATTATTATCGCTACTATATTTTCTAATATTTATATGGTGGTGGCTTTTTCTATTATTGATTATGACTATTGGTGTTATGTTATCAAAAAAGAGTTTTGATAAATACCTAGGTTTTGATTAGAATTAGAATCCCTATTATCCAACTCTATTTCTCCATTTTATAATATATTCTCAATGAGGTGCCTTAATTTCATGCATCATCATATGGAATTCCCTTTGGATAGATGATATTTACAAAATTTATGATATTTATATCATGTAAGGAAGGTAACATCCTTAACAAAAGGCTTTAAAATGGAACTACTGATCATATCAGTGACAACTAGTTTCCATAACACTAATTCAATTGGTTCTACAAGGTCACTAAAAAATCTATCTACGAGTGGTCTTTTTCTTGGAGGAGGTTTTTACAAAGGAGTAGGTGATTAAATATATGGTGTTTGAACCATTTATACATGGCATGATTCGATAAATCCATTACCAACAATGTTCTTGTTGCGATTATAGGATTTAGGATTCTCAGAAGTATTAACATTGGCTAGTGTAGGACCCGACATTTGAATTGGGTTTTAGCTTAGATTTTGACCTTGAGTCTAGTTCTAGATCAAGTTATATTTGGGAGAGTATATTTTATTATCCATTTATTTATAAGGTCTTTCTTGATTTGTAGGCCTTTGTCTATAATTTCTTCAAATTTGTGAGCACACTAAATCCCAAAGTGATATGATTTATCACTTTAAAAAATATGAGTAAATACAACTTATAACTATTTGTCTGGTAAATTATGTGTGAAATGGATAACAAGTACCCTCCATCATTGTAAGTAGTTTGAGAAACTCTTTCCACTCTTTTTTTGGGATTGGCCTAAATCAAACATGGTAATCTCATGTTCAATATTATAGGGAAAATATTGCACAAACTTTTCTGATAGGTAATCAAAAATAGGAATATAATTCTTTGGAAGTTGGATAAGCCACTTTGATACTTGTCCAATTAAACTAGGAGAAAAAATAAGTAAATAAATTATGCTAAAGGCCACTACTTGGCAAGCAACATAAAATTATTTTAGATGTTCCTTTAGGTCACCTTTTCCTTTGTATTTGGTAAAATTTTATGGCTTAGAACCTCAAGGAAATGGTATTCAAAGGTAATCCATGTTGAATAGGAATGGACATATTTTGTCTAACTTAAATTTCTTTCCTTGTTTTCCTATCTGAAGATTCAAAATTGCATCCTTCACTTATTATAATTATTGGGATAGGAGTATAAGATGAGAAAGAACAAATGGTTGTGGTTGGGTGGTCCAAGGTGGATTACATTGACTGAGGTATAATATAGGAATGGAATATGGTGAAATGTTTATTTGGTTGGTCACCCAATTAGGAATATGCATCTTTTGGTTAGGGTTATATTACTATTATGGTACATTTTGTTGGTAAACATTCTAGCTGGGATTCATGACACGATTTTAACTTGGATATAAATGTGGCCTGAATAGAGGTGTTTAGTTTTAGGGATTATATTTCATGTGGAGTGTTGGAATGGAACATGTTGTTATTTAGTCAGACCCTGCTATATGAAAGGCACATATTATTGGTAAAAATCCTATTGTGGAAATTGTTGCATGTTAGGTATGTGTTGGGTGTGAGGCAGTTGTTTCCTAATAGGTATTTGTCGTATGTTGGGCACTTGTTGTTGGTTTAAAATCTATTTCCTTTTGAGTATTTATTATATGTTGGGAGATTTTTTTGGCTATCTACAAGATGTTATTAACCAACAAGGGTACGTTTTTAATTAGACATTGTTTGAGGTGGATGATTTACCAATTATTATGGTGATAATTTAGTCTGCACCTATTGAGGTGGAATGTTTATCAATACCTATTAGGATGGAGTGTTGGTTACCACCTATTGAGGTGTAAAATTAGTATGCACTTTTTGAGATGGGATTTTAGTTATCATCTAGTAAGGTGAAACATTAGTTACCATTTGTAGCAGTCAGGTGTTTGACTATGATTGATTACTTGTTCCTTACTATATATTTAAGGAAGTAGATGGTTATGGATGGATAGTCACATAATGTAGTTGTGAGATATATTTACCTTTCCCTACTATTATGAACTAATTGGTGTGGTTGAAGGAGGAATCTATTATGAGCTATTAGAGGGATGTTATTTTGTATATTATACTTAACATAGTGTGGATTGGGTAACATATATGTGTTATCCATTACTTTTTGAAAAGGGTCTCCTAAATAAGTCATTAATTCTTCTAAATTTATAGGAACATTGAACATGTCCATAATTAGTGTGGTTTGAGTGAATTGATCTATGTTTGTATTGGAATATCCTAACAAGTTAGTTTGTACTCCACTCAATTGAGCCAACTATATAAGTGGTGTACTAGGAATGGTCATGGAATTAAATTTTTTGGATAGATTAAGGTAAGTTTGATATGCATGTTACATTTTTGCTAATTGGTCAAATAATTTGAATATTTCCTTTAGAAAGTGTGGCAAGCTCTTGGTTAGGAACTGATATAAGGGCCTAAGTTTTATTACAGGAGGCCTGATCAAATGGTTGATGAGAGGTGTGTGACTAGGTGTTATAACCAAATAATAAGTACTTTCTTATAGGAAATATGGTGTGAATTTGGCACCTAATCAACTATTCTAAAAATAATCTCATCTCTATTCTCTAAAATATGGTGATCAAACATATAAGGATCATAACTAGTACTAGATGGTGTGGTCACCAAGTATGTTTTTGTTGTTGGACTATTTTTGTACTAAGTGGTACTCTTATAAGGTATTATGTAAATGGGTTTTGTTCTTACCACAAATTAGGGGGTGTGTTCACAAGGTATTATGTGAATTGGTATTACCTTATGTTAAGATGCATATATGTGGGATATGAAGATGCCTCATATGCCACATTATCATCATAAGGCTCATAATCAAAGGGGTCATTTGTGATGATGTCCTCATAATAAGGCTTACGCATAGCTTTGATATACATAGACTGAGGCATGGTTAAATTAAAGTTCTTTGTCTTGGGAAGGGTGGGTTTAATACTTCAATTTTTTTGGAACTTAGATTAAAAATAACATGGATTAAAAACAAAAAACCATGAATTGGTCTAAAATAACACAAAAACACACTTGGACCTTGGAAAAGTGGTCTAAAAAAGGAAACTTGAACTTGGTCTTGGTAAAGGTCTACATCTAAATCTAGGTCTAAACAAACTTGAATTTTGAAATGAATGATTGAATTAGATGTAAGAACATGAGATTAGTCTCAAAAATAAACTTGATTTAGGGACAAAATTGAAATTAATTTTAATTCTAAGGATTTTGGTTTGAAATAAAAGTTACACTTGGTCTAGTGAAATTTGGAAACAAGGTCAAATTCGGTGTTGATTTAAAAAGGAAATTAGATTCTAAAATGAAAGGTTAAACTTGGTCTAGGAACATGAGATTGGTCTCAAAAATGAACTTTGTCTAGGCATGAAATTGAAACTAATTTTAAGTCTAAGAATTTTGGTTTGAAATAAAAGGTACACTTTGTCTAGGTGAAATTTGAAAACAAGGTCAAACTCGGTTTAGGTCTAAAATGAAACTTGGATTCTAAAATGAAAGATTGAACTTGGTTTAGGCAAATATCTTAAAATAAAATAAAATTAAATTAAGTCTAGGTATAAGGAATAAATTGAAATATAATGTAAGTAACATAATATAAATACAAAATAGTAAACAACTGAAGCCCAAGTTATAGTCAAGACTCAAGCGTAAACTAGTTATCCTGAGATCAAAACTTGAAAGTAGATTTCAAACTTGGTTTGAGAGGCACTTTGACTTTGAAATGAAAGAATGAATTGGTTTTTGATCTTTTGGACTAAGGCAAATGGTTTTCAACATCTGGGTAGAATAACACTTATTGGTATAAAGGTGTAGGTATCATATGTTTTGATATTGGACTTATTTTAACACCAAAATTTTCACACCAATTAAATCTTGGAAAAGAGCTAATATTTTTTTAACTATAGTTTATTATTCACATTCATTGACTAAGCCTATACACCATTAGGTTTAACTAATTTTTCTCAATCAATGTGATTTCACTAAACAAACCAATACAAAATTTAATAACTCAAGCTCAATTAATTAAATCATTTTATATAATCATTAAATGAATATCATTCCTAATAATTCAATTAAATGACATCTTATTACAAGCCTAGATAAGAAAATAATTAATCAAACTTATTAAAAGGCTTTATTTAGTGAGATGATCAATTAATTAAAAGTAATTAATAATTTATTTTATCTTAATAACTTAATAGGGAATATTTAAACTTTATTTCAAATAATTCATTTAAATAATCTCATATAAAATATTAGGTGGAAAATTTTATTCAACTTATAAAAAGGGTTTTAGTAAAATAAAACAAAATAATTAAATCTAAAAATAAAATGATTAAATTTATTAAATCTTACATATGTACATAAGTTACCCACAAGTAATAAAAATTATTACACTGATAGGTGTTCCCTATAATGACATCCGGGGCTGGGTGAGTAATGGCGTGAGTGGGTTGACAATTAATTAATTAAAAGCTAACTTAATAAAAATGATAAATAAAATAATTTAATATAGAGAAGTGTGGAAGAGTGTAATTAATAATTTTAAAATTGACATTATAAAAAGCCTACATCTAAAATAAAGAATTTTAATTATATATTTACCATAGTAAACTATATTTGTTATTGTGGTAATTTTATTTACTTTGAAATTAAAAAAAAATTATTTATTTATTTAGTAGTGAATTATATTTGTTATTGTGGTAATTTTATTTATTTTTTGTTATTGTGGTATTTTTTTACTTTAAAATAAAATTATTTATTTATTTACTTTCAAATAATTTTTTTTTAATTTTATATTTGTTATTGTGGTAATTTTATTTACTTTTAAATAAAAGAATTTATTTATTTATTTACCAATAGGTGAATTATCTTTATTATTGTGGTAATTTTATTTTATATTAATGTTTTATCTTTTTTCTTTATTAATTGAGGAATGTTGGATTTATATCTAAGAAAATGAAAATTAAATGCTTGATTTCTCTAGATAGAGTTTCATATATTAATTTATGTCAATCTTTCATTCAAGAAATGAAAATATAAAAATTGTGTGTGCCTCGAAAATGATATCTGTAAGTGTATTTTACATAAATTTATCTAACATGTGTATGCTAGTTAACACTCATTTACAAATTATTATTTTCCAATAAGAATTAAATAACACCCTTTAAATGTTAAGAAGAAAAATAATATGTTTAATAAGTAGTCTAAGAAAGCTTACATGTGGAAATAAATAAGTAAATTCAATTATAATAAAATAAAGTCAAAAGTCTTTTCCCACTTGCAAGTGGAGGAATTAATTAGAGCCATAGGATTAAATGATTTTGAACCCTAATATCTAAAGATTCCAAGCATTTCCCTAATTCCTTATGACAAAGATTTTCTTTTAAAGGTTAATTTCTCATTTTGCTTTGCTTCCATTTACAATTTGCAGGATGGAGGCTATGGAGTAGGTTCAAGAAGAAGAATATAGTTCAAAATGAATATATTATTTCATATGTATATATTTATTTTATATACATTAACATTGTGATTCAATGGGTATATGCAGTACATTAATGTTTATTTTGATTAATCTCATTTTACAATTTTATCTTCAAATAAATAACCCTAATTATAGATAAATTGTACCATTTTATAATTATAAGAAAAATTTAAATAAAAATAAACCCTAAATCTGAATTATAAGTTTATATATATATATATATATATATAAAGGCCCCACAATTGATTGACCCCTTGTAACATGTGGTCATGGCCGCAATAGGGAGTGGATGGACCAAGGGTTGTTAATGGATAGGGGGTAGGATGGTAAGCCAAATCCCCTCCCTCCTTCCTTTTATAAGAGTCAGGGTTTAGGAGGTGGGTTCAACCATCACCCCCTCACTCTCCTAATTCTTTATTTTTATTTTTATTTATTTTTATTAATATTAATTAGTTTTATTTTATTATTATTTATTATATATATTATTTGTTATTAATATTATTATTTTTTAAATTACTGTTTATATATTATTTTTAATTATTTATTTTTTCACTCAATATATATGTATCTAACAACAATTATTTTTAATTTTGATTTGTTGAACCATATATATTAATTATTTTGTTAGTTAATTTTAATATACATACATACATACACATATATAAATATACATATATACACATACATATACATATCAAAATAAGAATCTAATAAATTTAATCTTAATTATAAATATGAATAATAATTTTATTTTAAATACTCTTATAAACTAATATAAGAATAAATTTTTTCAATGAGTTAAAATTAATGTATTATCATTTCCTTTATCATAATCAAGTTAATGCCTTTAAGGTTAGAGTGGGATTGTCCAAAAAGCTATGAGCAAAAGTTCCACTCTCTCATTCCTAAATTACAAGCACTTATGCCAAACCCACATGGGTGGCATAGGGGTACTCCCAATTCCCATACCCAACATTCACACAACAAAAAAATAAGAAGATAACAAGAAAGTAGAATTATGGAATCATTACAAAATGGAAAAGCTTAAAATAAAAATTAAAACAAGGGCTTCAAATCAATTTAAAACATTTGTTCATCTTCCTTGAAAGGAGATTCATTCAATAAAAAATAAGAGAATAAAGAGTATTTAAACAGAAAAAAGTAGTAATTAAAACACCTACCTCAATCAAAAGCTCCACTTGTCAATCTTCCAAAATCCTTTCTCCAAGTACCCAAACTCTTCAACAATCCAAAATGCATAAACCTAAAAAGACAAAAAGAAGGTCCTTAAAACAAGAAGAAAAAAAAATAATGACCAATAGGAGGGTGAAACATGGCCATATTCATCCCAATGATGTGACCTCCTTCCATAAATTTCTCTTACAGACCTCAAAAACATCCTTACACACTCACATGTGTGTGTTTCTTCCACCCAAATACACAACACAACTTTTTGTACAAAAAGAGAGAGTTGATTGTGGAATAAAACTTTAGGCTATAAAATTTGGCCTTTATATGACCAAAAAGTGATCAAAGGTCATTTAAAAACCCACATACCCACTAGGTATAGGTATGGGTCAAAAAAGAGCTTGTAAGACAAGGTTTACTTATCAAATACTCAAAGAAAAAAGTGGTTGAAGGGATAATTTCTGGATTACACACAAGTATTGGGTTTATGGGTCAACCCAAACCCTAAAAATAGGTTGGTTGATCTCATATAGGGTTAATTTAGGTTTAGTTCAATTAGACTAAAATAAGTGGTTTATACTATGACATCATAATTTCAAGTAATAAAAAATAAATAAAATAAAAGAGTACAAAATAATACATTTAACAATTTATAAAATGAATGCGTATAATATTTAAAGGTTTGGAAAGGTCTAATGTGTGCATATGGTCTATTGAGGCATGTCTGAGTCCCTCGTAGTCCCACATTTGGCCCTCCTATAAATTACACACTTAATACAAATATCAAATGCATCCATGGAAAAATAATTGATATCAAGAATAATATGAAGCATTTATATATTTACATAATTACTTTACCATAAAAATGTCATAATACTAGCTAGTTATCTTGGTTAGTTAAATAATATCAACAATAAAATCATGATATAGATCATCATGCCATTCAATAATAATAACTAGATAGCAAAATACATCCACTCAAAATAATCATGTTTAGTAACCATACATATAAATAAGATATGTTAAACTATCTAACCAAGGTTCATAATGAAACAAAATATAAAGTGTAGGCATCTCATGCCTCCGCATAGTCCAACATATATCCATAGAGTCCAAAAAACATAAAAAAAAATATAATAGGGAGTGATCTAAAAATGGGGTCTCAAATCCCCCTCCCTTAAAGTAGATTTTATCTTGGAAGTCACTGGAATTGCCAGTGATTTTATTTCCTACCTTATACATAAACATAATCTCTTTTCTATTGAGATATGTTTATCCCACATCTTCCTAAGTAGCTACTAAATTATCATATTTGTTCCACTAGACCCTAACCTAGTCTCGCTCATAGACTCAAAGTCTCAACATTTCATGAGCTAAAATACATATGGGTTTAAAGATTAGTTGTCTATCTCCCTCAACCTGCAAGGCCATCCAATCCAAAATAAGAAAAATATTTGGATAATATCTCCTCCAAAGTGAAACATGAAAAACATCATGTGCTTGAGATATCCTAGGTGGAAAATTTAAGTGGTAGGCAACTAGTCCTACTATCTCCAAGATCTCAAAAGGACCCACAAAATAGGGTGTGATATTAGATACTTTTATATACCTGATCAAGCTCTTATTTTGTTACACTCATAAAAATACCTTGTCCCTAACTAATTTTTTTTTTATATAGTCTCTTGTAAGAACTATCAAATGAGGAATACTTGATTTTCTATATCATGTAGCATAGTTGGGTAAATCACAACCTTATATTCAAGTCTATCCAAACTCAAAGGACTCCTACATGGTCTACTAAAAATAGCCTCATATGGAGCCATATTATGGGAACTATGATAATTATTTTTGTAGAAAACCTCAACCAAGTATAAGTAGTCCTCCAAATGTGATTAATGATCCCTCATGTACATGTGCAACTATCCTCTAACACTTGCTTGACTTGATCTATTTTCCCATCTATCTCTAGCTGATATGATGTGTTAAAGTTAAGTTGAGTGCCCAATGCCCTCTAAAGGGTATTCCATAACTCAAAAGTATACACAGGGTCTCTATCTAAAATTATCTTCTATAAAATCATATGTAATCAAAAAATATCATCAAAGAATACCATTACCACAACCATGGAATTGTAAGTGGTTGTCATTAGAGAGAAATGGGCCACCTTATTCAAACTATCCAATATCACCATGATTTCATCATGATGATAGTAAGAGAAAGGTAGACCAATAATAAAATCCATATAAATGGTGTCCCATTTCCATTCTGGTAGATGTCATGTGGATATAAAAGACCCATTAGATGTTAATCTTCTACCTTGACTCGATGACACTCAAGACATCATGATATAAACTTTGTAATGTCATGTCATAATTTAGGACAATAATATAATTATCTTAGTTCACATGCTTCTTATTAACCTTAGGGTGTGCTGAATAGGGGGATCAATGAGGCTAACAAAATCAAGTCTCATATAGCCCCAATAATGGGCATATAAATGCACCCTCTATGTCTCCAAACACCATTTGACTCTAAGGAGTAACCCAAAAAATTACCCTTCAGGTCCCTATGAGACTCTAACATCTAAATAATTTCCTAATAAATATTATCCCTAGGTAGATTCTCAATAATTTTTCCTTTCAAATTAATGTAGAAGGTCAAAGCTATAAACACATATTGTTTTCTCTCTAACACATCTTAGATAATCATGATCATAATCTCACATCACCTCCTACATAACGAATCTACTAAAACATTATCCTTACATTTGATATACTAAATATCAAAGTGGTACTTATTATATCCCAAATTTTCACACTAGAGGAGTCAAGTAGACCTTGTCAAATTTAGGATATCATGGAACTACCTCTACACTAGGTAAGTTATTATAAGAGATATATCTCTAGATTTGAATGGGATAGCTCCTTTGATCTATATTTTGGGCTCACACAATACACTATATTAATCACTATTAGGGGTGAAAATGGAAGAAGGATACATAAATCAACCTAAAATAATAAAGGTGATATACCAAAGATAAGTCCACAAAACACACTTGCATCTGCACTAAGAAAGAAGATTGTTAAAACTGGCCTCAACTCAATTTTCTTATAGCATAAGTATTTATATATAGAGGTTGATTTCTATACATATTCAGAGGTGGGTGAAAAGGAGGTCTGATATTAGACACTTATATTCTCTCTCACACTTCAAAACACACTTCACAAAAACATACACTTCATGAGACCTGTTAGAAGAGATGCTACTACTCACATAATGCATACAAGAGTAGAATCGAATCAAGGATAATATGTTCATCACTTGTCATAAAAATATGCTACTTGACATACTTGGGAAAGATTTGAAGAGACAAAATCAACTTTGGAACTTTATTCAAAGAAAAATCAAGATGTCAAACTAGTAGGGCTTAGCCATACTAATTGTGTATTGCTTACAATGCCAAAATGTCTTGCATATATAGAGCATAGGAGAGGAGAGAGAAGAAGTGATGTTAGATAGTCATAATTCCAAATTTCAATACTTGGAAACTAGTTACAATGAAAGAGAATGAAGTGTAAAATATATCATGAAGTCTTATTAGACAAATTTCCATCTGAAACATGACACCTTCTTGAGGTTAGCATAGAGATATTTATTCTTATTCTTGAAACTACCTTGATGATGAGGACTCCATTCAAATATATTGAACTACCTTAAAAGTCTTTGACACATATGTTTATACATGATAATTTGGAAACAAGATTGTGATAGCCCTTATATGCTCCTCAACTGATGAAATTATCTGTACCACTTATCATTCACTCTCTTGTAGCCACTCATTAGCCTTGTAAGCCTCAATATTCACACTTGTCACTTAAGTTACCTATAATTTCTTATGGAGATTCATTTTATAAGTTTTAAAAAACTCATTTAGACATTATTTGTCCTCTGGTCAATCAAATAGACCTCAATAAAAATTAAAATACACTTCTCACTATCAACTTAGGTAGTCACTTCACTTCTCACTATCTTGTCTAAGACTGCTTGCAATGGCCAACATATTAGATGGGTTTCTAGGAATTAACAAGGTGAGAGTTGAGTTTTAGGAGTTATATTACATTCCTACACACCTCTCACAATAACTTTCACCTATCCATTCTCTTTTATACCTACAATTCAACTAAAATATTGTAAGAAACAATGAATTAGGCCTATCTATACAAGTGATAATATAGAATGACTGAGTGTCAAGGATCCTAGGATAATTCCAAAGAGTTACAAAACACTTTCAAGTATATTTTATTCCTCCTATATGTATAATTATTGATATCTTTCTCATCAGGTTCATACAAGGGTTTAGGCCACTTGGGTTGTTAACAATGATTCATAAAAGTTAGACATCTAACTCTACAACCAATTTCAAAAAAATTAAGTTAAATACCCTCCTAAATTATTCCTAAGTTATTGAGACACCATGTAGTTCGTCCATATAGATATGAGTGAAGGAAGTTGGCTTCTCTAGCTCTTACTTGCATTATGGATAGGCCTAAGATAGATTTAGGCCAAAATGACCAATCCTAAGTTTTTATTTAAAAACTAATAGTTATTATCATTCCTCCAATATACTATAAAATTTATTAAATTGATTGGAAAGGTTATATGATCATACAAATAAATTTAGAGGCCATGAGGGTTTAGGCTTAGTAGACCTAGACTATGTATCTACATGTGTGACCACCTCTAAGTGGTATTAGTGGTTGTAGGTGTTTTTATGTAATTTTTCACATATAAATAAAATTTATACATCATAAATAAATTATTTCAATGCTTTTAATTAATCTATTCACCATCTATATATTATGCCTATAGGTTATGTTACTACTAGAGTGCCTCATGTCTATGACAAAATATAGGACACTTCCCTATTAGTGTAACTAAAATTATACCATGGAGGTTTATCTTAGGTCATGAAGACATTATGTATCAATATTAATAGCAATATAATACCTATAGGGACTTCAAACACTTTAGACTCTCCACACTACCTTTATAGACCTGTGACTATACAGGATTTTGACTTACTATAGGTTGAGGTTTTAAAAAAAATTGGATGAACTTATGTTCTATTTCCCCTACCCATGAAATTCAAATTTAATTTATATAATCAATATAAATATGTGTTAAACACGTTTATCCACTTATACCTTTTTCAACCTTCCAAAATATATCTTTCTATAGTAGGTTAGCCTAAAGTCAGACTATAATTGTTTCTTTAAGGAATACAAAGGATTATTGTAGGCGGTGATAAATATTTGAAAACTATAATTCATGCCCTTGGTATATATTTATGTCAATAATACCATTCCACACTTGAATTTATTCTTCTCTACCTATAGATCATACTCTCATCTCTCTATCATCAAGATACTATTTCACTATTACATTGTAAGTTCATTTTGGTTCAAATGGCATTATAAGTCATTGAGTGTTTCAAGCATAAAATTGAATGAATTTTAATATATTGAACCAAAAGTTTCTCTTGACCAACAACCTCATTCTATGACAATATGTTACCTCTAGGTAAATATTACAAGAAGTAAAACATTTAAACTCACACAGACCTCATATTCTTTATCAATAGAATGACATTGTATGTAGCATAAACCTCCTTTAGAGAGATTAAAGTAAACAATTCCATTTTCAAATTTATTAACTTTGACTAAACATATATGTCAATTAAGTTTTATTTACTATTCTAATTAACCCTAAATGTATTTAAAATTCCATTCAAGTCTTTAAATTATTCACACCCTATCTCTTGGGTATTTGATACCCTTATATTCTCTATACATACTTATAGGTGGTTATAGGTGACTGTACACATTAGGGTTCTAATTAGTCTTTACTTAGTGTATTAGAACTCCATATCCATAAAATTCCAATTCCTTCAATGGAGAATATGGATAATCCATGCTCTGAGGAAGTGAACATAGGTGTACTACCTTGATTTGAAGTCATTCACAAAGGGTCAAAACACTACAATTCTCAAACACTATCTTCTACCTTCAATGATGTTCACTTGTAGTTGAATGATATGATCCTTCTTATATCCTCACATTCACATGTGTAAAACTAGTTGAAAATAGCTTGAGAAGGATGAACATGCTCTAAAAGACTACCTCCATTCCTTGGTTCACACAAAACACTACAAATAGATGAGGAAATCAAAGCCATTTTGAATGTGCATGCATCTTGGAGGTGTTAACAATATTAGTGATTGTTTATGAAGCACATAACATCAATATAGAAACCATTTATATGAAATATGATTAAAAGTGAATACTAACATTAAACAAGTGCACTCACTTCAACTTTCCTCCTCTTGTCCATACTAAAGGAAAACCATTTGACCTTGTTGACTTGCCCAAGAGAGTGATGAGAGATAAGGACCAATTTTTGGTAGTTTTAAACCTATTAAATCTTCTTTCACCTAAAAATAACTTGTGGGAATTTGAAAACACCCTCCTAAAGCCTCCACACATGCCATATGAGTTACATTAGTCTGTACAACTACCTTAAACTAACTTTTGTAGATGATCTTATTGTTTTTATGTTAGACATGCAAGTTTTTCAATTTAAAACTATTCCTCTAACATATTTTGACATGTGGGATGTTATATTTCATCTTGAAACATTTTTATTTGATAGGAAAGCATAAAATTCATAAAAATGACTGAAAAGGTGGCCTAAAATGATATTTAGACAAATGACAAAATGCAATAAAGTTAGAACATATTATGTAACCTTCAAGATGTGACTAGACCTATTTTAGGACCATTTTGACCATGTTCAAACCTAGAATACCTCATGAAAATTTTGAATATGCAAGGGTGTTTGACTAAATTTGACCTAGGGTCAAATTTAGTCAACATTTTGGTGATTTCCTAGGGGTACTATTCCTACTATGCTAAGGACCAATTGCCTTATCTTATCCTTGGACAATGGAATCACCTATACACTACACTTGGCATTGCTAAGACTATTAAAGGACACCAAACTCACACCACACACAACAAGGAAATAAACACACAAATCAAGACATTAAACACACACTTGTGCTTTCTAAGAACTTAGGGAAAACACATAATAACTCAAAAGAAAACACACACCTATCTTAATATGTACAAGACCTAAATACACTTGAGGTGAAAAAAAATTATTCATTACTTCAACTAGGGTCAAAGATAATGCTTATTGTATCACTAATGCTCCAAGGAAATAATCCATCATATGAGGCATACTTGTCAATGAACACTTGCTTATGGAGATAGTCAAATAAATTACCATTGTTAGACCTTCTATTGACTACAAGTGTGTCACTTGGAGTTCTAATGAACATTCCATGTATCTATTATAGAGTATTGTTTGTATTTTTAGTTATATTTTTATTCATCATATTTAATTAAAACTTCTCATTATAGTCCTTAGGATTCATCAAACCCTTATCAATTTCAAATACATCTAAACCATGATATTTTTACTATCGGGAACCTTCAAGGTTATCTCCTTATTCACCAAACACTTTCTAGTATGTTAAAGTTATACCTTACTTATCATAGACCTCAAGCTCTTCCTTGTGCTCATCAAACACATAGTTAACCTTATCATCAGGTATGTAATATTTTTAAAAAAGTTATAGACTTGTTTATCTCCTCAAATTCCTATACTATGGCATTGAATTGTTTCCACATATCATCTACTTCTTCTTGAGTTTCATGTTCATGAGAATTATCTTATTTGGTAGGAATAATTAAGTGTTCACTAAGACTTTAATGCTTTTTTATAGTTGGGTTCTCAACATCATCACCCATGTGTACAAGATAGTTTCCCCATGTAACTTGCTCTAGAATGTTATTAGGATCTACCTCAAGAAATCCATCATAATATTCATGGAGGATATAAGTACCAAGGTTGGTTTCTTCACATCCATACTATTTAGCTCCCCATTCATCAAGGTACAAGTTAAATATGCCATCAATAAGAGTTAGAGGTTCTTGATCACTAAGATTATATTATTCCACATGATTTTAAAATTCATATTAGATGTATATGGCACATATGGTTTTACATGAAAACTAGAGAGAAGTTCATATTTAATTATCACTTTTGAACCATACCTGGTATTAAATCCCATATAGGACTAGTCTGAAGTTAGATAATATCTAATCTTATTAATTAATTCTCTTGACAAAAAAGTGAAAAATGAGGATGCACATCCACCACCAGAACATCTTGAGATATGGTGAAAGTAGGACAAACATAGAGAATAAGTTTTAAACCTTTGATTATGATAATGGTCTTGGCATCTGACCCATCAAATTATATCACTCATTTAGCATGGGGCTTATAATTCAAGTTCAATTTATTAGGTAATTACTTCAACATGACACAAGTACTAACTCCACTATCAATAATACAATTATGAACCAAAGCTTCTCCAATGATGATGGATAGATATAAATGAGGAGGTTTATCTACCTTTTTGACTTTATTTAAATATCATTCACTTGGATTCAATTCATTTGTCAAGGTTTCCTCATTACCACTAGGCTATTTGGCTACCAAACTAAGTTTGGACAACTCTTCTTGAAGTAGGTCTTCTTTTCCAAAAATTGCTAATGTATCCCACATTGATACATTCACATGAGACCTCTTCATCCACTCTATAATGTTAGTAAAAGATAAACTAACCTTAGCTTGTCTAATAATAGGAATGATATTTCCTACACCTTGAGATTTTTGAGGTATGAAATAATTTTAGCATTCCAATCTCTTTAAATTACTTGTGAAATTGGAAATGTATTAGAAATATCTACCCTTTTAGATGTTTTAACATTAAATTACTGACCACTAGCATCCCCTTAAACCTATTCAATTGCCTTCTTCTTTGCCCTTGTGTTTTCAACTACTTTGCCCTTATGTTTTCAACTATAATACTTGAATTTTGGCTTGGCTTTCCTTGATAATTCACAACACATGAGTCATTTTAATTCCAATTGACAAACATATACCCCACTTGAGCACTCCTCCCATTAGTATCTCCTCTATTTGGTACCTCATCTTGAGTCATAGCTGGCATAGTTCCCAAACTTGCCATGAAGGATTGATTGAAGGACTTATTAACATAGGAAGATGGATCATAAGGTTGATACCATGAAGGCTGACCATCATAATCTTGGGAAAGGTTATTTTGAGTAGGCACTAATACTCTTGAGGTAGAGGGAGCATTGGGATTATATCTATTATATGACTTAGTATGAAACAACTATCCTTGACCTTGAGTATGACCTTGGAAAGGTGGTTTGTTGCCTTTATAGTTAGGGTAGGACTGATTAGGTTGATATTGGATTTATAAAGGCCTTACTTTTTATTTTTTGTTAATCCTCTTTATACCTAAGATCTCTTTATCCATAGCTCTCATTTTGTCTACCTCATTAGACTTACCTAGTTGACTAGGGGCAAAAGGCTTGTGTTTAGGTGTAGGAATGGGAACAAAAATGGGTGTAGGGGTTTTAAAATTATATAATATATGAATGGAAGGTATTGGGTCAATATTAATATCTTTAATTAAATAATTATCTACCCTAATGGCCATTTCATAGGCATTAGGCAAAGTGTTACCTTCCATAGATTTTTTTATCATTGAAATGTCACTATAAAATTCTTTAAGATTATAAAGGAAAGCATGGTGAGATGTGGGTCTTACAAATATTTGTATCATATCCCATGTATTCTAAAATCTTGTGTTGAAGTCTTGAATGAATTCTTGAGATGCTCTTCTTATGTTTGTTAGCTACATAGTCAATGACAAGTTGTCACTCTTGTCTTCAAATCTTCTCCTCAAAACATCTCCTGACTCATCCCATGTGGTGATTGATTTATTTTCCAAAGTACCATCCTATCTAAAGGGTTTACATTTTAAAGATGAAACCAAAAATTTGACTACTATATTCTCTTCAATGATGTTATGTATATTGGAGAAGTTAGCAATGCTTCTAATATGCTTAATAGGGGTGATAATAGTCTCATCGATGCATGATGGAACACTTTTGAGGGTTAAAATGGGGATATCATCATATTAGGAAAGTATTAGATGAATATAGCCATTGAAGTCAACAAAATCTAGGTTCCTCACCATGGTAGCTTTAGGACTTGTCAATAATGGGCTAATCAAGAAATTTCTTATAGGTTTGTGAGCAAGATATGACTTATTTGGATAAGGATGGGTGTTAAAAAATATATTTGCCTTGTATTAATAATGAATAATATATTGTAAATCAAAAGGAATGACTTTATTAAGATACCTTATGTTTACCTTAGGCATGAGAGAGTGCACTAGTTTACAACCAAGATTGAAATGTTGGAGTCACTAGATATTGTAAAAAGTAGGCTATTACAGCCTCCTTGTTGTCAAATCCAGTATCCACCTTGAATAAAATTATTGGAATTCATGTCCCATAAAGCATGCCAAAACTATCATAGCCTAAATTTTCACCCTAAAAGAGTCAATTATACTCCTAAAATTTGGGATAACATGAAACTACCTCTACACTAGGCAAGCTACTACAAGAGATAGATCTCAAGATTTGAAAGGGCTAGTTCCCTTGAAATATATTTTAGTCTCACACACTAAAATAAACTAATAACCATTGGGGGTGAAAAGGGAGTAATTAAACATAAATAAACCTAAAATAATGAAGGTGATATGTCAAGGATAAGTCTACAAAACACACTTACTTCTGCACTATGAAAGACGACTGCTAAAATTGACCTCAACTCAATGTTCTTCTAACATAAGTATTTATACATGGAGGAAAATTTATATGTGTATTAAAAGGTTGGTGAAAAATAGATATTATATTAGACACTGCTAGTCTCTCTCACACTTCAAAACACACTTCACAAACATAAACAATTTGTGAGACCAATTAAAAGAGATGTTACTACTCACATAATGCATATAAGAGTAGAATGAGAGCAAGGAGAAAACATTAATTGATTTTATTCCACATATGATACTTGACATACTTAGGTAGAGTTGCAGAGACAAAATAAACTTCATAACTTTATTCAAATACATATCAATATGTCACACTAGTAGGGCTTTTCCAATTTTGGATTGCTTACAATGCCAAAATGGCTTGCATATATAGAGAATAGGAGAGGAGAGAGAAGTTAAATTGGGTAGTCACAATTTAAAGTGCCAAGATTTGAAAAAAAATTACAATTCAATATTATGAACTATAAAATAGGTCATGAATTCCTATTAGATAAATGTCCATCTAAAACATGACACCTTCTTGAGGTTGGTGTAGAGATATCCATTCTTCTTCTTGAAATTGCCTTGATGATGAGGAATTAATATAATTATATTGAACTAAATTATATGTATTTGACATATTTATCCTAACATGATAATGTGGAAGCAAGATTATGATAGCCCTTATCACCCCTCAACTGATGAACTTCTCTGCACCACTTATCATTCACTCTCTTATAGTCATTCATTAACATTTTAGGCCTCACTCTTCACACTTTTCACATAAGTGACCTATAATTGATCATGGAGATTCATTTTATAAGTTTTAGACAACTCATTAAAACCTTCTTTGTCTTTTGGTCTATCAAATATAGCTTAATGAAACTCAAAACACACTTCTCACTATCAACTTAGGTAGTCACTTCATTTCTCACTATCTTGTCCAAGGCTGCCTATAATGGCCAATCTAAAAGATGAGTTTATACACATGAAAATTTTATAATTTAGTTTGATGAGTTAAATTATATTCCTACACACCTCTCATAGTAAATTTCACTTGTCTATTCTCTTTTGTACTTAAAATTCAACTCAAATCCTATAAGAAATATTAAATTAGGCATGTTTGTACAAGTGATAGTATAGAATGACTAAGTTTAAAGCATCTTGGGAGAGCTAAAAATAGGTCAAAAAAATTTAAAGTCCATTCAAATCATCCTAGATGCATAATTATTCATATCTTTCTCATCAGGTTCGTACAAGGGTTTTATGTTACTTGGGTTGTTAAAAATGATTCGTAAAAGATATATGTCTAACTCTCAAAACAATTCCACAAACTTTAATTTCAAGACCTTCCTCAAATACCCATAATTTATTTAGTTACGATGCATTTCATTTGTACAAATATGAGTGAAGGAAGTTGGCTTCTCGAGCTCTTACTTGCATTCTAAATAGGACTAAAATAGATCTAGGCCAAAATGACCAATCCTGAGTTATTATTTGAAAAAAAATTGTTATTATTAGTCCTCCACTCTCATATAAATGTTATAAAATTAATTATAAATTTTATATGATCATATGAATCATTTTAGAGGCCATAAGGGTTTAGGCCTAGTTTTAGGCCTAGTAGACCTAGATTGTGTATATGCATATGCGACCACCTCTAAGTGGTATTAGTGGATATAGTTGTTTTTATGTAATTTTTGCACATATAAATAAAATTTATACATCATAAAATAATTCTTCCAATACTCTTGATTCATCTATTCACCATTTATGTACTATGCCCATAGGTTTTGTTTCTACTAGAGTGCCTCATGTTTGTGATAAATTAGAGGATACTCACCCTATTTGTGTGACCAAAATAATACCATTTAGTTTTATATTATGACATTTTGACATTATATATCAGTTTTCACATCCATATCATACCTCTAGGACCTTAAAACACTGCAAACTCTCCACACTAGTTTTTTAGACTTGTGACTGTGCAGGATTTTGTCTGACTGTAGGTTGAGGTTTTTGAACAAGTTTGGATCAACTTATGTTATATTTACCCTACCTATAAAAGTTTAATTGAAGTGATATAATAAATATAAGGATATTTTCAACATTTTTATCCACTTATACCTCTGTCAACCTTCCAAATTGTATCTTTCTATAGCTTAAGTTAGCCTATAGTCAATCTGTAAATATTTCATTAAGGAGTACAAAAGATTCTTGTAGGTGGTGATAGATATATGAACACTAAATTCATGAAATTTGTCTCTCTTTAGGTCAATAATACCATTACACACTTTAATTTATTAATCTTATCATATATACCATACTCTCATCTCTCTATCACCAACATACTATGTCACTATTGCATTGCAATTTCATTTTGGTTCAAATGACATTGTAAGTCATTGAGTGTCTCAATTATAAAATTGAATGAATTGTAATATATTTAACCAAAAATTTATCTTGACCTTAAACCTCCTTATATTATAATATTTTATCTCTAGGTTAAATTTACAAGAAGGAAAACATTTAGACTCACGCAGACCTCATATTCTTTATCAACATAATGCCATTGTATGTAGTAAAAAACTTCTTTAGAGAGATTAATGTGAACAGTCCCATTTGTAACTTTATTAAATTTAACTTACCATAGGTGTCAATGAAATATTAATGAATATGTTAATGAACCTTGATTGACTTGATAACTCCATTCAAGTATTAAAACTATTCACACCCTATCTCTTGGGTTTTTGATAGCCCTTCTATTCTCTGTACATACTTATAGGTGGATGTAGGTGACTATGAATATTAAGGTTATAATTAGTCTTTAATTAGTCTATTATAAACTCATATCCATCAACTTCCAAGTATTTCAATGGATAATATGGATAATACATGCTCTGAGGAAGTGAACATAGGTGTACTACCTTGATTTCAAGCCATTCACTGAGGGTCAAAACACTGCAATTATCAAACACTATCTTCTACATTCAATGATGCTCACTTATAGCTAAATGAGATGATCCTAATTATCTCCTCATTTTCACATGTACAAAAATATTTTAAAATAACTTGATAAGGATGAACATGCTTTGAAATACTATTGCCATTCCTTGGTTCATATAAACTAGTACAAATAGATGAGGAAACTGAAACCATTGGGAAAGTGTAGGGATCTTGGAGGTGCTAACAATCTTAGTGATTTTTCATGAAGTAAAAAACATCAATCCAAAAACCATTTATATAAAACTGAAGTACAAATTACTAATAACATTTACCCAATGCATTCACATTAAATTTCCTGCTCCTATCCATACTAAAGGAAAATTGTTTGACCTTATTGACTTGCCCAAGAGAGTGATGAGAGAGAAGGACTAGTTTTTAGTAGTTTTGAACCTATTAAATCTTATTTCACTTATAAATGACCTATGATAATTTTAACACACCCTCCTAAATCTTTCATACATTTTATATGAATTAAATTAGTTTGTACAACTACCTTAAATTGACTTTTATAGATGATCTTCTTGTTTATATGTTAAATATGCAAATTTTTAAATTTTAAATTATTCCTATGGTATATTCTAACATGTGGGTTTTTATATTTAATATTGAATTAATTTTATTTAATAGGAAACCATAAAATTCATAAAAATGACCCAAAAGGTGGCCTAAAATGGCATTAGACAAATGACAAATATGATAAAGTTATAACATATTATACAACCTTCAAGATGTGACTAGACCTCTATTAGGACCATGAAGATAAGTTTTAATATGTAATGGGGTTTAACCAAATTTCACTTAGGGTCAAATTTAGTCAACATTACTCATAAAGGAAATCTATCCAACACCATTGATAGGCATTGAGGTAAGGCTGAGTGAAGATATGTTGAAGACTTAAGTGGTATGTCCTCAAGATAAAGCAATTGGACAAGTATATAATTCCACCATTTGAGAAGTGCATGAACCATTAGTATTAACTCTAGGTCATGAGTGGGTTAGTTTAACTCATAATACTTAAGTTTTCAAGATCAAAGGTAATGACCTAATTATCTTGTATGATAATGGCTCTCAATTTTAATTTGGAATCATTAATACACACCAATAATTCACCCTCTATATTTGGTACTTGTAATATTAGTGCACCAATTAGACACTCTTTTAATGTCTATAAGGCCTACTCACACTTCTTTGACCAAATGAACTTATTCCCTTTTCAGGGAAGGGAAGTGATGGGGTGTGTTATCCAAGATAAGTCCTAAACAAAGCGATGATAATAATCTACCAACCTCATGAAACTTTTCACCTATATCACATTTTGGGTTACTATCCACTCAATAATATCTCAAATACTTTATCGGTCTACTTAGATCTCCTCATAAAAAAGGACATGACTCAAGTATTGAACATTTGTATGGAATAAGGGACACTTGCTCAAGTTCCCATATATTATTTTCTTATAAAATATATAATACATATAATAGGTGATCCACATGTTCCTCCTTAATATATTATCAATAAAACCCATAAAAAACATAAGTAAAAAGTCATTGAACACACCATTCATAAGGTTCATGAAAATTATAGGTGCATTAGTCAACCCAAATGGCACCACTGTGAACACTATAATGCCCATAGTATGTCTAGAAGATGATATTATGTATATTTATTTATTATATCATAAAATAATAGTATCATAGCTTAATATAAATTTATATAATACCCTAACCCCTCTCATTTATTCAAATAGATCATCAATCTTTGGGAGGGGGTAATGATTCTTAACTATCACCTTGTTCAACTATTAGTAGTCAATGCACAAGTGAAGGGAACCATCTTTCTTATTCACAAATATTATAGGTGATCCCAAAGGAAAAACACTCAAATGAATGACCATTCTCTAAAATTTATTCTAACTACATCTTGAGCTCAAAAAAATTAGGTGTAGTCATCTTATAGTGAGCCTTAGATATAGGCTCTAATCTAGGAACAAGATCAATCCTAAAATATATCTCCCTAAAAGGGGGTAGTCTAGGAAACTCATTATAAAACAAACATGAAAAATCATGGAGTATGGGATGATCATCAAGTGTCACCCCTAAACATTCCTCATTATATATGTTATTAATTGTGATGGCAAACATCTGACATCTCTTACATGTACTTTGCCTAAGATGCGTGGTTGAAATCATATGAAGAGATATGTGTCTCTTGATCCCTATGATAAGATCCATGATCCCAAGGTTATCACAACACTTTTTAACCTTATTTTTATAATCCACCTTAGCTCATGATCCT
Organism: Torreya grandis; assembly: GCA_037957365.1. Lineage (NCBI taxonomy): Eukaryota > Viridiplantae > Streptophyta > Pinopsida > Cupressales > Taxaceae > Torreya > Torreya grandis. The sequence continues at coordinate 3,362,371 of JARHVA010000849.1, read as the reverse complement.
TGATCCAATCCATACCAAAAACAACATAATAAGAACCCAAGGGTATGATAAGAAGATTGAGAGTGGTCCTGAAGATGCTTAGGTCAAGAGTACAAACTCTAACAAAAAATTATACCATAATCTTAGCTCTATTTTCTAACTCAACATCCCAATGGTCACCCTTCTTAGATGCCACCAACCCAAAATTATCCATAAAGGATGGCATAATAAAAGAATCAAAATCTCTTGAGTCAAATAACACTAATACAAAAACCCCATGAATAGTAAGTATAGTCTCAATCACTATAGCATAGAGATATACCTATTGATTATACCTTGCTATATACATGTTATGAGCACATCACACATGACCAATAGTTTCATCAGATGTAGGGGCCTTCTATCAACCATTAGAATAAGCTCTAAGTGGGCACTCTCATGCATAATAGTCTATATATCCACATAATAAACATACTCCATTGGTATTCTCCTTACTCAAATACATCCCTCTTATCTTCTGATAACCTAATATTATATGTACTTTAACCTTTAATGATAATACTACTAAGTTTTTTCTGGCCCCAACTATTGTCTAGCAAGTCTCCTATCTCTATGATGTCCCTGACTACCCTACCCTTTATGTCTCTGAGAATTCTATGGATGGCGATGGTGCTACTATTAAGGTTGTTATTGAGAATTTTGATGTGAATATTGAGGAGCAATTAATGAGAATTGAGAGTGCCTCTAACCACCCTTAGGTGGGGGATATGTGCCTCATGATCTAAATTCTTGATGTTCTCAAATTTTCCCATGTAAGTGATCTCTAGCCTCTTATTACTTCCCTTTATTTTTATCTATCAAATATACTTTATCCATAAAAATCATAAGGGTTAGAGGAGAGAGAAGATGAATTGATCCAACTATATTTTCATTCATGCCTTTGATGAACCAACTAACTTGAATTTTTGATCCTAAAGAAACCCCACATACTAAAGCAAGTCTAGGAATCAACTCATACTAAACTATAATACCAGTACCCTTTCAGAGGTTTTGGAATTCCTCAATATTCTTATTTGTGAATTGATATGATAGGTATCAAGTATGAAAATCTTCCTCAAAAATCTCCTAGGTAACAAACTCTTGAGCTAAACTAAGCTATTATTCCTCATTCATCTACTAAATGCTCACTAAATCTCTAAGAATGAGGATAAAAAATTGGGCATTAATATTAATCTCACAGGCCTACAAATCAAATAAACTATCTAAAATCAAAATTTGTTCTTCTACAATAAAACCATCTCCCTCTCTATAAAATGTGGGTGGTTGAAGTCTCAACAAGTCCTGCATGATAACTCCTTAATCACTCTTGGGTGGTCAATGCTCCTTGTGCCTTTATCTGTGTAGTGAAGGAGATATCTTTACCCATTTTTTTGATGGACTATGTGACCTTTCTCTAGGTTGAGAGGCCTCTTGTTATGGGGGTCATGAGTGTCTCTATAACTCCATCATTAATCTATCTTAAAATACCCCAATCATCTACTATAGGGCTAGAAGAATCTAAAGTCCATGGTCTATTGTAAGGAGTGGTGGTGGGTCAGGTAGTGGTGGCCTTGTATCCTCTACATGAACCACACATTTTCCCTTCCATTGCTTAATCTTGAATGATCTTAGGATGGGTTTTAAGATGTTTTAGAATGAAAAATTTAATTTAAAATATACCTAAATTTTGTAGTGTTAAATATATGCTATGATGCCATAATTTAATGCCCAAATTTTCATACCAAATTAAAAAAATGAGGTAATAATATTTTTTATTTTTAACTATATTTTATTATTCATATTCACTAACTAAGCCTATACATCACTAGTTTTAACTGGTTTTGATCAATCACTATTATTTCACTAAATAAACCAATAAAAAATAATAATAACTCAAGCTTAGTTAATTAAAATATTTTGGACAGGCACTAAATAAATATCATTCCAAATAATTGAACTAAATGACATATTATTACAAACTTAGGTAAAAAAATAAATAATCAAACTTATTAAAAAGGTTTACTCAATGAGCTAATCAATTAATGGAAGGTAACTAATAATTTTTTATCTATAACTTGATAGGGAATATTTAAATTTCATTTACAATAATTCATTCAAATAATCTAATATAAAATCTTAGGTGGAAAAGAATTATTCAACTTATAAAAAGGGTTTATTCACCAAGCTAGTCAAATAAAATAAAGTAATTAAATCCAAAAATAAAATTAAATGATTAAATTTATTAAATCCCACCTAAGTTACCCACAAGTAAGCCCTCATTTGGTGGATCTAGAGATTGAACATGGATTGGAGGCACAATATAGATTATTTCAACAAATGATGATCTATGCCAAATTTGTTGGAAGATGGATTTCAATGGATGATATCACTCGATGGTGCAAAACCCAATGGGTAGGGGGTTTGAGAGTCTATTTCCTACCTAAAGGATTCTTCCTAATCCTCTTTAGAAGTGCCTCATATAAAGAATAAACCCTTTTATAGAAATAATGGTATTCAATGGAACTAGGGATTTCCTTACAAACATAGACTACCAACTTCGATCCAAGCCAAGGGATGTTGGAGGAATCACAAATCTAGAATCAACTATATTCACTTCCTATGGAATATTGGAACCCCAAACCTCTATCCAAAATATTCTATAGTTTGGGGAAGGTGAGTTGAATATATCCTCACATGTGGAAGGAACTCTATCCTCTTTTGTTAGAGTTTGCATTTATGTAGATATCTCCAAAGAATTACCTCGAGAGATTTTTATAAAAATTGCCACTAGTTATTGGTCCCAATATGTAGAGAATGAGAAAATATTTTATAGATGCTTTAAATGTAACAAATTGGGACACTACCATAAATATTACAAATAAAAATCTAGATAGGCCTTATCATTGAGATGGGTGCCTAAGATGCTAGTGTTAGAAGAAAATAAGAATTTTGACGTAATCCCTACTTCTAGTAAAGATAAGGAGACATATTTTTCACCTTAGTATTTAATATAATACAATAGGAAATTGGTTGTTGGATCTAATAACCTTTTGAATATCCTTCAGGAAGTTTTTTTAGGAGGGGCATGGGAAATATATGGATAGTATCAATAGATGGGTGGATGAGAAATATGGAATTCTTTCTCAAATGCCATAGGAAGAGATTGGAGAGGGATTGGAAGATGGAGAATATGAAATGGAACCTATTTTGGAGATCCATAAACAACTAAATACACTAGCCACATCTTTGAATCAGTTAAAAGTTACCAATTTCAATCCTTTGGACAAAAGAGGAACAAAATCTAAATAGGAATGGGCCAGGCAAGAGGTGGTAGTGGGAAAACAAAATCAATTAAATATTTTTCTTTTCATCTATAGGTAGGGAGGGGAATACCTCCCTAAGAATCCATGAAAATATTATCTTGGAATGTTATGGGCATTAATCACCCTAATAATTAGCATTTGGTGAAATATTACATTCTAGAGCAAGAAGTAGACACATTTATTCTACAAGAAACTAAAATGGCAAGTGAAGATATCATTCATTATTGGCCCACAAAATGGTTCAGTTGGAATGGTTTTTTTGAGGACTTAGTGGGAGCTTCTAGGGTTGTAGGAATATTATGGAAGACCAATAAGGTGGACTTGACTCTTATAAGTAAAGGATGTTGTGTTAGGTCAAGGTTCTAAACTCTAATATAAACTTCATTTTATGCAATGTGTATGAGAATAATAATTTATTGGGTAAAAGGGCATTATGGGATGTATTGGAAGCAAATATTTCCTCCTTTTTAGATGATTTAGTAGGTGAATTTAATGTCATTTTATTTTACAAAGATAAAAAAGGTGGCATTATAAGAAACCCTCAACTATTCAGAGATTTTCATTACTTTATTTATAATGATATTTTGATTTATGATGAGCCAAAGAAAGGCTGGTTCACCTAGATAAATATAAGATTAGGTTTTATCAGTCTTGCATAAAGGCTTGATATATTCTTGGTAAATAAGGATTGGCTACAAAGAAATTCAATTTTGTAAAGTTCAGTCCTTCATATTTCAAGGTTGGATCACTTCCCTATATCTCTATATTTTAAGTTTGATCTTGCTCCCAATAAATCCCCCTTAAAATTTAAGTTGATGTGGTTGTGAGATAATGAGTTATCCGAATTGATTAAAAGTTGTTGGAGTTGTTTTGATATTTTTGGTTCAAAAATGTTTATTCTTTCAAAGAAGTTGAGCCTACTTAAAGGTAAATTTTTAGAATGGAATAATCACACTTTAAAAATATTTTAATTTATAAAAAAGGGTGGAGGCATTAAAATACCTAAATGAAACTATGTTTTATTTTAGGAATGGGTCTAGACGAATTTCTAAAGGAGGAAGAGTTGTTGCAGGAATTGGGGGATTTATTGTTCAAGGAAGAAATTGATTAGAAACATAAATCTAAGGGAAAACTAGTTAAAAGTAAGAGATAGAAATATGAAGTTATTTCATGCCATTATTAAGGTGACAAGGAATTTAAGCTACATCTCTAGAATTGTGGACAATTATGGGAAGGAGTTGTTGGATCTGAAGTAGATCAAAGGATAAATGGTCTCCTTTTTCTTGAATTTTTTGGTAGGTGAAAACCATTATTTTTTGCATTATCAAAATTATCTACTCCCACTCTTTCCCTTGATGTGAATCAAGAAATGAAGAAGATATTGATGGCTTCCTTTTCAATTGAAGAAATTCATATAAATGTTTTCAATGGAACAAGAAAAAACACTAGGACCTTATGGGTTTCATGTAGTTTTCTTAGGATTTCTGGGAAATCATTGGCTAAGATGTATGGGTTACTATATAAGAATCAAGGAAATTTAAAACAGTTCTTAGTGAATTGAATAATACATTCATATGTCTCTTTCCAAAAAAGATCAAGCTAACTCTTTTGATTACTTTTGGTTAGTTTCCTTGTGTAATGCCTCATATAAAATCATATCTAAATCCATTTCTATGAGAATCAAACCACTATTGGATACTTTGATCTCAAAGGAATAGAGCAATTTTATTACTAGAAGGTCCATTTCTGAAGGAATTATGATATTCCATGAATTAGTGCATTCCTTGTCAATGAATACATGTCTAGGGATGTTTCTAAAGTTAGATTTTAGTAAAGCTTATGATCACCTTAATTGGAATTTCTTGACTAAAAATTTGTATAATATAAGTTTTCATCCTTCTTTCTATCAAAGTATTTTTAGTTGCATTTCATCTCCTCATTTATCTGTATTGATGAATATTTTGATGGAGGGTTTTTTGCCAGCAATGGGGGGATCAGGTAAGGATATCCTTTTACTCCTTTATTTTCATTTTCATGGCTGAATCTCTCAGTAGAACTTTAAAATCATCTATGGCTGAGAGAAAAATGAAGGTCTTGTAGTGGCAGAGGGCATGGCTCCCCTTTCACATCATTTTTTTATTGATGTTACCTTTTTATTTGGGGCGTCTAGCTTTGAGGAAGCTATGACTTTCAAATAAATTCTATAGACTTACTCTAAGGCTTTAAGACAAGTTATTATCCTACTTAAATCTATAATTTTCTTCTTTAATACTCATGTTAAGATGCAAAGAATAATCAAGGACATTTTTGGATTTGAAATTGGGGCTCTCCCTAAAAATTATTTGGGAATTCCTCTCTTTATTGGTCTTAGAAGGGAAAATTTATGGGATGATATAATTAATGGTTTAAAAAAGAGACTTCAAAATTGGAAATACAAGTGGTTAACCTTTGCAAGAGGAATTCTTCTTATTAAATTTGTTTTGTGTTCTCTTCCTAGATATGTTTTTGGTTATGAAATTACCCAAGTTAGTGTTGCTAAAAATTGAGAAATTTTGTAGATCATTTCTTTGGAAAGGAACATAAGAATAAATAAAAATTCATTTGGTTAAATGGGAAATGGTTATTCTTTTTAAATCATTGGGGGGAGTGGGGATTTTAGACTTGGCAAAATAGAATATAGCATTAGGAGCTAAGCATATATAGAACCCATTATCAAAACTAGATGGTAATTTTAGTTAAATCCTATTGAATAAATACATTAGAAATAATATGATAGAATTGATTATTACAAACATAGTCCTTCCTAGTGGCTCTCATAAATGGAACCTTTTACCTCAATGTAGGTCTATCTTCTCTAATTTGATCACATGAAAGATTGGGAATAGGAATTCTGCCAACTTCTGGGTGGATTCATGGAATGGGTATGATGTTTTGGGCAATAAAATAGAACTCAACCTTGTTAAAGAAGAAACTATCTAGGAATGGGTATGTAAGGTGAAGGAAAATGATAGGCAGTATTGTAATGGGTCCATTTAATTTTCTTGGAAATATGTGAGCACATTAGATTTGGAAACATCCAAATATTTGTTTAGGGAGGCAATCAACATGTGAGTTGCATCATTTCTTCCTGTTGAAGATCAGATTATTGGGACTAGTTCTAAAATTAGGTCTTATACAACCAAAGAAGGATATAAGGTTCTTATTCATAAAGAGGGTAGGGATTTTCCATCATGAAATGGTTGATGGGATAAGGAATACTTATCCAAAGCAAGATCATTTTGTTAGTTGGTGATTAAAGGTAAAATTTTAACTCAAAATAGAAAAAAATAAATGGGGTTATGAAGGCCCTAAGAGATTCAAGTTATGTTTATAAGAGGAATAAGACATGGATCATTTTATACTACATTGTCCCTTCACCAAACATTAATGGTATTGGATGTGTAATAAACTCAATTTGGCTTGGGTTCGAGATGAATCTATATCTAAGTGCTAGTTTCTTGGCCTAGGTTAGGAAGGGAGGATTCCTTGGGATCAATAAGGAAATGTGGTCCCATCCTTCTCATTTTTAAATTTATGGTGGAAGAGGAATTTGATATTATTTAGATAAGATATTTCTAAAATGAAGTTTTTCTTGCACAAGTTAGAGGTGGCCATTTCTAATAATGTGAGTGTCAGTGGTATTAATTTGTCTAATTTTTTGAGCCATGATGTTGATATACTTCAGGACTCACCATTGATCTAGCTTCCTCCATTAGGTTTTATCATTAATAAGTGCCTTTCAAAGATTGAAAAACTTTTGAAAAGGAAAATGGTAAGATGGAAACCACCCCCTGGATTTTGTAAATTTAATTTTTTTGGTGCCTCTAAAGGCAATCTAGGAATTTTGGGGTTGGGGTGTGTGTTGATGGATGAATATGGAAATTTCATTAAGGCTAGTTCCTTACATATTTCCAATGGGTCTTGTAACATGGCTGAAGTTTAGGCATTGCTTTGTGGTATTAAGATGGTAATTGATAGTGGCTTCACAAAA
>JARHVA010000849.1:3035000-3350000 GCA_037957365.1 Torreya grandis | reverse complement strand
GAATCGGTGAGAGGTTATTATTAAATACAATGTATTACCTCAAAATAGTGATGTATTAATTTTATTTAGAGATTAAACACTAGATTTATAGATAAATTTAGGTATTTTAGTGATTTGTGAGCTTAATTTACATTATTTTCTAGAAATTGGTCTGAAGTATGTGTAGACACAAAAGTGGCCAAAAAAAGAGTGTCTATAGATACATCATAAATAACAACTCTCATATTTTTCCACATTATGGATATTTTCCATGTTCCTTTTAGTGAAAATCTCATCATCATGATTTTGGAGTGATAAGAGAGGATCATATGCACCTTTAGATGGGTGGTGGATGGGTATACCATAGAGGTGGTGATCACCCTAGAGGATGTCCACACCATTTTTGGGTTGCTTATTATATAAAATCCAATGGTATTTAATACACCACTATAAATGGATGAGATACATGAGTTAGGTTGATAGGATACTAAAACCGATTGATACAAAGAGTGTAAGATCATTATATAGATTCTTAAGTTGTATGTGTTAAGAATTTTGGGTATCCAAAAGGTAATTATCTAACTGATTAATATTCATGTGTTATGTCATAATTATGGTGGTGTTGTGATTATGTATATTATAGTTATGTTATAGCCTACAATTGGGTAGGGAACTTTATATTTAATGGGATATATGGTATTGGTGCACCTCTTACATGATTTTTATGGTGTATAGAACCTAAGCCAATAAAATATGGGTTATTATTATTATTATGAGTTGGGTATATGAGAGGTTCCCTATGTATATACTTTTGAGGATACCTTATGTGATATATGACTAAATTCCTAGGGTTATGAGATGGGCACATGATCATGTCATACATACGATTCTTCATGCACCATATTTGGAGACTATTAGGAGAGGACAAGTTATATGGATTCTATACAAAGGCATAGTGGATTCTTGGTAATCTTGGCCAACTATAGTGTGGGTGAGGGATTGGATCTAAATCATGAGTTACTAGCCATAGTGGTTGACTCACATCTATGTGACATGTACTTAGGTGGTTTGGATTTCCAAACCTAGAATTCCATTTGGTTGTCCCTTTATATTGAGTAAGGCATGCTAGGGATACATGGGGGATAAGAAGATGAGGTGTGATAGTTACCACCCTAGTAGTGAGACCCTATTAAAATTTGATAGTGAGTAAATGATAATGGGTAAATGAGCATCATAAGAGGAGATTGTGGAGATTGGTATCCAATAATAACCACTCAAATATAGTTGGACCCACAAGTGAATTGGATTGTATATGGTTAGATGCATATATTAGTTTTATGGCTTGTAGTAGTTTATTAGAGGATATGGAGAGGATTAAAACTAGCTTAAATCCTTGAAATTATATGTGTGTTAGGAAAGATAGTTGATGGGGATATAATATGTATGAAAAATGTGTATAAGTTATGCTATCACTTTTTATTTTCCTATGGGTAGAGATATACATGTTAGGAAATAGTGTTAGGTATGATAGATATTATGATATACATGATATTTGAATCCAAATTTATTTTATTCATGTAAATAATATGACAAAGGTGGCATGCTAGAAAACTCTAGTGGAGATAATGCACCATAGGATCCTATATGCCATGCTACCAAATCAAGATACTACTATCATGTCATGTCATATAAAACCATCTACCATGCCTCATGTTAGTTGGTTCATGTTGGTTGGAGTTTCTACAAGGGTTATATAACACCAAAATTATGATATAACTTAAGTAATAATATTGATATATGGAAGAGGTAATGCAATAAAATAGTGATAGGCAATAGATATGCAAGATAGTAAGTAGAGGTAATGTATGCAACATTAACCACAAATAAAGTTGCACACATGGATACTATAAGATGAGTGTTATATTTATAGGAAAAAATAACCCATCTACATGGAAAGGTATAGGGCATGTAGACCTAGTCACTATGGGAAAGCTTGTAGTGATAATATTCATGTAATATAGGCAATGTACACACACATAAAAGATTTATATGTGTAATTAATAAGTAAAAAAAAAAGATAAATGATGCAATATATAAGAGGAAAAACCTCCAATTGAGGTAAGAAAACCCATAGTATATATTTATTAATGATTACCCCAATATAAATCTTCTTCCTCTCATTTATTCTCTATCAAGCCTTCACAAGAACACTCTCTAAATAATATTTTCCACATGCAAATATTAAAAAGATATTGTTCACACAAATCATTGTCTATGAGAAAATTTCATGTATATATTTTACCAAGGATTTATATATTGCAATGTGAAAGTGGATCAATGTAACCAATAGGTCCAAGTTCTCCTCGAAGAACCCAAATAGTAAAATGTATTTATTTTATTTACATGATATTACCCTATGTTAATGAATTAATTATATTTATTTCATTTATTTCCATTTTAATAATATTATGGGTAAACCACTTAAGGATTATTTGTTCCAACACTCCCCTTAATTTTAAGTGGGGATACATGTCGTAGTCACCTTAATAAAGGAATTATACTTCATAAATAAACTATACTAATTTTAGGAGGTATGTAAAAATTAAAGAATTTTAAAACCTTCATCATGCTAGCATCACATTTTGAAACAAAAGGAATTATAATCCATAAACTACTAAAAATAAGTTTAGGCTATCATGATCATGAGACTACATCTCAATTTTTTTCATGAATAATCAACCAATCATTATTGGATTCTGTTATAACATAATAACCTATATTATAATATATATGCTTTTAAGTATTAGGGTAAAAAAAGTAAAACTTCTATAAGAATTTTACAAAAATCACATAACATGATATATTCTAATGCTTTACAATGAGAATAAGTATAGAGAAGGAAACACATGGTCATTCAGAAGTGACATTATCATGCACATGTTCCCTTAATTAAAACTTATAGAGGCTCAACATTACATGAAACTAAAAAAAATTAATAGCACCAAGTAGTTTTATAAATATATATACCACTCATTCATTTGTAGGATAAAATTGTAGATCAATATCACTATTAAGGATTTTATTGTGGATAAAATGCATATGAACTTCAATATGATTAGTTCTTTGGTGCTAACCTAGATTTTTTACCAGAGATATACAACTTTAGTTATCACATATAAGGGTGGTACTATGAGAAACATACAAATGAAGTTCTCATAACAACCTTCATAGCCACATGGATTTTTAATTTCTTCCATAACACTTTTGTACTCTTCTTAAATAGAGGAAATAGAGATATTGGGTTGCTTTTTATTACTCCAATTGATAACATCTTCACTAAATTTGAACACATATCTAGAAGTATATTTATGATCTATAGTATCACCAACTTGGTCAGCATCACAATAACTATATAATTTACCATTATCAATGGAAACTAAAACAAACTAAAATTTTAAGCTCCTTTGATATGCCAAAGAATATATTTTACTAATTTTTAATGATCCAAATATGGATCTTTCATGAATCTAAAAAAATAATTACAACAAAAGAAATATATGGCCTAGTAATGGTTAGATAAATAAAACTACCAACAAGTTTACTATAAAGAGTGAGGTTAGCTTTTTCACATTTAAGGTTTAGTTAGGGCTTGACATGAACTTCAATAAAAACATATGTAGGCTTATATTCAATCATATTAAACTAAAAAATAGTATTATGTGCATAATGAGATTGCGATACTAAAATTGAATTTTTGTCCTAAAATATAATCATTCTTAAAAAATGATGAAGAATGCATAAATCAATCATTTCAAAAATTTGGCTTAGTTTATACTTATACTTATTAATTAAACTAATTATATCACCAACACTAATAAAATCATCAAAACATAAAACAATTGTGATAATATGACCATTTTCAATTTTTACAAAAAAATCATTATCAGAATAACAATTAGAAAAACATAGTTCTTTAAAATAACTAGTAATTTTAAAATACCAAGCTCAAGGAGCTTGTTTTAAACCATAAAATAATTTCTTTAACTTATAAAAAAAATGATATTTGTTAGGGTCAATAAAACCATTTGTCTAATTCATATAGATTTCATATTCTAAATAACCATTAATAAATGTATTTTTGACATCTATTTGGTGTATAATCCAACCATTCTAAGATGCAAGAGCAATGAGTAGTCTAACATTACTCATTTTTAATACATGAGAAAAGGTTTTAACATAGTCAATCCAATGTTTTTGAGTAAAACCATGAGCAGCAAACATTAATTTAAATTTGTCAAGTTTACCAATTAAATTATATTTGATTTTATAAACCCTCCTATAACTAACAATTTGCCTTTTAGGTGAAGTTAGGACACGATCTCAAGTCTGATTTTTTATCAAGGCATTATACCCATCTTGAATTACAAAATTTCATCTATCATATTGAATATATTCCTTAAAATATTGAGTTTGACATTCATACATAGTCATTAAAACATGATAAGAATTTTGACTCCTAGTTAATTTATTAAGGTTATCAAGATTAGATGATTGGATCAAAGATTTTGCCCATTTAGGTGTTTTAGATTGAACATGATATTAATAAGGTTCCTTAGACTCTAAATTATCAAAAATTAGATCAAAATCCTTTAGGGAATCTATTTATTCATAATTAATAACAAGAGATCCAAATTCATAAAATGAAGAACATTGAGGGGGTTCTATAAAGGACTCATTTAAATATTTTTTAAGAATAAGATCATTCATATTCTAAATAATTTATCTTTTATATGTATCATACACTTTTAATCATTTAATTTTAACTCCATAACCTATGCATATGCACAAATAAGAGGTAGTATCAATTTGATTTTAGCATTTAGAATAAATGTATAATCATGACTACCAAAGATCCTAATATGAGCCATAATGAGTTTATTTTTAGATCACATTGCTAAAGGATTATAAAGATGCAAAGCTTTAGTAGGGACTCTATTCAAAAAATTCACATTAGTATTCCAAGACTTTGACCCATAATAACTTATAAATATTTGTAGAATGTAACATCATTCTATCCATTTCAATAATTGTATGATTTTTTCTTTCAACAATACCATTTTGTTTGTGGAGAATAGAGAGTTGTTAATTCAATTTGAATGCCACAATAATGCAAAAAGAATCAAATTATTTACTAATATATTCACCATCATTATTCGTTCTTTAATCACTTAATATAAAAATTAGAAGCATTTTTAATAATAGTTTTGAATTCTTTGAATTTAGATAATACCTAAAATTTCTTATTTATAAAATATAACCAAATCATTTTATTATGATCATAAATAAAAATAATAGCATATAAATAACTATTAAAAGATGTAACTTCAAGTGGTATTGTAACATCACTATGAATTAACTCCAAATGATGTGAGGAATTCACATCATGAACCTTTTGGAAGGGATTAGTATGTTTCTTATCACATAAACATCCTTCACAAGTTTCATGATGAGAAGAGATAGAAAGAAGACCAACAATAAGATAATGAGAAGACATATCATATAAAATTCTAAAATTAACATGTAATAATATTTGATACCGTAAGTATAATATAATAATAATATTCAATTAATAATTAGATATTACTAGAATGATTATGGAAGCATAGGAAGACATGAGGGAGGAGCAGTGAGGCAGGTAGGAATGATCACAAGTAAAGCAACGAAGCATGGGTTTTCATCAAAATTTGGTGCCATTGGAAAGAAATGGATTTATTTAAGATTAGCATGGGGTATAATTAGTGAGAAAAAAAATAATTGAGGAAGGAGATGTTGCTATGGGAAAAGAAGAAGAAGATGATGAGCTTAGGGTTTGTTTATTGGCACATAGGTCAGCTATCAAATGTGGCAGGGGTAGGGGTAGGGGTAGTTTTAAAACATTAGATAAATCAGCTTGTGATTTAGAATGCATGGTAGAAGATGTTGATTCATTGGATATGCAGCTAGAGAAATCTTATTTGTAAACCCTTTTAGGCTTGACCAAATGAGTAATAGGTCTAGGGCAAAGAGTTAATGGAAAAGATAAAATTATGGTTTCAAAGGCTTTTATTTTTTCTACCTATCTTAATAGTTCTAATACCTTTCATACCTATGGGGATTTTTATAAATATAATATCATCAAGTCAAATCTAGGCTCTAAACCTTTCTTTATTCTAAGAGAGTTGATTTCTTTTAAACTTCTCATGTTAAGGTTATAGTTACAGAGGATGTTCCTCAAGAGGCACCACAAGCAAATAGTTCCTAATGTTTTGAACCAAAAACAATGCATCTTGGTTTTTTTCATTTATAATGCCTCCCATATATTTGAATTATTAGATTTATAGATGGAAATTTTTTGTTTAGATAAAGGTAGTATTTCATTTAAATTTTAGTTGGTTGAAGATAAATATTTTTTTGGTCAAATAGCCCATGATTTGTTGGCAATCAAGAGGTTTTCCTGTGCCCTTAGGCTCCTTTCTTTAATCCTGATTCTATGTTGATTACTCAAGCCCCGATATGGCTAATATTTTATAACTTAACTTTAGCCTTGAGATAACCTAGGATTTTTGGTCAAATGATGAGTAAAGTGGGTGTTTTTGTGAAAATTCATGATTATTTTGAAGATCATAAGAATTTCTTCTAAGTTTGTGTTTTGGTTGATCTATCCAAATTGTTGTTCCATTTTGGTAAAATCTCCTCTTCCCATGGAGTATGGTATCAATTTTTTAACTTTGAAGGTATTATATTTAGATTATTCAAATTTAATAAATTATATCATAAGATGGTTGCTTTCTAGGAAAAGGAATTTTTAGGTCCCAAAGTTTTGATTATTCAGAAGTGGATGAGGAATATTGGGTGCCCAAATCATGGTTTGGTTAATAGTTTGATGGGATAATGAGTTAGAAATATGTTGAGGACTCATCTAGGTAATTTTTGAAAGAGGATCATATTTCCTTTCAAAATTAGAAGGATCTGAGGGCTGTAGATATTTTAGATGCTTTAGACCCAAAATAGACTTCTCTCATCAATCAGGATAAGGAAGCAAATGTTTTAGTTTTTGATCAAGGGGTTTTGAATAAATATTATCCTATTTTAGATATCCCTATAGTATATTATATCTCAATGGAGGATGAATAATAATGGGAGGAAGAAAAATAAGAGCTAGTTAGCAAGGTAGTCATGTCCTTAACTCAGTTAGAAAGTGTTATTAAGACTCCCAATGGAATGAAAGGGAAGAGAGGTAGGAATATTGAAGGTAAAAGGCTACAAATGGATGCATGGAATTATATTAATGAAGGATATCAATGGACCATGGAATTATTTCTCTCTAGTAGAGGTCAGTGTTTGTAAGTAGTTAAAGGTTGATTTGAATCTTGGTTTTGATTTAGTTTCCTTTGATCCATGTATGAATTTTTTCTCTTAATTTTGTATAAATTATTAACCTTTTGAAGGTTTTTCTCTTTTTATATCCTCACTATTTTTTGGGATAAAAAATGGGATTAAAATCTTTTCTTTGTTTGTTAGTTTGTTTTGGTCTTAGGAGATTGGACCTCCTATTGTGCTCTAGAACTGGTTATGGCTCTGGTCAAAAGCCCTTTTAAAAGCGCTTGGGACCCATATAATTCTTAAGTATCGATAAAAAAAATATTTCATGCCATAATTATGATTCATTCTTACTATGAGGTGAAAGACAACATGTAGAAGAAAAATAAAAAAGTATAGATCATTCTATTGAACACCTTTATAAATTGAAAGAGTTCACAACACTCTTCAACCAAGATATCTACAACACAACATTACCACAGTCATGATTACTTTAGTATACACACAAATAATAAACCAACTATGAACAAAACCAATTTTTATTCACAACAAGCATATAAAAAAACATGGATAATACAATAAAGATCCCTTGCTCAAGTAAGCAAGGAGAGACAAGACTCGAGCCTAACTAGATAATGTGGGATAAATCCTCACATAAGACAAAACTAGTAAAATGATGAAAATTCTAGCTAGAACATAGCAAGTATGAAAAATATACTCTAACATCCCCCCTTAAATAAATCTATGGGCTAATAATAGAGGATGTATTGTGAAGCTATGTGTCTATATGGATGTTAATCCATCTTACCAGAGTACATGAATGTTGAGTCGATATAACTACCAAGTGAAATTAGGAATGGTGATGAAGACAAGGATCAATAAACATGAAAACTATGCTCTAAAATACTAGGTGGAGTTATCAATCCAATGAAGTATTACTTGAACACCCTTTAATAATATAGTAAGAAGTGATCACAAAGACTAGTGGGGCTGCCACACTAGTGTCACTATAAGAATCATTAATAAGGCCATAGATTCAAGTAAATAATATTCATATCGGTTCTAAAAAACTAATTTTATAAATAATATACCCATGTATAAAGGATAAATCCATAAAACACTCAAAAAAGTGTAACATATACATATACATATAACTCTTATAAAGTAGGGATAAATAGAGAAAACCCATAGGAGAAACTCCCCTAAAAAGAGAAAAGAAGAAGATATAGCTATAAATCCCTCCAAAGATTATTTTTAAGTAGTCTACAATCCAATTACTCTAAAGTCACAAAGGAAATCAATCTACACGAGTGGTCTGAATCCACTACATGATCTTAAAAAAAACTGACACTAGGCTTCATCAGAATAAATTCAATCAAGAAGAGTGTTAGTGGTGATGAAAGTATAAAAGAGTATTTCATGTGCAATAAATTATCAACACCTAAGAAATAAAATATATACCACACCACCATACTATTGATTAGGTGGAGTGAAGGAAAAAGGTCTGTATAAGTGGTCTGAATCCACTACTTGAACATTGAACAAGCTGACACTATATACACTAGAAAAACTCTAGGTCATGTTGAAAGAGACTGTCAAACTATCAAAAAAGATAAAATGACACTGGGATTCAATATAATATCTATAATTCAAGTTTTAGGAGACTTCTAACTGTCTAAGAAATGACATCAAAAATATAGAAAAGGTCTCTCAAAGATGATGGCCCATGGTGGTGATGGAAGAGACAAACAACTAAAAAAGTGAAAAGGTACCCAAAAAAGAGCATACAAATGCATGAAGGTAAATAAGGTTGAATCATTACATCCTTTATGTTAATCTATAAATTAGTGTGAGTACAATATATCTCATACATAAAAAACACACTAGATGGAAACAAGGAAGTCACTGGACTTCACTAGAATAGCTCCAAATAAGGAGACTATCGACCTATCGAATAATAAATAAAGAATCATGAGAGATTCTCCAAAAAATAATGGATTATAAAAAAAATCTCTTTAAAATAAGGTGATGTGATAAGAAAGGGTTGTCAAGGAGACATGATACAAACTACCAATTTGTCAAAGTACCAATACATGTCGTGGGCTGATGGAAGAGTGTGGTAAATGTAGAAAAGAAGTTATCTTGTATGAAAAAACACATCAAAAAGGATCATCAGTAAAAAATAACAACCTATAAATCACATTCAAAAGGATGTCGAGCTCAACCAAAAATGAATCCAAGATAGAGTGTGTGAAGTACAATATAGAAAGTAATAGGCCCATAACACATTCAACCCCCCTAAATATTACATTTTATAAAAGTAGTGAATTTTTATAAATTGATGACATCAATTTATAGATAATTAAAAACTATACACTTTAGAAAAAAACTAAACTCAAATATGAGTTATATTTCAAAAGATACAAGGTTTAAAAATCTCTGTAAATGGGTCAAAACATTAAAAATTACACTATAAACTGATTCCAATGACTAAATCAAAAAATAATATTTCCTTCCAACCACTCATTATAACTATAATTGAACCATGAAAAATTATAAATACCCCAAAAATCCTCCCATATACCATTATTTACACTTTAATAAAAAAAAATCCACTTAAAAAATAATAAATAAATAAAGCTATTTTCCACTTAAGAAAAATAAAAAATAGATGTTAGTAAAACCATCATAACTTTTTCATCACTCAATTAAATTAAGAATTTTAAAATGATCTAGAAGTTTGAAATCAAGGCACACAAAACCTAGAAATGTTTTGGTGTGATTCATCATAGATCAAGAGCAGTTAGTAGAAAACCAATCATTTTTATATGACAGAAGAGGAGTGCCCAGAATAAAAAATTAAAATGACCATAGATTTTTAGATACTCATAAACATTTAAAACCATATAATTTTATATAAAGTTGTGAGATATGAGTTCATAACCTAGAAATAGTTTCATAAAATTTATTATACAAAAAGATCAATTGATCAAAACATATCACATTTTGGTAAAAATATACTTTTATCAAATTTGCCATAATGGATGTATGAATAATAGATTAGATATTTTTTGGTTTTCAATATATTCTCTTCTAATACTAAATATCAACACCTTCTAATACAGTTCAAAAACCAATATTTTAGCACTCCATATAGTTGACCCACGGAGAAAGTTTCTACTACTTTTTTCACTTGAAAAAGCTTTAAAAAAACTAAGCAATGGCTATTGGAACTGGCTCTAATACCATGAAAGATTTCACAACACTCTTTAACCAATATCTCTCCAACATACCATTACCACAACCATGAGTGCTTTAACATACACACAAGGAATAAACCAACTATAAATAAAACTAATTGTTATTCACAATAAGCATATGAAAAATCATATGTAATACAATTAAGAACCCTTGCTTAAGTAGGCAAGGAGAAATAAGACTAAAGCCTAACTAGTCAATGTGGGATAAATGCTCACATAGGATAAAAGTAGTAAAAGAATAAAAATCTTAGATAGAACCTAGCAAGCATGAGAACCAACTCCAACAACAATCATGTAATCAAATTTATTTCTAATAGACCAATTATCCTTATGAAAAATTATAATGAAATTATCATTTATAATTTCAGAATAGGATAATATGTGTTTCTTGAATATAGGTACATTAAAAACATTTTTAATAACAACATTTGTAAATTTTAAGTTTGTTTGATTAGTAGTTTTTACAAATAAATTATTTCCTAGGTAAATATTTTAAAAAATATCTCTGATATCAGATAAAATATGAGATGATCAAATCATATGATGTGATGCACCACTATCTAAAATCTATTCATTTTCATTAGAATCAAACAATACATCATATAAATCAATACCATTATAATTATGTTCTTGATTATTATTTTGATTATGGTTTTGATACTTTTATTGGTTTTGGTTAGATTTCTTCCCTTTCTTATTTTTAGAGATTTCATGATTAACTCTATGTTTATTTTTATATAAATTTTATCTTTTATGACTAAATTTATCACATAAATTACAATTTACATTAAACTTAGGTTTATGATTATTATTTCTAGATTTCTTGTTCCTATTTTTTATCATTTGTAGAATTAAGGTTAGATTTATGATTTCTATTATTTTTTAAAATAGGACTAAGAGAAAGAAATGCCTAAGTATAACTCTTTATAAAATCAAAATTTGACATCATTTATTCTTATTAAATTTAGAGAGTAGACAAAGTAGTGAGATCAGGGATATCTTGCTCTAATTTGTATTTTGAATTAAGAATAAAAAAAATTATGAAATTTTAATGAATATTTAACTAAATAATGAAATATATATTCTTAACTTTAATAATATTACAATCACAATCATTTAACTAAGATTTAATATTTTATTTTTTGTAAGAAAATCAATAACCCTTTCATCACCTTTCATAGGTGTATTAAGAAATTCATGAATTAGTTTAATGATCTTATAGAGATGAGTTCCTATGTGATCATATTTTGAATTATTCACAAAATTACTATATTTAGTAATAAAACTCCAGAATACAAAAAAAATCAAAGGGATAAAGGAACAATCAGAGAATTAAAATAGAATTTTTACCATCTTTTTGTCCTTTAGAACTCCTCTCCAAGATCTCCAGGCTGATTTGGATGCAGAAAATGGTTGGATGTCCATTGCTTGACTTGATCTTCCAAGTGGATTCAATGGCTTATTTGGCTTATTTTATGGATTGGAAAGAGTGTGAGGATGCTTGATAATGGCTGACTATGAGAGTATAATGGAGGCTTATTTCTTTCTAAGTTAGCCTCGCCATAGCCCAAACATGGTTTATATAAGATGGTGGAGGATAATTTAGGAATTTTTAAATTATTTTAGAAGCCTCTAGTTTAGAGACTTATATAAACTTGGAGGAGCTTCCCTATTTATAGAGGTTTTTAAATAAGTTTAGGGATAATGAGGGATTATATGGGAGTTAATGAGGTTTAGGGTTCATAGGGGTGTAAGAAAGGCTAGGGTGGTAGGGTGGCTAGGGGGTAGGTGAATAAAAAGGAATTTTAAATTGTCAAGTGGGCTAGTGGGTAGATTAGTAGCTAAGTAGGCTAGTTATTGGGTTAATGGGGTAATTAATTGGTTATAAGGGTATGGTAAGGTTCATAGGATGTATGACTTTTATGTATAAATTAGTATATTAGTTAATTAGCTAGGGCTATGGTTATGGGTTAAATTATTAAGTTTAATGAGATTATTAGGGTGAGAAGATTTAGGTGCATATATTTTCCCCCTATTTGAAATGGTATTATGAGTGAAGTGAAGTGGAAAGAGTAATGCCTTTTCAAATAAAAACCATTTCATGGATGGGAATGTTGTTATTAGGTATGATGCCACCTCGAGGGAGTATATAGGGGAAAATGAGCCGAATGGTCATTCAAATAGAAATCCCTAGGGTGGGATAGGACCAAGATGATGATAAGGGGTTGGGATGCCCTGAGTGTTCATGTAGCTATGATTGAGATTCACCAAGTATAAGTGATATGCAATAAGGTGGATTAACCTTGAGGGATGAATTCTAGACAAATGGCCAATGTTTAGAAGAAAGGAAGGTTGATTAATATGATAATACATAAACATTGTTCAAGAATAATGAGATGGGATAGGCCATGAGTTGATGAAAATTATTGTAGTAAAGACACATGCTAATGATAACTGAAAGCCTATAGAGAACATTGGATGAGTGATTATGCATAATATGCCACTTTATGTTGGAGGTGTAACTTAAAATAATGCAATAATGTTGAGTGATCATTTAGAATAGGATGAGATTATAGGTTAATAGTAGTCAAGCTAACCTTAGGCACAAAATCATGACCAAGTGCTACCTACATAGTCTTAGGAGACCTCAAGGTGATGTAGTTCTTACTTGGGATGGATACTGGGGAATAAAATGTTGATGCCCTAAGAGATGGAGGGATGATAAATGGTGATTAAATGGTATAATAGACTATGAAACATGGATTTAGGGATGAAAATGAGGAAATAGGGTAGGATAATGGGATTTATAGGGGTCAAAAGGGTGATAGGAAGTAAAAGAGGGGTAAAAGAGGGGGGTAAAATAGAGAAAAAGGGAGGTAAAAAGGGTCATTTTGACTTTTACCCTCATTAATTTTGTCTCTATAGCTTGAACCATGGATCACATCCCATGCACATCACATCATAGAGAGATTCACAAAGCACTAGAGGCTAATTGATATAGGACCATCGATAAGTAGTCAACCCCTAGATATTTAAATTTTGCATTTTTGTATTTATTATTACATTACTTATTTGTACATTCTATGGGTACAATACCATGACTAAGGGTAATGCCTTTAGTGGTGATATTATACCTACGAGTTTTGATGTCATGGTTGGGAATTATGGTATTGAAATACCATGAGAAGTGACTCATGGTATTACAATACCATAATGAGCTAATTATGAGATTATAATACTACCAAAGGGAAATCATGGTTTTACAAAACCATGATGTTACAATCATGATTATGAAAAATTGTAGAATGTGTGTGGTGATATTGTTGATATCATTATATAGGCTAGGTCATGATTATTAGTATTATGGATGTTAGGGTGAAGAATTAGTGGGTGGGTTAATATAGTTTAGGGACTTAGGTGAATGAGGTGAATAACTAGTGGGTACATATGATTAGGTTAGATAGGGTAGGATAGGGTTTTACGGGGAGTTGGTGATGGATAGCGGTGGGTTAGGTTGGGGGAGATAGAAAGGAGGGAGTTGAGTTAGGGTAAGTTAAGAGATATTAGGATGGAGGTTAGAGGGATAGGGGGTTTAAGTGGGTAGATAATTACTTAGGGAAATGGATAGAGGAATGGGGTTTTGGTTTGATTAAGCTAGGATAGGTTAGAGGAATTAGGGACTTAGGGATAGGGTAGAGGGGGATGGATGGGATTGGGTAAGGGTGAGTTAGATTTTATTTGGTTAGGAAAATAGAGGGGATAAAATGGGATAAGTTAATATGGGTTAGGGATTAGGGTAACTTGATGAGGGGAGTTATAGAGAATGGTGTAAATAGGTAAGTTAGAAAGGAATAGATATCTAGGCAAATAGGATGTTAGGATGATGAGATATGATATGATAGGGGTAGATGTGATGAGGAGATTTATATTTGATAGGATGCATGATTTGTGTAGGATGATTTAGGAGTGATAACATCCCAATTATGACATCCCTAGGTTTTACACAAGATACACTTACTGACATTAGAGGAATATGGTGTGTTAGGGTTATTCAACATTTACTACATTATGACTATGCTAGTAGTATGGATTGATAGAGTGTTGATCATAGTATTAGTTGAGATGTGGGACATAGAGACAAGTACCTTTCATTTCATGACGGGGGAGATGACTATTAATTTTGAGGACATGTTTTTGATTTTATAGCTTCCTATGAGAGTCCACATCATAAACTACCAATCACACACCCTTAGTGTTATAGTTTAGATTATGGTTAGAATGTTGTTGATTAGAGTGTGAAATGTATGAGTGGACATTGATAGGGACCTGAGGGAGGGAACAATATACAAGTTGGAATTGGTGGTGATGTCTCTTGTGACTAACATACTCTTTCTAAACAAGAGTGGGAAGTGGTTTCATTTGGATTTGTGAGACGTAGTGTTAGACATGGTACAAGATTATCGAGTGTTTGCTTGGGGGATATTTGTATTAGCCCATTTGCATCAATAGTTATATATGGGAGCATATATAGGAGTAGCGAGCCTAGGCCCATATATAATATTATAGATATGGAGTTGTGAGCATATAGTTATAGGGCATCCCTTATGTATACATGTAGAGAGACAACCCTATGATCCCATAGTATTTTATTGGTACATTATTCTAGGAGTATGGGGATCTCATGTGGGGAATATTTGATTGTATAGACATGCATTGGATAGCTTATGGCTAGTGCATATTACATGGATGCCATATAGACAAGTTTAATTAAAGTGGGTTAAGGATGCAGATGTGATGCAATTGATGTTGACACAATACTACCTTACTAATTATTGAGACTATATCATTGAGAGTTATAGGCCTAATAATATGTAGTGATAGTTCAAGAGGCCATAAGATGTATTAAGTGAGGAACACCTATTTTCTCATAGTGATAAAAAGAGGGCTCAGTGGGAGATTCCTATGGATAGGGACATATCATGTGTTAATTATGAGAGAATGATCCCAATATCATGGGATTACTAGATGTTGATCTGAGATCCTGGTGAGACAAAATTGTATACTATGTGGTGGGCTCAGAGGTGGTTGCTTTGGTTATTTATGAAATAGGATAGGGTGAGGAGGGGGGTTGTGTGAAGACTATTACAGGTGTAAGTTAGACTTGGGATAATGAAAACAAGGAGACTATAGCCCCTGGTATAACATCTATAGGATGGGTAGGGGGACCAGATGCCATAAATGTAGATGGGGGAGATCCAAGAGGTTTGGATGGGGGATAGATAAGGGTTAGAGTCCAGGTTAGAGGTAGTGGAAGTGGAGATGAGGTAGGGCCATCCAAGCTTTCCTTGATAGAGGAGGAGTGATAATTATTAGAGAGGATCAAGAGAGAGGTATAGGCCTATGCCTCAGAGATTATAGAGATCACTATAGAGAGAGATAAGATTAGAGCACACTTATAGGGGTAGTTATCATAGAGGGATGGTTAACTATCTAGTGCATAAGGATAGGCCATAGGGATATAGGGGTAAATGGTTACATTTTAGGGACACATCTAGAGTATAGATTCCTAGATAGTAATTTTATAGAGTCAAATCCAAATCTAGGATGTGTAGATTAGAACTCTATAGGGTCAGATTATGTAGTTATAGGCTCAAGTGATGGAGTTGATGGGAGAGATTCAAGTTAAAAAGAGGGGAAAGGTGTTGAGGTATTTTTTTATTGGTATTTAGGTATTTATGTTCTCATTGATGTCAAAAGTTAAAATGGATGTCATTAATGTCAAGGTCACAGTTAAGGCCATGCATGGTGAAGTGATATGTGACAAGGAGTCTTATGACAAGAGAGAATTTGAAATAAACCTATTGTCTCTTTATTAAGAGATAGTTTTAAGGAAACCTCATAAATTTTTTGAGGTTGATGACATGTTTCAATATCAAGATACAAGGTAAGCATATTATTGAGTATTAGGTGTCTTGAGAAGCCTAATCTAGCCTTATGAGAAGGTGTATGCATAAAGCTATTAAATCCTAGTGAATTATGTCAATACATGCATGAGAAAGTATATAAATTTGTGTAAACATGTGAAAGAGGAAAATAATCCTTCATAAGTGTTATAAAGTCAAATTTGAGGCTTAGTCCTTATATGAAGAAACCTAGTGAAAAGGCATAGGCCTTGTAACATGTTGAGATGAGTAGTATGGGATTTGGGATAAGAAGATTGGTAGTGTGTGAGCATGGTATGAAATTAGGATTAGGTTTTTAGATTAGTAAAATAGGTTTTAAGGTGTGTTAAATGTCTAAGTATGGCTTACATGTTTGGGCCTAATGATTAAAGAGACCTAGTGTGGCCAAATGAGGGTCAAGTTTAGTTTTCAAGGTGCAAGAGCTCATAAGAGTGTTTTTATAGGTGTGAGATATTTTTTCAAGTTTATTTATTAAGTTTTAGGTCAAATTATGAAGTAAAAATCATGAAAATTGGTGTTGAGGTTTTATGTGTGCACAGAATTAGGTGTTGTAGACCTGAGGAGGATTTTATTATGCTCATTTGCATGTGAAACCTTTGTATGAGGATCCAAATACTTCCTTATATTTAGGTAAGGTTCCTAGATTAAATCTCATAGCATTATTTTTGTATTTGAGGGGAAATCCTTTATGAATGATTGATAAGAATGGAAAGTAGTCAAAACCCTCTTTAAATCCTCATAATGACCTGATAGGAAATATCTTGTTGGAAATTAATCATAATGGATTTTATTACCTAGTTTTATGATTTTATCATGTAGATGACTCTCCCATATTTCTCCATTTCGCATTGGTATGTCATAAGAGTGAATGGAAGCTATAAAAAACCCCTTATTTCTCAAATTTTTGATGTAACAAGCATGGTTGACCAAGTCAAAGAATGAAAATGATTTTATGATGATGTTTTATAATTATATTTTATGCTAATTTAAGTTTTTAAGTATGTTTCAAAACTTAAATATGCTAAACCAGTCATGGAATTCAACCTATTGCTAAATAGGCCTAATGAGGAAGACAGTAAGAAAACTAGGTAGAAGTGAGAATGAGATTAGGGATGGATCTAAATGCATGGGATCATTATTAAATACCTATATCACCATTCTCCATTGAATATAATTTTTGGTGATGCTCATATACAAGAAAATGTTTTTTCTCTAATTGACCCGTCTAACACAGTGAGGTCTATGTAGGGTGAATACATGAGATTGGTATGTAAGACCAATATTGATATTGAACCATGTAATATATATTTAAATATTTTATAATGATAATTAAGGATAATTTAAACCTATTTTAATATTCATAAAATGTTCGCACAGGTGTTCTAATTCTTAGTTTTCATGATTGTGTTTTTGGAGCTATAGGTAGTTTTCTATGTGTGAGTGAGAATGATGTTCATGAGTATTTTTACATAGATTTAAAGAATACAATGCACATTAATTTTATATATATGTCTCATATGTTATTTTTAATTTATTTTTATGTATTATAAATTCCTATGAAGGTGTGAAAATTCAAAGGTTCTTGATTGGTTTTTCGAAGCTTGTGTGTGGTTATGAGTAAGCATATGAAAATGGTTGGTTTGAGGTCTTATGCCATATTTTGTGAAATATAATGAACATTATGATGAAAATAAGGTTATTAAGGTTATATAATTTTTATTTTTTTTATTTTTTAATGTGTCTAATTTGAGTGTATGCTTCACATTTTTAATATAGACTTTCTAGAAGTAAGAAGGCCTTATTGTGACTAGACCTAATTGTGTGCTTCAAGGAGTGAAATGAGATGAATGATGTTGGGGACATAAGGTGAGATTATAAAATGTATTATTTAATTTTTTATGAAGTATTTCATCCATTTTTTTAGGCTCAATGTTTTCCAAGGTGGCCAAAGTGAAATGTGTGCTTTGAGAAGGCCTAATTGCATTAAGTCTCTATTAGGCCTAATGGTGGTTTTGGACTTTAAGGGTAATGATCAACCCATGTAGTGGTTATTTAAATTAATAAACATGTTTTTTGATATATTAAAAATGTTATACAATTATTTAGAGTTTTTTTACCAAGATGGGTGAGAGCAAGAGTCAATTATAAAGAGAAGGTCTAATAGGCCTAATTGACTAGTTAGAATATTGAGGATATGAGTGAATGATACAGAGATTTGGAAAATAGATAGAGGGATTTTATAACACTAAATAGGTGTGATTAATGTTTTTTATAACACTAAATATGTTTATACAAGTGATAAGAAAGTTCATATGACCTAACTCTGCCAAGGAAAGGGCTAGTTGAGTGAGAAGGCCTAATAGGCTGTTTAAGAGAGATAAAAGAGTGAGAAGAGAAAAATAAGGTGGTCATATTAAGTTGAGAAATAAATATTTATATAAATATGATCATAGTTTCAATTTATATTATTTGGTTATAATTTACCTAGGTTGTTGGTTCCTCCTTGCAAGTTGGTGCTTTCTAAAGGACTAGCTGAGTTGGTGCTTTACTAGTGAGGGGTTGGTGATCCTTGTGGGGTTGGTAACTCAATAAATATTAATTCATTACTTATAGGAATATATGACAATATTTTTTTTCACTTTTTTTAATTCCCCAAAAGGGTTTCCCACATATCTCTTATGTTCTCATGTTGTTTACTTTTATATATGCTTGTTTATGTGTTGGTTAAAGTATGTATGTGAATGAATGCTTCATGAATGATAAGTAAAATTTAAGGATTTTTTTAATGAAATTGATTAACCCATATACTATTATTTTTAATTTCAAAATTTTGTATCATATCAGGTCCTTTGAAGTAGGCCTAATATCCTAAAGGAGATCCTAAGCAAGCAAAGATGGCTAGTCAAGCACAAGGTGGTTTCTCTGCAAGAAAGGCTCCACTATTTAATGGATCCAATTATGATTTTTGGAGTGTCAATATGAGGAAATATTTTATGTATCAATTTCATGATGTTTTTAAATTAGTTTTGGATGGATATGTTAATATTCCTAGTCCTCCTATAGATGCAACAATTAAGAAGGCTAGTGACAACAATTCAAAAGCAATGAATGGTATTATGTGTGGCCTATTAGAGGTTAAAATTTTGAAGGTGATGCACTATATTTATATTAAATAAATGTGGGAAAATTTTAATACTATTCATGAGGGAGAATCTAAGGTCAATTTGGATAATTTTCAAACCCATATAAGATAGTTTAAAAGGATAAGGATGAATGAATATGAGATCATTGTAGCCTACTTATTGAGGGTTAATGAAGTGGTTGACATCATAAGAGGCCTAGGTGAAGAAATGAAAGAAATTAATATTGTTTAAAAGGTTTTAATATCTCTAACTCCCAATTTTAATTTTAAAGTGTCTATTGTTGAAGAGATGCAAGATCTAGACAAGCTAGAGATGGATGGACTTCATGGCACCCTAACAACATATGAGATGAGTACAAGTGAAGGAAGACTTAAAAATAAGGAAATTAAATTCAAGGTAAAAAAGAAGTCAAAACAAAATAAGACACTAGGTAAAAAATTCAAAGACAATGATTATTCTGATATTGATGATAATGAATTGATAGTTATGTTTTCAATAAAATTAAAAATAAGTTTAGGTAAATACAAGGGTAAGCTACCCTTTAAGTGCTTTAATTGTGGAGAGATTAGACACTTTGATAAAATTACCCTCATAATCATAAATAAAAATATGATGAATATAATGATGAATGTCATGATGATGACAAGAAGTCCTATAGGTCTTACAAGAGTAAGAAAATCTTTGGAAATTATGATGAAAATAAGATTTTTTTCAATAACAAAAGAATATTTTACACCAAGGAATATTACAACTCATTTGATGAGAGTGAGAGAAGTGATTTTGAGAGTGACCATGAAGGTGATAGTCTTCATGTCAATGAATTTATCTTCATGGATAAGGAATCAAGTTATTCAAATCAAGAGTTCATATGGATTAGAGGTGTTGTTGGTGATTTAGATGATTAAGAAGATGAGGTGGACTTTGAGGCTAAGTTGATGAATACTTTAGAATAACTAAAGATGCTGAAGAATAAGAATAGGGTGATGAGGTATCTTATCAAAATCTATGAGGATCATATCAACTTGTTTAAATTTAGACTAAGCAACAACTCCAAGGAATAAGAGGAAATAGTCAAACAAGTGGAGACTCAAATTGTGATTGTGATTGCAAGCCTAAAGGCTAAAAAAGAAGAATGTGCAAGGTATGTAACTAAAGTGGATTCATTGAGAGATAATTTGGATTATGCATAAAGTAAGTTTAAGTCCTTTGTGAAGTTTTAAAATAGTACCAATGATCTAGATAACATCCTAAGTAGTCAAAATATTGTTAAAGATAAAATAGGTCTCAGTTTCAATGGAGACCAAAAGAAGAACACTAATATGATCAAGAAGGTCAATGGTCAATCAAGAAATGATGATGATGATAGAATAAATACTAATACTATTAGATAGCCTAAAATTATAAGGTATGCTAATCCTTTCAATGGATATTATTATTCACATAACCAATTTTGTCATAGAATAAGGCATTGTAGAAGACCCTCCAAGAATGAATATTCATGGAACTATGAGGAGAGTCATTAATCAAGAGGTATGGGTCATGGTGTGTTTCTATCAAAAGGAATAATGTGTTTCTATTTTCAAAAGGTTTATCATATTGTAAATTACTATAAGCATGGATTCTCAAGTCAAAATAAGAAAGTTGAGACCCCTAGAATGCAAGAAAGAAGACAAGATAGTGAGTAGAAACCAAAGGTAGATAAGATGAATAATGACTAGTTTGCAAGTCTAAGTGGACTATTTTCCATGGAAGAGCATAATTCAAATGCAAAGGATTGTCAATAATTCTACCTATCATCTAAAATTATGTATTAAGGAGTCAAGATAAATAGACCAAGTTTGAATGTTGTTCAAATGGAGATTGAAAAGGTCAAGCCAAAAGGACTATTCAAACAAAAGAGGATCATGAAGAAATAAAAATCTAGTAAGGACATGGAGATCTAGGAATATCTTAATTTTATGTTGTTTTAGTACCCTAGAGTAGAGGTGACTCCATTTGTCTTCATGTAGGCACTTAGCTAGTGAGTAAAAGCATGAAGGATGTTTGGTCTTAGGGGGAGCTTTATGATCTTTGTTGACATTTAGATCTAAGGTTCAATCAATATTCTATTAGAGGTGTAATCATAAGAGATGGGTTATAAATATTTTTCATGATGAATTAATGAAACCAAGTCATAATCATGATAGTGTTAGAATATCTCATGGAGATAAAGGGAGCCAATCATGCTCCAAAGAGCTAGTATGTGAGCTTGATCTATGTTAAGTTTTATTTTTTATAAAAAAGAGTTAAAAAGGTTGTTTGGATATAAAATGTGTGTTTTTATATCTCCAAGGATCATATATTTGACAATAAGATGACCCTTTATCATTAATTTCAAAGGGGGAGAAAGTTCTAGTTTGGGAAAAAAATAAATTTGAAGAAGATCTAACTTGGAAAGATGTGAATGATCATCTTTGATTAAGTGTTTTCCATCAATGACAAAGGAGGAGATTATTAAGGTATGTTATTATTTTTGGTATTGAGACATTTATGTTGTCATTAATGTTAAAATTCAATATGGATGTCATTAATGTCAAGGTCAGAGTTGTAGCCATACATGGTGAAGTGATATGTGACAAGGAGTCTTATGACAAGAGAGAATTTGAAGGAAAAGTCTTATCTCTTTATTGAGAGATAATTTTTAAGTCAACTTGGTAACTTTTATAAGTTTTATGATATGTTTCAAGATCAAGATACAAGGTAAGCATATTATTCAATATTAGGTGTCTTGAGAATCTTAGTCTAGCCCTATGAGAAGGTGTATGCTTAAAGCTAGTAAAGCCTAATGAATTGTGTTATTATAGGTATGAAAAAGAGTATAAAGTTATGCAAACATGTGAAATAGGAAAATGAGCCTTTAGAAGAGTTTCAAGGTTAATTTTGAGGATTAGTCCTTACATGAAGAAATGTAGTGAAAAGGCATAGGCCTAGTAGCATGTTGTGGTTAATAGTATGGGATTTTGAGAATAATATTAGTATTTTGTGATAATGGTATTAAGTTTTGTGACATGAGGATTATTTTTTAAGATAATTACAAGAGGTTTTAATGTGTGTTCAAGGTCTAAGTATGGCTTACAAGTTTAGGCCTAATGAGGAAATAGACCTAATGTGGCCTAATGAGGGGTCAAGTTTAGTTCCCAAGGTGTCAGATGTCATAAGATAATTTTCATAGGTTTTAGAGGTTGTGTCAAGATTATTTACCAAGTTTGAGGTCAAATTATGAAGGATAAAGCATGAAAATTGGTGTTGAGGTTATTATGCACAAAATGAGGTGTTGTCAATTCGAGAAGGATTTTCTTATGCTCATTAGCATGTACAACCTTTTAATGAGGATCCAATAATTTCATGTTAGTTATGGAAGGGTATTATATTAAATATACTGGCATTATTTTTGGAGTTGAGGGGAAATCCTTTATGAATGATTGCTAAGAATGGAAAACAATCAAAACCCTCTTAAAATCCTCATAATGAATCAATAAGAAATATCTTATTAGAAATGAATCAAAATGGATTAGATGATCTAGTTTTATGATTTTATCATGTATATGACTCTTCCATGTTTCTCTAGGTGGCATTGGTATATAAAAAGAGTGAATGGAAGCTATAAGAAACCCCTTATTTATCAATTTTTTGATGTAATAGGCAGGGTTGAGAAAGTCAAAGCATGAAAATGATTAGAGTATGATGTGTTAAACTTATATTTTATGATCATGTAAGTTTATAATTAGGTTTTAGACTTAAATATTATAAAATGGTCATGAAATTTTCCCTATCACTAAACATGCCTAATGAGGAAAACATTAAGAAAACTAGGCAGAAGTGAGAATGAGAATAGGGGTGGGTTGAAGTGGATTAGGGATGGATCTAAATGCACAGGGTAATTTTTAAATAATTATATAACATTTATACCTTGAATATAAGTTTTGGTCATGCTCATATACAATTAAAAATTTGTTCTCAAAGTGACCTATCTAACACAGTGAGGTATGTGTAGGGTGAAGACATGAGATTGGTCTGTAAGACCAATATTGCTATTGAAACATGCATTATATATATTTAAATATTTTATAAGGATTATTAAGGATAATATAAACCCATTTTAATATTTATAAAATGTTCACATAGGTGTTCTAAGTCTTGGTTTTCATGATTGTGTTTTTGGAGCTATAAGCAATTTTCTATGTGTGAGTGAGAATGATGTTCCTATGTTTTTTTCATAGAGTTGAAGAATACTGTTCAAATTAATTTGATATATATTTACCATATTTTATTTTTAATTTATTTTTATTCATTATAAATTCCTATGAAGGTTTGAAAATTTAAGGGTTCTTGACTAGGTTTTGAAGCCTGTGTGCAGTTCTGAGTAAGCATATAAAAATGTTTGGTTTTGAGGTCTTCTACCCTATTTGGTGAAATACAATGAACATTATTATTACTATAAGGTCATTTAGTTTCTATCCATGTTAATTTTTTTATATTTCTATGTGTCAAAGTTGATTTTATGCTTCAAATTTTTAAGACAAACTTTCTGGCTATAAGAAGGCCTTATTATGAGTAAACCTAATTATGTGGTTCAAAGAGTGAAATGAGTTAAATAATGTTGGGTACATAAGGTGAGATTATAAGGGTTCTTATTTAATAATTTATGAATTTTCTCATCCATTTTTTAAGGATAAATGTGTTCCAAGGTGGCCAAAGTCAAATGTGTGCTTTGAGAAAACCTAATTGCATTAGGTCTCTATTAGGCCTAATGGTGGTTTTGGCCCTTAAGGGTAATGACCATCATATGTAGTTGTTGTTTCAATTATGAAATGTGTTTTTTGATATATTTAAAATGTTATCCAATTGTGGAGAGTTTTTTATCTAACCAATATGGGTGAGAGCAAGAGTCAAGTATAAAAAGAAGGTCTAATAAGCCTAATTGACTAGTTAGAATATTGAGGATATGAATGAATGATATATAACTTTAAAAACTAGGTAAATGGATGTGATACCATAAAATATTTGTTATTAATATGTCATAAATATATAATTATGTTTTTACAGGTGATAAGATAGGTTATATGACCTAATTCTGCCAAGGAAAGGGCTAGTTGAGTGAGAAGGCCTAATAGGTTGTTTAAGAGAGATAGAAGATTTAGAATAGAAAAATAAGGTGGTAATATTTGTTTGAGTGAGAAAAAAATGTCCAAATTTTATTAAAGGTTCAAGGTATCGAATTTGGTTCTAATTTACCAATGAAGTTGGTGCCTCATTACAAGTTGGTTCTTGTTAAAGGATTAGTTGAGTTGGTGCTTGACTATTGAGGGGTTGGTGCCTCACTAAATATTGATTAATTAATTATGAGACTTTATTAAAATATATATTTTAGTGGGTTTTATTCCTCAAGATGGTTTATGAAATATCTCATGTGTTCTCATGTTATTTTTGTTTATATATGCTTATTTATGCATTGGTTAAGGTATGTATGTGAATGAATGCTTCATGGATAATAAGTGAAATTTAATGATTTTTTTAAGGTAACTTATTCACCTAACCTTAGTAGTTGTAATTATAACACAAGGAAAATTGGTATGCATCCATGTTAGGGAGTGGGATGGTATTGGTGATGAGGCAAATCACATGGTTGATGTGGGAGGCTCAGTACTATAGAGACCTATATGAGGTAATATTGCCACCTGCATGATGTGTAGAAAAATTTATAAGTATTTCCTTTCATTTAGTGCACCATCCTCCCACAAGACCACCTAGACCATAGTCAAGATTTTGTGACATAGGAAACTTATATCATATCATGGATATACATATATTGTAGCACATTGATTCCTATGGGCTCATATTTATATTTATATATTTTTTACATGGACTCTGTGTGGACATTATAGACCATTGATATTTATGTGATTATGATTTTTTATGATATATGATGTGATTTCCATGTGATGAGATGTATTTTGATCATGTTTTGGGATAGATGAGTTAGATTATGTGACTATTAGACATAGATTTATGTATCATGGATGTGAGTTATGTGATTTGATTATTATGATTATGATGTTTTATGAGTGATGGATGAGATATTGATGTTAGATGTTTAGATATTTTATTATATAATGATGATATGATGGATAGTATATTTGTGTTGATTAATTATGGATTGATGTGATGTGATTTTGTGATGACATGGTTTAAATTATATGTTCAAATGAAATGGACATGATTTTGTTGATTAAGGATGATGATTATGATTATGTGATGAGAAAATGACTTCTAATGTTTATGTTCAATGTGATAATGAAATATTCAATTGTTTTTAATTTTGTTTCTCACAAATTATTATTGGGAAAAAATCCTCCTACACCAAGGAGATGGGTGGGTATGAGATAGTAGGTTAGGATGATTAGTTTGGATAGTATTATGATTAGGGGGATGGGATGGGAGAATTTTAAGCCATTATATATGTAGACAATCCAATTTTATATTGCACATTTGAGTAGAAGTGTGTCATTGACATGATAGTGGTCAAGGGAATATTGGATTCACAGTGCATGTGAACTTAGTTTTGGGTGGCCTACCCAATTTTATGAGATTGGGTAGTTACCTACACCATACTTGTTCCTTTTTTATCAAAAATAACAAAAGATAAAAAGATAAGATAACAATACCATAAAACTTACTAATTATGACAAATATTTACAAGACTTAATGATTTAACAAATAATAACATACATACACACATATAAAAAGATAAGACAAGACATACCATAGAAGATAAAATGGACTAGGGTAAGGATGTTTGATTTATATACATGTGAATTTAATAAACAACCTAAGGAAATGATGTGGGACAATGATTATTTATAATAAAAAAATTACCAAAAATTCTAAGAAGAACAACTGGTAAGGGCATAGGTAAATTTGTACATGGGTTGAATTGTGCCCAGGAGTGTTTTTATCATGACTAAGGCAAGGATCCAAACTAGTCATAAACAACCATTTATAGGGCCTATAGTGAATGTTTAGGATTTATTTCTAGAGTGCATGATGGATCCTAGTGTAACACTATTATGTCACCCTATGATAATGATGATATTAGTGGGTTCTTGTGGATCATTTCTTAGGAATGGATATGGATAAATAAGGATGGAGGCAACTTGAAGCTAGTAGGAGAAATAATTGTCAAGGAGGATGCGATTGGAATGGGTATTTAGGTGTCACAAATAGGATGGATGATGTATCAAAAGTGGATGGAGATATTCTAGAAAACTACTCAATAGATATTCCCCTTGTATGATGAGTAATGACTTGTCCCAACTTAAAATTCCTATCTCTACCTAAGCATGTTAATATACACCAATTGTTAAGCCCTAGGTCAGCTAGAGAATTATAGAATGGAATGGAATGAAAGGGAGAAGTATAATGGGAATGGATATGCCCTCAAGAGTGGGGACTCACATACATAGGTTTATAGATCCTTTTAATCATAAAAATGTCTCAAATGTATGATATTAATAGACTCATTGAGCTCATCACCCTCAAGTGTGGCTAATATGTATTCTCCTAATCTAAAATTTTCAATAATGATATAGGGTCTAATCTAATTTGCTTCAAATTTTCCCTTTTAGTTCTTATCTAGGTTGGTGATCCTTTGATTCTCCTTGAGGACTAGGTCACTTCCTTCAGATTATTGGGACTAGATATTTGTATGATACTAGCCTTTGAGCTTATTTTGATATGCATAAAGACGATTCAAAGCATTTTGACATTTTTTATCCAAAATTTCAAGCTCTTAAAGAATTTTTTGTCTGAGATCATGAATGGTAATGATGCCCCATAAAGAGATGCATAAGGATGGTATCTCAACTTATATGAGAAAGATTGCTTCTATTCCATAGACTGAAGAGTATAGAGTAGCCCCAATTGGTGTTCGTACGCTAGTTTTATAAGACCAAAGTTCAATGTATAGTTGTAAATACCAACTTATCCTTACATAATTGACTATTTTCTTTAGAATCTTAAGAAGTGTCTTATTATTAGCTTTTGATTGTCCATTTCCATAAGGATAGTAGTGTGTAGAAAATCATTGCTTAATGTGATAGAAGTTGTATAGATCTTAGATGTATTAATTTTTAAAATACTTTCCATTATCTAATAGTATTTTGGCTGGGATGCCAAAATGAAAAATACTCTGATTTAGAATAAACTTTGATATATAAAGACCTATGGTGTCTATAAGTGGCATGGATTCAACACATTTTTAAAGTACTCTATAGCTATGATTATAAACATGTACCCATCAGATGATGTTGGATTTATCTTATTGATTAAATATAATACCCATATAGAAAATGGCCATAGGTTACAACTCTTGTGTAGGGGCATGATGAGGTTACCGAGTTTTTGATAGGATACACATTTGTGTACATATTGGTAGGAATCTTAATATATTATAGGCTAATAAGATCTAGTCTTGAGTAGCTTCTTGGCTAGGGCCATTCCACTAACATGGCCACCATAAATACCATCATGTTCCTCCTTGATTGCAATAATAGCCTCTTTTAAGGTCAATCATCTCAATAGGGTTATACCATAGCCTTGTTGATAGAGTTTACTAGTAAGGATATTATAATGGGATGTGAGATGGATAAAGGAATTAAGTTAGTGATGATTTATATTTGGTGGTAGGATATTGTCATGGAGATAGGTATATATGTCATGATATCATGGTAGAATAGGATCAGGGAAGACACAAATTTTAAAATGATCCATGTATTGATGAGCTAGTCATATCAAATGTTTAATTATAAAATTACCATAAGGTCAATCAAGGACCCAATATTTGCCATGGAGTCAACTACTTTATTACTTCCCCTTAGTACTTGTTCAAATGTGATAGATTGAAAATGTTGCTTTAATTGATCCACCAGTTGTTTATAGGGAAGTAATTTTTAATCCTTTATTTGGAACTCTTCATTAACTTATTTGATAATCAAATATGAATCAACAAATACCTGAAGGCTTTGTATGTTCCACTGAATGGATAATTGAAGACTAGAAATTAAGGCTTCATATTCATAAATATTGTTTATACTTGGCAAAGCAATGCATAAAGCCTTATGGATGAAGTCACATTGTGGGGTTACTAAAAGGATACCCACTCCTTACCCATGTGTGTTGAAAGAGACATCAAAATATAGTTTCCAATTATTTGACTCTATAGTAGTCAATATGGACTCATCTGGGGAAGACTTGATAAGAGGCTTGGTATCTGCAAGGGGTGATTTTATAAGTTGATCTATGATTTATTTTCCTTTTATGACCTTTTGATTGACATATTATATACCAAACTCACTTAAAAACATAATAAATTTGTCCATCTAACAAGTTAGATCAAATTTTGATAACATGTATTTAATAGGATTAACTTTGGCTGAGTTGACCCTAGCTATTAAGCATATAATGCTAGAGTTTTTGTGATGTAAGGACAATGGCTAAGAAATATTTTTTGATAAAGGTATAATTAATCTCATAGGAGATCTATCTCATATTGAGATAATATATTTCTCACTCCTTTTCTTCATCATTGTGTTGAGCTAAAAGGGGCCCTATTGCACAATGTGTTGTGTGTGTGTGTGTGTGTGTGTGTGTGTGTGTGTGTGTGTGTGTGTGTGTGTGTGTGTGTGTGTGTGTGTGTGTGTGTGTGTGTGTGTGTGTGTGTGTGTGTGTGTGTGTGTGTGTGTGTGTAAGCAAAGGCCTTCCTATGACTGGTGGTGATAATACTTGAGACTATACCAAATGTTGATTAAAATTGTCAAAATCCTATTGACACTCATATTTATTATTTAAATGAGTTACTTTATTTAAAATATGGGTAAACAGGTGACATTTATCTACTAATTATGAAATAAACTAATAGATGGCCTATAATTTTCCTTAAAGGCTCTTGAATTTCTTTATATTTATGGGAGGAGACATTTCCATAATATCTTTTACTTTTTTAGGGTCAACCTCAATGCCTCTCCTAGAGACTATGAACCCTAATAATTTTCCCAAGGTGAATCTAAACACACATTTATTTAGGTTCAACCTATCTTTATATTCATGAAGTCTCTCAAAGATTCTTCTTAAGACCACATGATGCTCTAACCATAGTTTTGAATTCCCAAAAATATCATTTACATAATCTTTGATGATATCATTCATCATGTCATGGAAGATGATGATCATTTCCCTTTGGTAGGTAGCACCTACATTTTTGAGACCAAAAAACATCACTTAATAAAAAAGGTTCTACATGGTGTAATAAATGTTATTTTGTGTTGATCCTATGGTGCAATTTATATATGATTATATCATAAAAACCCATCCTCATATTATATCTAATAGTGGAGTCCATGATCATTTCTATATTTGGAAAGGCAAATTCATCCTTATGACATGCTTTATTGATATCTTGAAAGTCAGTACAAATCCAAATTCCACCTTGTGGCTTAGCCACAAGAGCAATGTTAGATATGTATTCAAAATAATTAATGGGATGAATAAAGTCAATTTATAGGAACTTCTATAATTCCTCTTTGACTAAGAAAGACACCTTAGGGTGTATATTGTGAATTTTTTACTTGATTGATTTTGTATTAAGATGGACTACTAAATGATGCACTACTAGGGATGGATCAAGTCCTGGTATGTCTAAATAACACCATGTAAAGACATATATATATATATATATATATATATATATATATATATATATATATATATATATATATATATATATATATTCTTCAATAAATTCGTTAAGAATGTCATTCCTTGGATGTAAGAATTTCCCCCAATTTGACAATTTTAGGACTCTCTTCTATTTTTGACTTCAATGACCTCCTCGATGAGGGAGGGTGATGAGTTCTAAATATATGTTAGGGGTGATGGTAGGTCCTAGATTTTTGAAACAAAATCATTGAGGAATTTTTTATCTAATTATAAAAATAATTATAGTTTATCAGGAGTGGGTTAAAATTCCTCTAGATTTTGAGAAGGTTATTTGTTGTTTGTCATCCCCCAAAATAAGCTGACTCATTGAGATTAATAGAGAAGCCCTTCTTTTGATCTCTTGATGGCTTAAAGGCTCATTCTCCCAAATATTATATATTGACCTCATCACTCTAAAACATGTCAAAATAAGGCTTATTTTGTTTATCCTAGTGTATCAAGGTAGGGTAGTGGAAGAATATATTAATGGTGGAGATGGTGGTGTCATGGAAGAGATTGGTGGTAGCAAGATATTCATAAAAGATATAAATGGAACCTATTTCAATTTATTTAATAGAAGAAGACTCCTTAAAAACCAAAAAAGTGTCTAAAATGATATTGTTTAGGTAGATGTGAAGAGTTTTGTACCCTAAACCAAGATGTTTTGGGTTTTTTAAACCCCTATAGGTTAAATATTAACTTGTTCATTTATCCCTAGTTCTTTTCCCTGATAATTGATATGTTGTAACATATTTTAGAGTTGGGGGTACTTTTGTTTATGGAGTTATAAGAACTCATTATTAGGATAAGCCATGAATCATTGGTATCATCAAATCACTCTTCTAATATTAGACCTGCACTAATAAATGCCCTATATCCAAACAAATAAATAATGGGATTATCATTCTTCATAACTAGGGACCTGTAGCTATGTGGGGAGAGTGGTAAGTACCCTACATAAAAGGTCTTGTATTCATATTTTATATAGCTTTTGGAAGTTATCTTGAGATAGGTGACATGTGGGGATGGATTTGAAGTAGGTACTAAATCATGTGGGTGGACATATTTTATATTTTTTGGA
Source organism: Torreya grandis (assembly GCA_037957365.1). Taxonomy (NCBI): domain Eukaryota; kingdom Viridiplantae; phylum Streptophyta; class Pinopsida; order Cupressales; family Taxaceae; genus Torreya; species Torreya grandis. Next base: position 3,318,424 of record JARHVA010000849.1, on the reverse strand, counting down.
TTAGGAGTCTAACTATGTGTGCTAGGGCAATAACAAGTATGATGGGATTGTTCCATTTGATAGATATGAAAATGTTTCATCTCCTTGGGGATGGTAATATCCATGCCAAAATGAGGGAATTTTAAACACTAATGGAATTTGGAAGGAACTACTCACATTTTATGGATCCATGGATGGCCCAAAAGTAGATTATATGGAAGATCAACATCCAAAACATGAATTAGAGTTTGGTGGATGATAGGTCCCAAAACAATAGGAAGATAAATGGTTCCTACTGATGGCCTTTCATTATCATCATATGCCTTAATCATTATGAGAGTAAGCCCTAATAATGCATCAGAGTACATCAACTTTTTTAGAAAGTCCAAATTGCACAATTCAAAGCAGACCCTCCATCTATGAGCGCCCAAGGGATTTTGTGGTTAGATATGGACATTGTTATGAATAGTGGATAATTATGATACAAGACAATAGGAGGCATGTCTTGGATACTAAAATTTATTTGTTTTGAGGGATAAAAGTGACCCATTAATTCTTGAAATTGGCTAGTTTCAATATCTATATAGACTTTGAGATCATTTAAGACTTGATTAAGAATCTCTCAATACACTGATGATGTTTTAAGAAGATCCATAAGATATATTTAGGATAAAGTCTTCTCAAGTTATTATATTATGTCATATGGCTTATTAGAAGATGTAGAATGTTTTTTAGAGACATTAACCTTTTGGGATGTTGAAGTGGATGGGTCTTTTGGTGGTGTTCCAAGAACTACAATTTTGTTGCATCATGTAGTTACTACATAGTTAACTATGGCCCAGTTAATATTAAGAATGGTGGATGATGGTGTTATGGGATCTTAGGGGCCAAATTTTTTGATGGTGTTGACATAATGGTATGAAATGGCATGGTAATTAGTTTTATTGGATATGGATGCTTGACCCTAGTCTTTGGGTGATTTTTTTTTACTCTGATCATGTTTAGGCAATGGGTCCTCATAGATTCTAAGCTACTAATTCATAGATTTGTTAGTTGGTCTCTCCCGTTCTACTTAAATATCCAAATTTTCAATTATATCTTGGATATAATGCTTCAAATACATACATTTTTTAGTATCATATCCCTTAACTCTATGATATTGATAGAATTCATCCTCATGATACCAATCTAGTTGAGGTTTACTGTCATCCAAAGGTTAAATTTTGGGGAGAGTGATCATATTTGTAGTTATTAATTATTTTGGATCCACCTCCATAGGTATACTACGAGTAGTGAGAGGCATTTTTCCTATTCAAGGTTTAATATTTCCCTATGGTACTCTTATTGTGGAGATATTTTGTTGATTAGTAGGAGACATTTTTTGTATTGTTTGAACATGCTATTTAGAATCAGTGACTCTCTCCCCCACAACATTTTTATTATTATTAAATAATTTTGGCTTACCTAAAAATGTGTTATCTTGATTATAACTTTTTTAACTTTAGGTATATAATTTAATTATAACTTTCTCAATGAGGGCCCTTTTGATTTGGATCCATTTTTATATGATCTCATCAAAATATTTTGCACATTGTATCTTTAATTGATATTTTAATTAAGTATTGAGGTTGTTGATGAATATTTTGTCCAATTTATTTTCTATAATTTTACAATAGAATCAATTTTACTAGACTTCTCTAATTTTGTAGGAAAGAAGCTAGATATTCCCTATTTCTTTGTTTAGTGTTATAAATATCTATGATAGATATATCATGCTCAATATTGAAAGAGAAGTGTCTTGTGATTTTTTTAGTAACTCCCTAAAGCTAGAAATGGACCCTTTGGGAAAATGCATAAACCACTCCAATGTGGACCCCATGAGAATTTTAGTGAAAAGCTTGAGGAGATAAACTTCATCATAAATAACCTCATGGCATGTTACATAGAATTTTTGTACATGATCTTGGGGATCCCCTTTCCCTCTATATTTTTTTAATTTTGGAACCTCAAAATGTGGTGGGAAAGGTACTTGTAATATGCTCATGTTTAAAGGAGAGGTGAAAAAATATTCATACTTGTACCTCATTGATTGTGTATGAAGATAGACCTAGTGAAGAGTATCCTTCATTATCATCCATTCTTGAGCAAAGGATGGGTCCATGATAGGATTGGAGGTTTGGACATGACTAGTATGAGGTTTAGAATGATCAGTGTTGGTGTTTATTGTATGTTTCCTTGGGGAAGGTCTTTGATTTAGGGATGAAAATTATGAGGTAATGGAGTTAATTTACTGGTTTAAATGGTCTAACCAATCCTATAGGAATGTTATTCTCATATTAGCCTTAATGTGATTGTTTTGGAGGCATTATTGATGTTCTTATTCTTCAATATTTTTCTCATTATCCATAAGATTGTCCTCTTCTTTCTCTTGATTGGTATTGGCTTGATGATGTGGAGTGTTGGGACTAGTAGATAGATGGATTATATATTTCAAGAGGTTTGGGTCAAAGTTAGGAGGTAATGTGCCCCCCATTCTAATGACTTGGGATAGAATTTAATCATGATTTACATAAATGTATTGGTCAAATTGGGTCCTAACCTCATCACTATGTAAGAAGTCTTTCATGAATCATTCTTCCTCTCCAAGATGATACATGTCATCATTATACTAGTTCTGATCACCTAGGTTCCCAAGAAGTCATTTTCCTAGTTGGATGTTTCTCTTATTCTAAGAATTTGGCCACTAGTTTAGATATATATGATGTATGATGAGGTCAATGCAAGAAAATTGATTAGGTGTGTTTTTATAATAGGGTGGTGGAAGAGAAAGTGACTTTGGATACTAATTTTGTCTAAAAACAAACTAAGAGTGGTTAAGAGAAATGAATTAGATGTGACCTAGATTTAGATTTGAGAAAATATGAGGACTAAAATGACAAAATACTATAAAAGCTAACACCCTATAAGGATTAAATATAGAAAATTGATAAAGAGGATAGGATGACTAGATACCCTTCAGACTAGCAAGGTGATGATTAGATGGGTGATAGGTATGAATAGGTAGGATGGTGAGATGATGGGTGCTATAATGAAACTAAACAAGTTGTAAACATTGATAATGTCTAGTTAAGGATAAAAGTGATGATCAAGATAGAAAATGATGGGTGACCACTAAAGTTTGACCTCAAGACAAATATTTATATCTAGATGTGTGAATGGTGATATGAAATTATTGGTTTGTTTTATTCCAAGATGAGATTTGTCCTAAGGGTCTCTGGGTGTTTTTTGACAAAAAATGGGATAAGTTGACATAGTTCACAAGCAACATAAGATTTTACACAATACACAAATAACACGCTTAGTCACAAGCCCTAATTTAATCTGTGACACCAATCCATAATGAGTAAACCTATGTGTGGGGATGAATTCCATGTCATGTATTATCCTAAAATCAATGGGCTAACACACAAACAAGCAAGATCAATTAACCTAATTAATTACCTATGTGATGAAATTGAAAAGTGAACAAACAAGTCACACACATAAGATATATACAAGAAAAAAGATTAAAATGTGTAATTTAGGCACTCCTCCTATAAGAACAAGGGTTATAAAATCAGATTTAGTGCCTTCACCTTTAGAGGTCCTACAATAAATGGGTTAGTAGTTTGAAATCTAGAAAAATCACCTATTTCTTGTAAATTAAAAAAAACATAGCTAGTGTGAATTAATATCACTTCTAGAGACTATAATATCATGATTTTTTTATAAAATCACTACTCTCAATTTTTGGTGTTATGGATTATTGGCTAACTATGGTAGTTAACCATATGGTCCTTGTAAAACTATAGATGGTTAGATAGTATCAAAAAAAATTATATAATAACACAAATTTATAAATAGAGGTATTATATAAAAGTATAAACTTCTGAAATGATAAATTACAAAAAATAATATGGAGTACATAGGTTATTAAAAGCCTTTTTACAATTCAAAACTTACTTCAGAAAGATAAAACTTTGTTAGACTAGTATAGAAATTTTACCCCTTTAAAAGCTAATGCAAGATATATGGCTCAAAATGATTATTTTTCTACCAAAATGATCTTCAAATTTGTATTTATCTATTAAAATATTTAACAAAACATAACAATATAAAAAAATATAATTAATCATAATATCACTTATTTTAGGATAATATCAGTAATTTTAAAACAAAATCACAATTTTGCAAGTAGTGATATTTCCAAAGGTGACAAAAGGGACAATGATAATAGTTTTAGGTTTCTCTACATATGGTCCATGTTTTATTCTCCATGTTAATACACAAAATTCACACAAGAACTAGTTAAAATATGGTTAATAAAAATACTCTAGTACTTAGATTACTTAAACAAGCTATAATTTTATATGAAAGTGCTTTGTAAGACTAGTTGTTTTCCTATAGAGAGAAAGTGATTTTGAAAAATAGACAACCAATAGAAAATAAAATAGTAGGTTAGTTTAATAAGTTTCAAATAAAACACAAAATCATGATTTGTGAGTGTAATATCACTTCTTTTTGGGTAAAATTGTTACTTTTGAAGCAATAGTTTTGCAACTCAGCACCCAAGCAATGTAGGGCTGACCAGTCCTACTTTCTTACACATAGAAGATAAAAATTCCCTCTTGAAAGATAGATATAGTTGATATAAACCTAAAAATGATGAAATATTGAATGAAAACTAACTATATTTAGTTATACATAATATCTTGCAAAATTGCAAGTTAAATGACAAAATCACAAATTTTATCATAAAAGCATGACTTACAAATTAGAGGTATTGTTAAGAAGTCAAAACCTACCAAAAATACAAATTTTTAGTGGTTAAACTGATAGTTAGCACAATATCACTTAATTATAAACAAAACCATGACTATAATATTACTATTTATAGGTCAATATCATTTATTATTTGTACATTATGTTTTGACCAATTTTGAAGCTTATTCTTCATCTAGTCAATCCTAAAAGTCACCAAATCAATTCTAACAAGAAAATGGGGTTAGATTAAAGTGTCATCTCCCATTTTGGTCACCAATGTGTGATCATATTTTGAGTTATTCACAAAATTACTATATTTAGTAATAAAAACCCAAGAATACAAACAACATCAGAAGAGGGGATAAAGGAACAATTAGATAATTAAAATGGAATTCTTACCATCATTTTATCCCTTATAACTCTTTTCAAATATTTCCAAGCTGATTTGGATGCAAATAAAGGTTGGATGTGGGTTTCTTGACTTGAGAGTCTAAGTGGCTTCAATGGCTTCTTTAGCTTATTTGATGGCTTGATAAGAGTGTGAGGATGCTTGATAATGTATGACTATGAGAGTATAATAGAGGATTAGTGATATCTAAGTTATCTTGTCCATATCCCAAGCATGGTTTATATAGGATGGTTGAACATAATTTAGGGGATTTTAAAAGCCTCTAGTTTAGAGACTTCTAGAAACTTGGAGGAGCTTCCCTAGTTCTATATGTTTATTGATTAGTTTAGGGATAATGAGGGATTAGATTGGAGTTAATGAGGTTTAGGGTTCATTGGGGTGTAGAAAAGGCTAGGGTGGTAGGGTAGCTATGGGTTATGTGAATAAAAAGGAATTTTAAATTGTCAAATAGGCTAGTCGGTATATTTGTAGCTAAGTAGGCTAGTTAGTGGGTTCATGGGGAGATTAATTGGCTATAAAATTATGGTAAGGTTCATCAGATGTAAGTAATTTTGTATAGGAATTAGGTTATTAGTTAATTTTTGAGGTATATGGTCATGGGTTAAATTATTAGGTTTAATAAGATTATTAGGGTGAGTATATTTAGGTGGAATAGTGCCCTTATGCATAGACTTAAGGAATTTTTAGTCATCACTGAGAGACTCTTGATTGTCGATATGGAGTAGGAAATCATATTTATCAATCCTTATAATTATCAACATGACTTATTATGATTTATGTTGAAACATATTTGTAAGCTCAGGGGTAACATGTCATTTTGAGGGGTATTTTTATACCCCATAAAAAAAAATCAATAGCTTTCTAGCTAAAAATTCCACTTTAATGTGAAATATATATATATATATATATATATATATATTAGTTAGACCCATTAAATACTTGATATTTATCTAGGATAAAGTTAGGAAAAGCCTAAAATTCACTTTCCAATAGACACTAAGAAACTAGATAAAACTTTAAAAATAAATTTTCTTTTAATGTGATATTGTACTTAATTTGAAAATATATAAAATTTCTAGTGTAAGTAAGAAACAATTATTCAAATTTGTATAAAATAATGTGAAAAAATTGTAACAAATTATACTAAGTTAAGTGTCACATAAGGAAAAACTATGTAACATTTTTATTTAAAAAGTTTAAAAAACTATAAGAAAAGGTTAATAAAAATGAACACACACATATGTCTAAAATTCCAAAAAAACATAGAAATAATCTAGTCACATGACCATGGACTACAAAATAATAGTCTAGATCAAGTGTTGAAAATAGTCAAAACTAGACTAGGGTTTTGAATGAGAGTTACTTTGCATGCAAACCAAAAAAATTAAAATTAAATATTTAAAAATATATATTTGACTAAATATTGGCCAAAAATGAATAGAGGTGATGAGTTTTGAACACAAGATTTCCCATATTATAAGGTTGAGCAAAATAAGCTCTACCAACTCTTCTACTAGATTAGTTAGGAATTTATATGTATAATATTGATTTTAAATCTTATTTTACATATTATTAAAATAAAATATATATTCATGTGTATGTAAAATAAACTTTACTTTTCTTAACTTTTTGGTAAAACACAACTATTCAAAGTGGGACCTAGGACTTGCTTACATGGAAATTTTATAATAAATAAATAAAATGCTTATTAAATATTATTTAAAAAATATATATTTACCTCATAAGATTCTTATAGTATCCATGATGCATGTGTGGAGGTAGAGGAATTGTTACAAGTTGAAGGAAGTGAAAACAACTCTTGAAACTTGTCTAGAAGCTTTGAAATATTCCAACAAGCCAGATCTAGTCCTTAAAATATAATTTTGCCACCAAACATCCACTTCCATATTTTTAAAAAGTTTATACAACCATACTATGGCACCCATGGAGGTTTTAAAAATTACTAGAAGCTTTAGACAACCTCTATATGCTCAAAAAAATATTTTAAGAGGCCAAAAAAATGAATATTAATAATTTAAACTAATATCAAGGGTATATAAACAAATAGGAAAGATTTTTTCTGATTTTATTTCCTTCATAGGCCATACATGACTAGGCATGATCCCATAGAATAATTTTGATTCAAATTTAATATTTTGGTTTATTTTTGAAATGATTGAATGGTAGAATCAAGTGTTTGATTTCTCAATTTGATCTTTCTCAGACTTCATAGGCCAAAGAATAAAATAAAACAAAATTCAAACCATATGAAATGCTTCCATGTCTGTAAAGTCTAATAATGAATTATTTTAATATTCAAAATGGTCTTGATCCTCTAGAAAAATATCTTTCCAATCAATCACTCATCACGTGGCTCTAATTCGATGACAAGATTCATGTAATATAGGTAATGTACACACATAAAATTTGAGGGGGATGACACAATTCCACATTGTCCATACTTACCATGAAGGGAATGGGGTGGAGTATATTCTTAATAATATAGGAATATACCTCCCTCTTTTAACCAACTAGCACACATGATGCCACATCCCTAAAAACATCTCATTGACCTTTCATAATGAAAGTACATTAGGATAGGATGGTGATTGGGTAGCCACACATGTGAACATTTCTCATTAAGAGATGGATTTAAAAATTTATGATCCATCATTATGCAAATACAAGATGAATTTATTGAACAAGGTGGGAGAAATCATGCCTTTCAAGTATTTTTTGAACTATTAAAAAAGGCATTTTCATAGCTTGCCAAACCTTTTCCTTAGTTTGATAGGCACTGTGAAAATGGGGGTTAATAGGGATCATTTAAAAATAACCTCCTATTCTTAAGTCTAAGGCATAAAGAAAGTATGGGAAAATATCCATTGGGTTGGGCTTACTAAATTGATGCTAAGAATAATTGATCATAATGTAGGTGTAGCGAAGGACTTTATTGTCAGCTAGAATAAGAGAGTTGTGGAAATGAGAGGAGTCAAAATCATGATCATAGAGGAGTTTATTAGATAAACTACATGTATTCCATGTGATGAAGAAAAGGTATATAAAGACCAATCAAAAAAATAGGAGATGCTTCAGAGGTTATTCTACACTAATGAGTTTGTCAAGACATATAAGAAGGGCTTCCCCTATGCCAACCTCCCATGCAAATGGCCTAAGGTATGTCTACAAGTTAAAAAATACTTGACACTTGAAGGTATGCACACAATATTTTTTACTAATAAATCACTTTCAAGGGTATAAAACTACTCTCCCTTTTTATCTCCTAAAGTCACTAGAGAGTATTGTTCTCACCCATCAAGGTAATTACCAACCCTATACTGCACCAAGGTATCATCCTAATTTTGGTAAAGCATGGCCAAACCCTATGACTTAGGGAGGTTATTATAGTGGATTCCTTCATTGGGGAGGACTTACTTGAGGAATACCCTACCTCAAGATTATATCTTCCATTAGTCAGTAACCCCCAAGCTATCCCTCTATCCAAAATCTCTACTAAAACCCCCCCTCTGAAAATGATTTTCCCTAAATCCAAACTAATCATATTAGATGAGGGTACCTCTATGGAAGTGGCCAAAAAATGTAAATTTCCCCTAACAAAAGAGATCAAAAATAATAAATAGAAGTTAGAAATCTTCAATAGTAAGATGCATGAGGTTAGGATGAATATGTCAAGACTTATATAAGAATAGAACACCTTGAATAGTTAAGTGGAAAAAATAGTCCAATCCTTCACCCATTATACAAAGGTGGATAATACCCCCATGAAATAAAACATGATGGTGGTGGAGACCCCCCTCTTAATATCCCCAATAGTACTCCCATTAATAGGATCATGATGCATGAATAGGTATAGAAAAGACCACAGATGATCCTACCTAGAGATGACACTGAAGGGCCTAGTAAAAGAACAAGGGTTAAAGTTTAAAATAATACGCATGGTGCACCAAAGAAGAATATTGAATAAGATAAGGAACCATTGGAGGTCCCCCCTCCTGATTTGTTTTTTGTTTTCTATCTATTGTTTTGATTCCTAAGGGGATAGTTAACTAGTTGTTGTTTCTTTTTGTTGTTCAACCTTTGGGGCTTGCTAATCTATTTTATAACTCTTAACTATGGTTCTTGGTCCCTATAAAACTATGTATGTTATCCTCTCAAATAAAAAATAATCAAATAACATAGATCAATGAAATAATCTATATGTGGGAAAAGCTCAAATGGAGGTAAAAACCCACATGTTGATAATCATTAATGAGAAATCACACCCCAATACAAATCCTCTTCCTCTTAATTCATCTCTATCAACACTTCACAATAACACTCTTTGAATAATATTTTTCAAACATAAATTTTCAAATAATAATGCTCACACAAAGAATTGTTTGTGAGTAAAGTTTGTGTACATATTTTACTAAGGGTAAAATTCCTTTATATATTGGGGTGTGGAGGTGGAAATTTGTAATTAATAGGTCAATCATATCTTCAATGAACCCCAATGGTAAAATACATTTAATTTACTCACAAGATATTAACTTATGTTAATAAATTAAATATATTGATTTTATTTATTAGCCATTTTTATAATGTTAAGGGTAAATAACACCACTTAAGAATTATTTGTTTCATCATGTAGGTTGATCATATTGTATCATCTATGTCAAGTGTGGCACATCATCCTTGGGGAGGATGAAGGTGATCCATAGGCTTAGAGAGCCTACATTTTGTACTTTGTTGTATTGATATGTATGATGATGTAGAAATTGAGACTCTCTCTCTCTCTCTCTCTCTATATATATATATATATATATATATATATATGGCCCATTGATTATCTACATATGTAAAAATGTTCTATGTGTTTTTCATTTCTAGCACATACTATGGTTTTAATATCATGCTATGCAAAAATATTATAATGTGATGTACATTTTATTATTTTTTAGCAAATGTGAGTAAATGCATGGCAAAAAAGAGAAAAACTAATAAAGAAAACTGATATCTTAAGTAAATAGATATAAAAAACCAATTAAAAAAATATGTAAAACAAGGTAAATGAATGAATGTAAAACATACCAATCGTAAGTAAGATGCAATTATAAATACAAAACAAAATATATGTAAAACATTGTAAGTATAAATTTCTAAATCACATTATAATGTAAGACAAACCTAATCTTAAGATGCAAAAACTGACTATGAAAAAATATATCCAATGTAATAAAATATGAAGGATAATCAAACAAGGATATGTAAAAAATATTTGAAAATGTCATATAATGTAAGACAAGTAACACAAAATTGAATCAAATATAGGGGAAAATAAAAATGATTTTAAGGTACATTCAATTTAAGATAGGAAAACACTCAACTCAAATAAGAATGTATAAAAATAGGCAAAGACCTCAATGAGTGAAAGCTTGAATTCAATGCTTGTGATAAAGCCAAATGTAAGAAAACAAAACCATATAGAGAAATAACTATGATGATGGATATGGTTTGGATATAAATGGTGATGGACATTTGTGAGGAATTCTTAGTTGTATTTCCTAAGGTTTTACAATTCAACTCAAAAACTAAAAAAGATGAGACATGTTAAAATAGACAGAAAATGGAGATGTAAAGAAGAGGGACATGATCAACTAAATTTGATATCCATAATGGAGATATTGGGAAAGATGTGATATAAATATAATGATGCCAGGTGCCATAAGGGTGATGTATAAATCCTTAGTAGAGACAAAACACTCTTAATTAAGTGGAAAAAGCTAAGAGCTATGACATCAAGGACCTAGCTAACCCCACCTATAAAGTATAAACTTGGGATAAGAAATTAAATATAAATATCACCCCATAAAGGATAACATGCTTGAAGAATAAAAATATCCTACCTTCAGGTTCTCTACTCCTTAGGACCCCTTATATAGTCATTGGTCTATTTTGAAGATTGGGTACTTGTGTGAAATAATAGGTGGCATTAGAACATAAGTAGGTATATAAACATAATGATTCTGTGAGACCTCCTACTAAAATATACTATCCTACCACACCTCAATGGACAACATATCTATCATGAGGATAAATATGGACTTTGAGCTTGAACTGTAATAGGATATGTACCAAATATATCACATATTTTGGTGGGAACTAAATTTTAAGGTATATTTTTCCATTTAATATTTCATTTTCTTATGATTTGGATTTTATCTATTTTGTATTTTTTTATTCTCATCTTCCATATAGTTCAAGAAAAAAGGTGATAAATATGACTAACACAAGAGAGCCAATACCTAGCTACAAAAGAGGATAACTTAAATAATAATATACCTAAAGAGTCATATACCTTCACCATAAGAGAGAGTGAAATATTTAAACTGACCCATTTATGGCTCAAGTGAAAGGAGAGAGAAATGTAGGGATCATGGAAGATCCATCCATGTGAGAAGGTAATACAATGAAGATATACTAGTGATTGACCACATGAAGGGAGTGTTTTTATTCAAAATTGAATAGATAGAAAGAGGGATTTGGAAATACATGTTAATGTAAGTGAAATCATGGAAAGGAAACCCAAATAAGGTATATGTTGAAAGATAAAGTGTTAAAATTAAAGATCATGATGTGAGAAAGATATATACAGTGATCATATCATATGCAAAATATGGTAATATGAAATCAAATCATGTAAATAAATGTGAAGTAAATATGAAATAATGAAACATCCACTCACATATGACATGAAATATCTTTGCACACATCTTTGAAATATCTATCAAGTCTTATTGTAACTAATATCTAACTTGAACCATAGTCCCTACATTTTTCAAGAGTCATGTAATGACTAACTTGGGGAAAAGTTCCAATGAAAAATTATGTAATCTAGAAGGAGGAGGATATGGTGCCTCCTGATGAGAATGACATAATAGAGGAAGAGGGTGTGGCATTCAAGAAGGAATGGGATACACACCCTCAAGTCAAAGAGATAGTTTTGGTCATAAGGGAGGATATTAATCCATTATAAATGGACCATTGAGTGAGGATAGGAATATTAAGGTGTGGGGCCTTGAAAAATATCTAAAATGTTGTTAAATAAATCTACACTTATTTTTTAAATGTGTAGAACACTGATGCCAAGGATAGTTCACCTCCTGATTTTTAGGGATATAATCAGGTGTAATATTTAGAGGTGACATATTTGATTAAAGGGGGAAGTTAACCATCTTGATATAAAGTAAATGTAGATACTATTGAAGGGATCATTAATTAGTCCAAGAATGTATAGTAGTCTTATAGAAATAGTAAAAGTGAATAGGATTAGAAGATCAAGATAATTGATTATCTATACTAGGACCTAGTTCTTTTAGATTCTACTATGATAAAAAGTAGTGGTAAGCTCTATAATTCTGAGATAAATGACCAAACACCTTATGTAAAGTGAAATACGGCTCTTCCTTTCTAGTGAGTGGGCATGGTGCCATATAGTATGGAGGGACATAATTAGGTATGTATAGGTTTTCATCTATAGGCACCATATCATCACTATCGGTATATAGATTAGTCAAGTTATTAATTTTATTATATTACTCTAGGTATCTTTGAGACACTCAACATTGATGTTATGAGTGACCACATATTCTATGAATAAATAATATAGTGATTTTATGTCCTTATGAGACATCCTTAATGTTATTTATAGATATGTAGTCAACATCTCTACAAGAAGAAAACTCTATGGATAAGAATATTTAGTGAAATGATAAGATCTAGTCATATAATTGTCATAAGCATGTTATGAAGAGGCTAAAAAAATAGCTAAAACTACATGTGAAGTAGAAGTCAAAACTCACTATATTTTAGACCTATCAACATCAATTGAATAAGTAATAATGTTAATAGATTCAAAGGGAGTAGGAGTGTTAGGTTAAACAATGTAAACTAAATTAATTCTAGAATAATTAAGCATTACTCATAAGAGCCATGATGGGAAGAATGTTAATGGAATATTTATGCATCCTTAGCTTGGGCCTATCAAAACAAGTATGGGTAATATAAGGTGTAACTGTCACCATGATTAGGAGTGATGAGATATATTTTAAGGGATTCAACCACTATGCCACTAGAAGATATATGGGATTAAAAATTATTAGGAATAACCATTATTATCATAGGTATAGGGTGGGCCAAATTTATTAAAATGTGGAATTATGTAAAAAGGATAAAATTAATAGATTTAAAGTAGAAAGTGAAGAGTCATGTAGAATGAAAATAGTCATGAGTGGAAGATGAATAAATTTCTTGTTGGATAAATGAATAAAGGAGCATAGTAATGGAAAAAGATAGTATAAAAAGAATATGTAGTCCATGGCATTTCAACCATGGGAATGAATTGAATATGATTTAGTAAATATGAATTTCCTCATTCATGTTTGTTATCATTAATTTTGTTTTGAAGAGTTTTTTTTTTCTTTCATTTTATATTTTTTATATTGTTGTGTTCCCACATGCCCCACTTGAAATTTTAAAATAGGGACCCAAGTTTCCTAGAAAACATTCTTCAAGACAAAGTCTAAGGATATGATAACCTTATAAACCACAAATTGATATACTTTATGAAGTTCTATGGTTAGCTTATTATCTAATTTTAATGTTTTAGTACTTTATGAAAATAAAAAATTGAGCATAAGACAAAATGTTTTACATTAATTTAGGATTTTATTCTAAATTAGGATTTCATTTGAATGGAATAAATAAATTAACTATGTTATGTTTTAGTTTTTTGGCTTATGATCATGTGTAGGGTTGTTTTCAAGACTAAGATTTTCTATTACTATCCTAGAGTTCTCGTGATCTTACCAAGTATCACTATTTTGATAATCTACTTATTTTACCTATAATAGTTGAATAATGAATGATACCAGACATATAAACTCCTAATATCATGAAAAGGGGAATCATCTTGCTCATCCAAAGTCATTTGGTACTTCTGCAAAGATTTGAAACTCTATGGGCATCTTAATAAGTGAGATCATTCCATGTGTCTTGATCCCATTTACACATGGCCTAAAAAATAAGCAAGTATTATGAAATCCTCTAAGAAAACAAGAAATAAACATCCATCCACATGGTTCCATCCTATTCACCCATGGATAAAGACTGTTGACATAGTGAATAGTGCCCAATGACCCTTTGGGAAATTAAAATCTTGCCAAGTGTCTCAATATTGTTCACCTAAGGTTAGAACACCAAGTTACAAAATTTAAAGCACTCCAATGAGGAAGAAACATTTCCATGTGTCTCCCTCTAAAAAAAGTTCAAGATAAGAAATTAAGCTCAAAATTGCTATAAAGAGACATCTCTCATTTTAAGATGACTAAGAATCCAAAATTAGTGAGGTGCCAACTAATAAGTAAGCTTGCTAAAAGCTGACATTTCAAAATTAAAATTAAATAGAAGTAGATGGTTAATGAATAAATATGTCATTATTTGTAATTAATATGCATGAAATATCAGCTCAATGTATTCAAGTTTTGATCCTAATGAAATATTTACAATATATTTAGCCTTAAATTAAATGTTTAAATTCACTGCTATCTTATTAATCTATGGAATTTGTGAATTTGAGTTTTGAAATGAGTTAACATACCCTAGATCTACATTATATTCAAAAAATATGTCCACATAATTTAAATGACACCTTATTCTCATGTTCCCCCTCTATATGCATATTTCATTGTTGAAAGGATAGAGTATATGGACATAGTGTTTGATCTAGTGTCTTTATAGCACCAATTCATTTAATACTAATATGATTGGACAAAAATTGATTCAATGGAACCATACAAAGCCAAATAATAATTTTCAATGTCTAAAAAAAATACATAAATGACTTATTGGCATTTAAGGCAGTGGACTTACATAATGCTATAGTAAAACCAAAGGTAATGCCATGTATTGACTTGATCTATGATTTATTTACTAATGGTCAAATTTCTAAGAATATATTGCATTGTTGATGTAACA
The DNA here is from genome assembly GCA_037957365.1 of Torreya grandis. NCBI lineage: Eukaryota > Viridiplantae > Streptophyta > Pinopsida > Cupressales > Taxaceae > Torreya > Torreya grandis. Next base: position 3,303,198 of record JARHVA010000849.1, on the reverse strand, counting down.
AGACCTCTATGGCATACATCATTAGGAATGCATTTGATAAGTACTATAGGATCCCAATTATTGAGATGACCTATAACTAGCTTACGATATATGCATGGTTAGAAACACATATAATCAAGTAAATTGAAACAATATGCCACAAAACTAAAAAAAAATTAATTCAAGGCCTAATTTTGTCCATTTCAATAGTTTAGTTTTAGACTAGGGATAAGAGTGTCTACGACACTACTAAATAGGTTATATAATTTACCTAGTATTTATTGTGTCCATGAAATATGGGTCCCTTTGATAGATATCATTATAAGTTCTAGAAAGATTGTAAATATTGGGGACATAATTAGTTATAATTTGAAATTCCACATGTATAAGACAAATAATTTTTCAAATGGAAATTTATATATGATGCCATATCTAGTGGATACTATAAACACCATAGTGACTATTGGCCATTTTTGGCCCACATACCAACCTTGTACCTATATGGATGAGGTTACTAATGGATGAATAGATGGGTAAGTTTTAGAGAACCTTTATAATGTTGAGAGTGTTTGGGATGAGTATGGAAGTACATGGTTTTCATCTAGTCTTTCATTAGGTTCATATTGACATTTTGGGGCTAGTGGCATAAATTCTAAGTAGGCAATTTATTAACACTATATTTCACACGTGTAAGGGTAATAAAAGAGAATGGACACATGGGTTTAATAATTTTAGTCCCAAGAACATATTCACCAAGCTTTAGGTCTTCCACCAAAGTGAAAATGAAGTCATGCATGTGAAAATTTGGCTCCTGTAGAGTAAATTTTTACTCTACATTGCATTTAAATTCAGTCGAGCACTGCAGTTTTGGTTTCCGCATACCTTGGTCATAGCGGTAGAGTTGGGGGTAGAGTGCGAGTTCATTTTCTATCTAAGTGTCAGAGTGTAGTAGAGGTCACCAAGTGTCACTCTCTGAGCATGAGTCTTCTTTCTCCTCTTTTGTTTCTTTCATTTCATTTTGCCTAAATGTTTGAATTCAAGCGGAAGCCACCAAGTGTCTCTTTTTGAAACATGGGGCTGGCCAACTGGCATCATTTGAGACTCTTTTTGTAACTTTCCAAAAGAACCATGGATCATGCCACGTACCTAATAGGAACTCAACAGAAGTCACCACTTGTCGGCATCCACGTCTCATATCGGCACCCACGTTCATTCTATTTCTTAGAAAAGGTTTTCAAAATGCTAAGTAACAAGATACAACAAAAGGTGCCAAGTGGCAGTCACAGAAGGCCCTGAACTACCTTTTAACAAAGCAATAAAAACCTCCATGTGTTAGCATCTGAGAGACTTTGGCTCAACACAAAAATGCATCATCTTATTTTTCTTAAGCACCATAAAGTAGCGGATGCTGCCAAGTGTTGCCCCCTGAGCCCCTTCTTACTCCATCCCCAAAAAAAGTGGAAGACGCCACATGCCCCTAGTAAGAGGAGCAAAAGATGCTATGTATCTTCCCAAAAGTAGCAGAGGTCACCACATGTCAACTTTTGAGAGGCCATCTTCGAGCCTCATTGCTGAATAAATATTGTGGTGTGCCTTAAGTGTTACTTATTGCCAAGTGTCACCATCTGTAAGAGTCTGATATGTGTCCCGAGTGATACTATAGAATAGCCAAACAGAAGCAAAGAGAGCCATGTGTCTTCGATGAATCTGGAGGAAAGCACCAAGTGTCATTTTCTAGTGCCTTCTAAGTAACAAGAGGATTTTCAGGAAATTGACTAAGTGTCCTCTCTCATTTCAACATAATAGATTGTTTCATGTATCTGATGCCACAAAGTGAAATGGAGGGAAAATCAGCTAGAGTTAATTCGAGTAGATGGAACATTTCCTCAGGTAGATTTTTGGAGCCCCCAAAGCATTGAAGGCATCATCTGTTTGTCCCCTATGAGTGAAGGACAGAGTAGAATTATGTGGGAAAGAGAGTGATGTAAGGAGACATCTGAGGATATATAAGAAGGATGGTAAAATCAAAAGAAAGGGGGGGGGAATTTCTCATAGTTTAGACTTTCTAAAGTTTTTGACCAGTAATATCATTTGCTCTTTTCTCAATTGTCTTGAGTTGTAAAGTTGATATAATCATGCATGTTTCTATGCCCTTTATGTGGCTGAATGAATTAAGGAAATTTGAGCTCCATGCCTTGGTTGGTGTTATATGTGTCATTTGTGAAGTAGTCTATACTATAATTCTCTAGAGTTGTGATTAGGAATATTATTTGCTTTTGTCTCATTTTATTGAATCAGAAGGTTTACATAACTGTACGTGACTTCTATGCATCTTATGTGATTGGAAGATTCTATTAAGAAGATTGAACACAATGCCTTTGTTGACATTCCTTATATCTCAGTGAAAGACTTCCCTATTGTGAGCCTCTATTTCTGTTATTTCAATCTCTTACATTGATCATGCACTTGTTTTCTCTTAAATGTAATTGAGTCCTATAATAGTATCACTATGCTTAGGTTAGGATTAGGATTACACTCAGGTGCATCACCATAGTTAGGTTTCAGTTCCTACATTTGCATTTGTTTAATCTTCTATCCCTTTTCCCCAACACTTGATACAAAAGAAGAGACTAGCTTTTCTAAAATATGGAGGTTATTTCAAGCTACATTATCCCATAGCTTGAAACTTCCCATTATTGATTGGTTAAGATCAAGCGTAATTTTAAACCATCAACAGTTTTTGGCACACCCAGTGGGACCAGTCTTAAAGTTTATTTCAAGACCACATGAACTAGAGAGCTATGAGGAGTTCGAGCTATGGACCAGTCACCAGATCACAATCTACTGCAAATCTAGGTATTCTTTTACCACCTCTAGTAATTAGTCCAAGAAGAAGAGCTAACCAGTTTGTACCAGTACCAAACATGGGAGCCCCTGTACCCCCAAGAAATTATGCAAGCTAAAACACTAGTAGTCCCTTAATTGTCCCAACACCACCAGCTATTTGGGACCCTATCCCAGTAAGTGCTCTAAAATCTCTACCCAAGTTCAATGGGAACGACTCAAAAACACCCATGGAACATCTTCAAGATGTATCAGATGTTTGTGCCATACATGGTGTCACAGAGCAAAATGTGGCCCTAAGGTTGTTAGCAACCTCATTCAAAGGGAAGGCCTTAGAATGGTATTAGTCTTTGACCCCAAATACCATATCCACATAGGACCAGCTCAGAGATTAGTTCTTTGAAAGATTTGTAGAGAAAGGCGATAAGTCCTCTTTATTACAGTAGTTGATCACCATTCAAAGGGGACCATAGGAGGACATGACTAATTTCAATACCAAATTCCAAAAAACTTGGGATAGAATCCCTATTATGGCTAAACCACCACCTAGTATGGCCATAGTATTATATCTCAAGGCTTTAAATTCAGACATATCCATTATGATTCAGTCACTGGGAGGACACACTTTGCCAGCAGCTTATGACCTTGCGATCAGAGCTAAAAATCATTTAATCGATGCTAGAATGTTACCTCCAAGGCCTCCCATGCCTATGTTCCCAGAAATTTCCTTACCCTTACCTCAAGAGGTTCCTAAAGCTGTAAGCCCACCCGTGTCTATGTATACTTATCCTCCATCATCTACAAAGTAACCAATCCTTGCATAGTCATCTGAGATGGATGATATCAAGAGTATGCTAAGGACATTCTCCAATGAGCTGATAAATATAAAGAGGCAACAAAATACTTTCCCCAAGCCTCCTTATCAAGGTTATCAAGGAAACAGGTTTTCATCCCAACCAAACCAATATCAAGGCCCTCCAAGACAAACCAACCATCAACTAGAAAATCAATTAGTTGCAAATCCAACACCCTCATAGACCATTCCTCCCAGCTCAAATAGGGAGATGGTTTGAGGTCAAAATAATTATGTGGATGATACTAATGCTTGGTGTTTCCCTTGCAATGATGCTCACACCCCTAGAGATTGTCTTAGAGGCAATCTAAAACAAAGAGTGGCTGAGTAGAGAAGAGTGGATGGCCAATTTGCCAGTACTAGTAACAATCAAGCCTACCAGTCTCCCAGCATGTAGAATTCAATTCTAGTGGCTTAGATGCAAGGAATGTCCTTACAATAGGAAGAATAAATATCCCCTAAACATGCTTTGTTCTCATGGGTTGAGGATGAAGAAATAGTTTTCTTGAATGAAGCATCTGCCTCCCAAAGGCTAGTAGTGCAATTTGATTACTACACCAGATCAAAGAGGAGAATGGTGGAGCAACTCAAGATTGCAAGTGGTTAAGTCAAGAATAATCCTCCATCTCAAGGGCAAAAGAATGCTGCCATTAGACAAGAAGTGTCTTAATTGGTACAAGATCAAGGGATCCCTATCCAGATTCAATAAAGAATGAGGTATCCTTATTTCTAAAAAACTCAGTCTTTGGGACCAATCAACATAGTGGACCAATTAAAGAAGACTCTAGCACAAGTGTCAATATGGGACATTTTGGCTATTCCTAAACAAAAGACACTACTATAAGAAGCTCTGTAGGGGCAAGTAGGGCCCAAAGGTGTTGTATCCAAGTAAGTGCCTACTGGAAAGGAAAAACTCAAAGATACAGTTCCTCTAATGACAACAACCTTCGTGAACAATGCAGCACAAGTAAGTAAATCCAAGCCATAGCCTTTCTATTTAACTCTAAAAGTTGGAAAGAAACTCCTACATAATGCATTAATAGATTTAGGAGCCAGTACAACTATAATGCCCAAGCAAATATCTAATGCTTTGAAAATAAAATATGAACCCCTTGCGAAGGGAATTATGCAGCTAGATGGCAAAATAGTGCAAACCATAAGGAGAATTAAATAATTCCCCTTGCAATTATACACATGTCCTAACATAATTGTCAACTAGGATATATTTGTTATAAATATACCTCCCATCTTTGGTTTATGTTTATCTAGAGACTGCATAGCAAAAATAGGAGGATATATGTCTCTTGACTGGTCCCACCTCATTCTGAGAACTAGATACAGTTCAAAGATGAAAATTCTATCTGAACCATTATCCAAAGACCATATCACCAACAAACCAAGAACAAGATTAAAATCAGATCATGCCATGTTGAATATAGAAGAAATAAATTTTGTCGAAGAACTAGGAGACTAGACTGAGCATGATCAAGAAGAAGAAAACAACTAGTTGTTGGCTATGATGCATAGCGACCCATATGGGAACTGTGACTCTACTGGTTTGGGCACGTATGTCATTTTTGATGAGGATTAGGCAATCCCAAATGTTATAAGGAAAGAGACACCTACTGCTCAAGATTCAAAGGTCTGGACTTTGAATTTTGATGGAGCTAGGAGTAAACATGGGGCTGGAGCAGGAATTTGTTTTACTGCTCCAAACGGTGATAAAATTTTAAGGGCTATCTGATTCCAATTTCCTTGCACTAATAATGATGTAGAATATGAATCTTTAGTACATGGGCTTATATTGGCCAAGAAAAAGGGAATAAAGAACCTAAAAGTAAAAGGAGATTTAGAATTAGTAGTAAAGCAAATTAGGGAAAAGGCAATAGCCAAAAATGTGAGAATGAGATCCTACAGACATAGGATTTGGGATTTGATAGAAGCTTTTAAAGCTTTTAATATTGAGATAACCCCTAGAAGTCAAAACTTTGACGCTGATAGGATGGCTCAGATTGGCTCACAGTTTAACCTAGCAACTGGCCTATTGGTTAATAATGAGTTAGTAAAAGTTATAGTGACATCGACCATCCCAGACAATGATGAAAATTGGCAAGTGTTTGAAAATGATGCCCAAGTAGTCTCTTTCTTACAACAACCAGATGAGTTTGTTGATCAGTTACAAACTAAAATTGAAGAGGCATATGGTGATCAGATAATACAATTGAGGACTAATAAGCTCCCTAAGGGATTGATCACCTTAGAAAACTTGTTTGACCCAGAGGATGTAAGCCTAGGAAAGAAAAGGTTCTAGGTAGATAAAGCAGACTATTCTAAGGTAGAGGTGAGTGATAAGAAGAGGCTAAAAGTTGTAAATTTTGCAACTCAAGAAGAGAAGGAAAGACTAATTGAATTGTGCTAGAGATATGACAAAGTCATAGCTTGGAGCTATGAAGACCTTCATGGATACAACAGAGACATTATCTAGCACAATAGAATTTACTAAGGGATCCAAGCCCATTAGATAGAAACAAAGGCCAGTAAATCCAAGGATCAAGCCTCTAATGGTAGATGAGTTGTAGAAACTTTTAGATTCCAAAATAATATTTCCAATCAAGCACTCGACCTAGGTATCAAATCTAGTCCCAGTTAGGAAAAAGAATTGAGATGTAAGATTGTGTGTAGATTTCAAAGATCTAAATAAAGCATCATTGAAAGACCACTATCCCTTGCCCTCCATGGAACAAATTCTAAAAACTATGGCTAGATCAAAGAGGTTTTCTTTACTTGATGGTTTCTCTAGGTATAATCAAATTTGGCTAGCTGAGGAAGACCAGTACAAAATTGCTTTCACTACCAAATGGGGAACATTCGCCTATGCAAAGATTCCATTCAGCTTATCAAATGTAGGAGCCACATTTCAATGAGCTATGGATATAGCCTTTGGTGAGCTTATAAATAAGGTCATCCTGGTTTATCTAGATGACCTCACTATTTTCTCAAAAAATGATGATCATTTTGATCATTTAGAGTCTGTCTTTAAGAAATGTCAAGATTTTGGGATATCATTGAATCCCAAGAAGTGTATTTTTATTGTACCTTAGGGTAAATTGTTGGGGCACATAGTATCTAAGGAAGGGGTTTCTATAGATCCCAAGAGAATCATAGCTATAATGGACCTACCTCTTTCGGTGAATAAAAAGGCAATCCAGTCCTTTTTAGGAAAGATCAATTTTGTCAGTAAATTCATATCTTATTTTGCAAGCTTGGTTAAACCAATGAAACTCTTGTTAAAAAAGGGCTTGGTCTTCAAGTGGACTATAAAAGGAAGGAAAGCTTTTGTGGGGGTCAAGAAGGCTATCTCAGTAGCCCCAGTGCTTAACAACCCAGATTTTTCCATACCCTTCGTAATGTATGTCTATGGAGGGAAGTCAAGTATTGTTATTGTCTTGACTCAAAAGGATGATAGGCTAGTAGGGGAGCACCCAATAGCCTTTTTCTTAAGAACTCTCAGAGATTATGAGACCAATTACAATTTTGTGGAAAGATAATCCTATGCCATGGTAAAAGCCCTTAAGAAATTTAGGCATCTGATATCAGGGAACAAAATTTTGATACTCGTAGCTCACCCAAGTGTTAGGGAATACATCATGGAGGGGGATATTACTAAGAAAATAACCAATTAGATCACTATGATCCTTGAATATCATGTGGAAGTTAGACCCACCAAACTAGTTAGAAGTAGGGGTCTATGCCAATATATAACCCAAGAGCTTGAAAAGATGTTACCTGAGGAAGCAGATTCAGAAGGAGAGACAAAGATCATGCTAACATTATAAGAGGTTGATTAGGAATCCTGGGTCATAAGCAGGATTCAATTTATGAAAAATGGGGTTTATCTGAGAGAACTCCCTCGAAACAAGAGGAGATATTATAGGATATAAGGAGTTCATTTTGTTTTAATTGAATAAGTCCTTTTCAAAAGAAATTCTAATAGAAAATTGTTAAGATGTGTAGATTAGGCTGAAGCTAAGAGGATATTACATGAAATGCATCACAAAATATCAGGGGGGAATTTTTTTACGAAGACCATAGCCATAAAGATAAGTGAGGTAGGATATTTTTGGCCTACTTTAATTGTAGATTGTTATCAGTTGGTTAGAAAATGTCAATCCTGCCAATATTATATGGGCATGAGGAGGAATGTAGCCATGCCCCTTAGTCCAATAGTTGTGGACAAACCTTTTGCTCAATGGGGTCTTGACTTCATTGGAAAGATAAATCTAGTGTCTAGCATGGGTCACAAATAGATATTAACTACCATAGACTATTTCACCAGATGGACCGAGACAGTCCCACTTAAAGAAGCAATAGAGAATGTGATCCTAGATTTTCTAAGGGGTATCACTACTCACTTTGGGGCTCCCTGCACCATCATTTTGGATAACGCTAAAGCATTCTTGGGGTCTAAAGTATTTGAATTTGCCTTAAGACATGGAATATATCTAAAAACTTCATCTAACTATTGCCCTTAAGGTAATGGTCTGGTAGAATCAACCAACAAGAACCTGATAAGACTCATCAAAAGGATAGGGGCTGATCATCACAAAGAGTGGCATAAAGTGCTTAATCTAGCACTATGGGTTGATAGGATCATGCCCAAGCAAGTGATCAAAATGTCTCCATAGGAATTGGTATATGGAAAGTCTGTCATGATTCCCCTAAGCTTGGAAATCCCTACTCTTCATCTGATCAAACAAATTGAGATTGAAAAAAATGGCCCCATGTAGGTCAAACTCATAGAACTTATAAAACTGTAGGAAAAGAGGGATATAGCCCATGATTCATTGATCAAGCATCAGGGAATGGTTAAGGACTATTTTGATAAAAGGACTTCAAATCCTAATTTTAAGGTGGGCTTGATGGTTTTGAAATGGGATACACGGGCTGCAAAGCCAAGTCAGCATACCAAATTTGAAGCACTATGGACTGGCCCATATAGAATCTGTGCGTGCAAGCAGAAGAAATCTTTCAAGCTAGAGTCGATGGAAGGAGAACCTAAAGAGATTCTTGTAAACAGAATCTATTTAAAACATTTCAATTGACTTGGGTCTCTCATGTATTATAGTTTAATAATTTTCTTTTCTCACATTGTTTTTCCATTGTTTTCCCACTTTTCTTTTAAAATTAAGTGTTTTAAACATATGTCAATGGCTCTTTTGAAGCTATAATTTTCACAATTTTGATCTAGTGAGAGGTGGAGTTTTGTTTTTTGAGTAGGCTCAAAAGTCCTGAGGGTCACCAATAACTGTAGAGTAAATTTTTACTCTACGTTGCATTTAAATTTTCATTCGAGCACTGTAGTTTTGGTTTCCACATACCTTGGTCATAGCGATAGAGTTGGGGTAGAGTACGAGTTCATTTTTTGTCTAAGTGTTAGAGTGTAGTATAGGTTGCCAAGTGTCATTGTCTGAGCACGAGTCTTCTTTTTCCTCTTTTGTTTCTTTCATTTAATTTTGCCTAAGTGTTTGAATTCAAGCAGAAGCTACCAAGTGTCACTTTTTGAAACATGGGGCTGACCAACTGGCATCATCTGAGAGTCTTTTTATAACTTTCTAGAAGAACTGTGGATCGTGCCACATACCTAATAGCAACTCAGCAAAAGTCACCACATGTCAGCATCCACATCTTGTATCAGCACCCATGTTCATTTTATTTCTCAGTAAAGGTTTTCAAAAGGCTAAGTAATAAAATATAGTAGAAGGTGTCAAGTAGCAGTCATAGAAGGCCCTAAACTATCTTTTAACAAAGTAGCAAAAACCTCCATGTGTCGGCATCTGAGAGACTTTAGCTCAACACAGAAAGGCATCATCTTATTGTGCTTAAGCACCATAAAGCAGTGGATGCTGCCAAGTGTCACCCCCTGAGCCCCTTCTTACTCCATCCCCAAAAAAAGTAGAAGATGCCACATGCCCCTAGCAGGAGGAGCAGAAGATGCCACGTATCTTCCTAGAAGCAGTAGAGGTCACCACGTGTCAACTTTTGAGAGACCATCTTCGAGCCTCATTACCAAATAAAGATTGTGGTGGGCCTCAGGCATTACTTCAAGAGTTTATAGAAACTGCTAAGTGTCACCATCCGTAAGAGTCTGATATGTGTCCCAAGTGATACTACAAAATAGCCAAAGAGAAGCAGAGAGAGCCGTGTGTCTTTGATTAATCCAGTGGAAAGTGCCAAGTGTCATTTTCTAATGCCTTCTAAGTAACAAGAGGATTTTTAGGAAATTGACTAAGTGTCCTCTCTTGTTTCAACATAACAGATTGTTATGTGTATCTATTGCCACAAAGCAAAATGGAGGGGAAATCAGCTGGAGTTAATTCGAGTACATGAAATAGTTCCTCGGGTAGAATTTTGGAGCCCCCAAAGCATTGAAGGTGTCATCTGTTTATCCCCTATGATTGAAGGATGGATTAGAATTGTGTGGGAAAGAGAGTGATGTAAGGAAACATCTGAGGCTATATAAGAAGGATGGTAAAATCAAAAGAAAGGGGGGGAATTTCTCATAGTTTAGACTTTCTAAAGTTTTTGACCAGTAATATCATTTGCTCTTGTCTCAATTCTCTTGAGTTGTAAAGTTGATATAATCATGCATGTTTATGTGCCCTTTATATAGCTGAATGAATTAAGAAAATTTGAGCTCCATGCCTTGGCTGGTGTTATCTGCGTCATTTGTGAAGTAGTCTATACTGTAGATTCTCTAGAGTTGTGATTAGGAATGTTATTTACTTTTGTCTCATTTTCTTGAATCGGAAGGTTTAAATAATTGTACGTGACTTCTATGCCTCTTATGTGATTGGAAGATTCTATTAAGAAGATTGAACACTATGCCTTTGTTGACATTCCCTTTATCTCAGTGAAAGACTTTCCTATTGTGAGCCTCTATTTTTGTTATTTTAATCTCTTACATTGATCATGCACTTATCTACTCTTAAATGTAATTGAGTCCTATAATATTCTCACTATTCTCAAGTTAGGATTAGGATTACACTCAGGCACATTGCCATAGTTAGGTTTTATTTCCTACATTTGTGTTTGTTTAATCTCCTATCCCTTTTCCCCAACACTTGATACAAAAGAAGAGACCAGCTTCTCTAAAATTTGGAGGTTGTTTCAAGCCACATTGTCCCATAGCTTGAAACTTCCCATTGTTGATTGGTTAAGATCAATCACAATTTTAAACCATCAACAGCTCCTCAATCAGATTTCACTAAAGTTTCCCATACCTATCCAAATGAGCTCGATCATCAATAAGATGTCATGCAAAAGTAAATATGGACCAGCCAAATTGAGAATTTAATATATTGAATTATAAGGCTCCCAAGACCATCATATTAAATGGGTTCATTCATTTTATCCCTAAGAACATCTCTTCAAAGTTTGGTGGCTCCATGATTCTTACGCTTCAAGATCCAAGCCTTTAAAATTGGTCAAAAAACATAAGACATTCATGTAGATGTCAAGTTTTAGACAAAGCAAAAGAAATATTATTGAGATTAAATTTTATGGTCATATGAGCATCATTTAACAAAATCAAGTATGTCAATTTTAAGATCATAAACTAGCGATTGGCTTTCAAATAGTGGGTCCAAGTTAAACTAACAGTCTACATTTGATCATAAACTTATATCTAATGATGAGAAGAGGTTAAAGGGTCAGTAAATCTCAAGGGTGAATGTGTGCATGACAAGTGTTAAGGACACATTTAAATAGTAAAGAATTAATGGTTTTAGAGCATTCATACCAATCAAAATCAATAGAGTGAAATGAGTTAATTTATCAATGAGCCAAATCTAATTTTGACAACTAATTAGAGCGAAGGTGAGCCCAAGATTCTTGACAGAGGTTGAGAGGATATTTTTGACCATGGACAAAAGGGTTTTGCAAGGTCATCCCAATGCCATTGAATTTGGTTCAAATGCCATGGAGTGATCAATATGATACATTAATATATATAGCAAAGTTTTATATAGTCTATAGTTTTATAATAATATGGAGACTATAGGAAAACCAATAACCTTAGAATGGTTTTCCATCTATATATGGACCTATGATCCAAAAATTAAGGTAAAGCACATATATGATTAATTCAAAGGGTCTTCATCCTTCATCATGGCCATAATCTTGACAAGTAGCTACCTAAAATGAACAAAGCCATGATTTTGTCAGATCCATGAATATGAAGTTTTATCTTCAACTAAGAGATGGTATAAAGGATCAAAGGAAAAGGTCTAATATTGGTAAATATATCTAGGGGCATTCAATGTATCCTCAAAACCTTTAGGGACTTTCTCACTCAAAAAGCCATGGGTAGTGTCCTGATTGATTAAAAAAGTGGCATGGATTTCGTTGGCTAAGGAGCAAAAGGTAGAGGCTCAGCTTCAATTAATAACCCAAGACAAGGTGTTTATTTTGTGATGTCAATTTCCCACATCTTTTCTTTCCCTCTCTCTTCTCATATATATCCTAGTCTCATTCCCATTAAAGAGGTTGTCAACTTTTAGAATTTAGCATTTTTATTTTCTAAGACAAGGATACTCATCGGGACTCTTACAACAATGTACTTTTTTAATATGGTTAAACCCTATCAAAAAAATGTAATAACTACCTTTTAAATTAATAAGACCAACCCTTTGCCTATTTTTTATCTTAATTAGTGATTGGCATGCTTGTGTATGGTAAATTTGTGAAGGACATTCTTCCTAGTTGGTTGTCCTTTTGCTTACCTCTTTCAAGGAGTTTTCAAACTAACTTACAAGTCTAGACTAGTGTTCCATTTGGAACCTCTTTTATGAAATATTTATAGAACTAATGATATTGAGTAAGTGATAGTTGTCTTTTACTAATCTAGTGCATGTTCAAGCTTATATGAATGTCCATTTAACTTTGGTGCATCACCATTATAACTTTCTTAGGAGCATTTGACCATCTTTCTAACCCTTTCCCTTGTGAAGCATTAGTTTAGCATTAGTTTTAGGTGAGAATCAAGAGGAAGTTGACCTTTTTAATATGTTCAACCCAATCAAAATATACCCACAACTTGGGGTTATCCCAATATTATAGCTTAGTTGGAAAGAGCCTAAAGAACCCTCTCCAAGGGTGTAAATTAATCCTATAATAGTTTCTAACACACCTGGTGGGACCCGCTTATTTTAGAAGGAAGATTGATCAAAGTTGATGTAATTTTGATCAAATTTATAATAGTTATGCTCCCAAATAATAGCATCTATAAACTCTAAAAGGAAGAATCAACACTTTGGTGTAGAGCAATAGCTTCATCTCATGTCAAAGGTGACAACATCAGCTTCAAGAGGTATTCCTTTTGAATTTATTGAACTACCTTTAAATTTAGTAGAAATATTAAAGTTTGCCAATACAAATCCATATCAAGGAACTTTTTCTCCTATGTCATTTATAAGGCCTACCCCTATAAGAGGACCCCTATTAACCCCTTGTATAGCTATGGCAGTCCCTAGATATTTTGTAGCTTTTAATGGCCAAATCCTTCTATCCCTTGTTCATTATGATCCTATCCCATTTGCAGCTCTTAAAAGTGTTCCCTATTATATTGGAGACCAAGATGTAACACCCTTTAATCACCTTATGGACATATCCAACTTTTGAAATATCCATAATGTCATTGAGGAAAATATAGCTATTAGGTTGTTAGCTACTTATTTTAAAGGAAAGGCCCTAGATTGGTATAGAGCTGTTACTACCAATTCCATTCAAACATGGGAACAATTAAGGGAAGCCTTGTGTAAAATATTTTAGGACAAAAGTGATCATTTATCACATGTATAGAAACTAGCTACCATTTTAAGGGCTCCTCATGAAGTAATGCAATACTTCAACACAAGGTTCCAAAAAACTTGGGACAAAATTCTAGTCTTAGTTAGACCAACCCTTAACTTTGCCTTCTTCTATTATTTAAAGGATTTAAATAGTGACATAGCTATGATGATACAATCCATGAGAGGAAATATACTTCTAGATGCTTAGGAGGTGGCTATTAAAGCATAATTTTTTTTGGTTTAAGCTGGCCAACTTACACCTAGACCACCAATGCCCTTATGTCCTAAAATTAGACCACCTCCTATTATTATCCCTCCATTGGATGTCATTCTTTCTACACCATTTTTTTTGAAATCCATAAACCAAAGTAAGATAAAGATTTTACTAGTGAATCTAGTGATTCACTAGAGCAAAAGATCTTTTAAGAGCTCAAAATCATGTTTTAGTCCTTGAGGAATGAGCTAGTAAATGTTAAAAGGCAACAATATTTCAATAGGTCTCATCAAATTTCATATCATCCTTAGCAGTAATCCTTTCAAATAAATAAGCCACCATATAATGGGAATTACCAAATCCAATGCCAAGGTCAAAACTAAGGACAAGGGTGGTATGGCTACAATAGGCAGAATAAATATAATCCTAATGTTACTAGTACTTCCAACTCCTTGGTCCCATTTTAAAATAATGTGGCTAAAGAATTAGAGGTTACCATGTCTTGTAACCCACCCCTTAGTCAACATATTGTCCCAAATATTGAACTTAACCAAGCCTTTAATGATCAATGGAAACAAGCTACTAATTTTTGATACAACCAAGCTCTCATGGCCCAAAATGTAGAGGTACCTATGATGACCAAGCCAAAGGATCCTCCACAAGGTCAAGGGTAAAATCAAGGACCAAATCAACCAGATGCTATAATGATGAACTATGAGCAAGGAGAGTGATACACATCCAACTAGTAGCCTAGTTCAACCCAGGCCTATATTCTAGTGGCAGAAAACACAAGATTTAAAATAAGGAACATAGGTGGTAACTAGGAAGTAGTCAAAGAGATTCCCTCTATTACTCCATCAAAAAAGCCAAGTGAACCTAATGTCACTCCAAAGGTTCTAGTACCTCCAAAAAATTAGAGCCAATGGAATATTTTTGTGCCCCAAGGCTCATAAGTTCAACAAACAATAATGGTGGCTCCCAAAGCACAAAAAAAATTAGTTTTTAACCCATCAACATTGTTGAACAAGTGAAAAATTCAAATGTGAGTGTGCCTATGTGGGATATCATATACATTCTTAGCTAGGTAGACATCCTTAAAGAAGGATTGTCAAAGATCAATGTTGCAGATAAGCCACCAAACAAGGTGAATGAAGTTCTCACCAATGTAACCAAATGGCCAAATGAAGGGTAATCAAGTAAATTAGTCAAGCCTCTTCCCTTCTATATTTTAGTAATCATTGGCAACTCTTTAGTGCATAATTTCCTAGTGGATAGTGGGGATAGTACCTCAATAATGCCAAAGTTCATAACTGATCATCTTGGTCTAAAATATGAGCCATAGTCCAAAGGAGTGTTGTAAATTTATGGTTATTCTCCTAAACCATATGGTATAATTAAGGACCTCAATATGACCCTATAATTTATAGACACCTAAAACTGGCCATTGATAACCCCCAATCGGGATTTTGACCAATTTCCACCAAAATGCACAATTTGGCCTAAAAACACTAAAACATGCTAAATGATGTGAAACTGATATATTCAAGTGCCAAATTTGGCTAGGTAATCACTAAATAGGGCAATGTAATTTATGGACTAGCTAAGATTGATTAGATCATTCCAAGTCAAAATGCCAATTTTGCACCTAGGTGCTCTAGATTACTCTTTCCTATCAAATCTCTTGCACAAGACATGTACCTTTATTATTTATTGTTGGTAACATCCTAAATGGGAAATGGTTCTAATGCATCTGAAATTGACTTCTAATTCCAATCCAATCAAATTTTAGACCAATAACAAGGCATTCTGATTAATTTGAGTAATTTGTACACAAAGTGCTTAAACATGCTTGAGAGATAATTAAACCTAATTAAATCATAATCAAGAATTCTATGGAAATTTGTTGAATACTTATTTTTGGAAATGAATATTGAATATCTACGTCATCAGTGACCTCATTTCTTGGGAAGACATCCCTAGGCCATAAATGCCACAAATATCAGGATTCATGCCTCCCATGCCTCATAAAAGCCCTCTATGCCTCTTAATTACTCCTCTATCCCACATATTGATGAGTCTATTTATCAATTTTAATTTCATAATTAGATTAATCCTTAGCCACACATCTCAATCCTAAGATGGATGGTTCAGGTTGATTCTAGACAATAACAAAAATCTATAAATAAGAGACCTTACCACATGAATTTTAAGTATTGATAATGCAAAGTTATAATGCACAAATGTTTACAAAAGCCATTGAAATTAGTTTTACCATGAAAAATTGATTCCAAGCCAAGCCAAATCCAAAGGTGCCAAGGAGAAGAGGAGATAGCCAAGCCTCCTTTGATGAAGACTTCATGAGCACAAGGCAAGCAAGCCACTACAACAAGAATTTTGGAGCATCCAAGAGAGGTAAAAGAATGTTTCTTTTGAATTTTGATTGTGTGTTTTATTCATGTTTGTTAACTAATCTCTCTCTAGCGTCAAGGCCTAGATATGTTATTCTAGTTACTGTGTTTCTTTCATTTTGTTTTCATTTTGAAACTAACATGATACTAACCATCCTCTCTTGAGTTAAATTCTTAGATCACATAATGGCACACCTTTGAGTCTTTTGAAACATAGAATTGATCACATCATTTGAGAATGTTTATGCCATTAGGCTGCTCAAATTATTTCAAGACTCATTTCACCTTTCATCAAAAATTATTTGTTTCAAACTATGTCATGTATACCATTTAGACCGTTATCATGTGTCATCATGTTGTCTGATCTTGTCTAAATTTTTTGATCAAATCCTAGTCTAAAACATTGAGTTTTCAATTATCCTTGTCATGTTTGGATTCAAACATTGATTTATTTTTGTTTAGTACTTAATTCATGGGGTTGATACACTGATCTTTCTCTTTTAGGTTGCATAACTTCAGTTAATTGGTTACCAAATTTAAAAACTATTGATGGTTTATTTTTTCAAATCCTATCCTCATCATTATTTGTCTTTATTTGGGAGAACACAGTTTTTCTCAAAGAGCCTTTTTGTCTTATACCTTATGCCAAGTGATCATGTTTATGTTTGATTTCATGTGTCAAGTTTATGTCAAAGTTATTTCCAAACTTGTTAGATTAAATCAAATCACATCAAACTTTGTTTCAAGTCTATATTTTTATGTCATTCAGCCAAAAGTCCTAGCATATGCCTATTTGTTTGAGCCTAGATTTTAACTCCACATTTGGACAAAAGACTTAAAAACTCAACTTTTCCCTTTCCTAGTTTAGACCTTGTTTTGAACACTTTGACCTAGACCTTTGACATGTCAATTTTTATTTAGACACTTGACCTTTTATGTGTCTGACATTGGACATTAGACATTTGATGTTAGGTTGTTTTATACCAAGTCTTAGCACAAATAATTTTGGAGACACAACTCTAATTTTAGACCATATTAGAGATACAACTCCACCTTTTGACCAAGTTAGACCAAGCTTGAACCATTTTTCCTTTAGATCATTTTTTAGAGTTTGTATAACTCTAAGTCTTTTTGTTTTTGGATCTTTCATCATTTATGTAGATATGTCTAGCTACACTTATGGTGGAGTCATGTAAAATAAAACTTATGATAGAATGACCACACAAAATCCCACTAGAAACCCTTATAGAGAAAGATTTTCTGAGTTTTATTATTTTCCTTACAATACTCCATATGGGGAACATAGTCAAAATCCACAAAATCTAAATCAAGACCTTGATTGGCATAAAGAGGCTTGTGAGAAGGACTTTGAAGACCCAACTATAGATCTTGTTATTTGGGATATAGATTCATACCCTCTTTATAATAATTAGTATGTGGAACATAATCAAGAACTAGCTTATGAGCTAGCTCATGAATAGGATGATATGGTTTATGAGGAAAACTTGGATCCTTTGGCTTATGTGAGTAATTAGGGTCCACCACATCATAACATTTCTATTCCAAGACCACAATGCCCAACCATTCCTATACCAAGACCTCATCCTTTAGTTTGTGTGAGCAATCAAGCTCTATAATGCCCCTTCATCATTCTAAGACCTAGTCCTTTAGCTTGTGCAAGCAATCAAGCTTCACACCACCCTATCATTACCATCTCAATAATTTATCCTTTGGATCATGTGTGAAATCATGTTCCAAAATGCCCTACCATTATCCAACCAAAAGGCATTCCTCATCCAATACCAATCCCATCAAAACCTTAACTAATCCAATCCTTTAAATACTAAGCTATGTTTAAAACTGGTCTCTTCCAACTCATTGGAAACCAAGGCCAAGAGAACCAACCAATCCAAGATTTTTTTGTTGAACCAACCACTTGTGATAAGTCAGCCTATGATGAATCACCTATTGATCCTATACCAGTTGTCAAGGAGTCTCACTCTAATGAGACAGTCTTTGATGGCTCACTTCTTAATGATTATGACCACCTTTGGGCAAATCATTACCTTGACCATGTCCCTATTTTTCAAGAGTTTCCTATTGACAAGCCAGTCTTTGAGGAGTTGTCTCCTAACCTTTTTCTTATCCTATAGGAGTCTCACTTTGATGAACCAATCTTGGTGGATCCCATTATGCCATCATAGGTCATTACTTGTCTAAAACCAAACATTCAATAAGGCATCATTGAAATAGAGTACCCATCAGATGCAGAATCAGAGTTAGAGTCAAGTTTTACTCTTGGACTGACATCAGATTTAGCATTAGAATCAGAATCAAGATCAGTCTCAACAATAGATTTAGACTCCTTTGAGTTAAAATCAAATTTACAAGAAGAATATGTTCATGGCTATTACAACATTGGTTACACATGCCTTGCAAATCAATTTGAATACATTTATGATCCTTCTATGATTTTTGAGGATGAGTACTTCAACTTTGACACAATTTATCCTAGTATCTTCTATGAGGATTATACAACCTCTCCCCATTCCATTACCATTCTAAAACCATTACCATCAACCAAAATAGCCATATCATTGGCATTCCATCTCCCATAAGTGTTGATTGGGATTGATAGAATCACACTTTGTTAAATTGCATCCATGGTGACATAGTATTTGAAAAAGAGCAAGGAAGCCAAGACCACATTCATGTAGTATAAGAACACTTTCCTAGTGAAACCTTTTTGGAGGTTCTAGGGGATAATCAAAGTTAGAACTCAACATCTTTTAGTAAATTTTTTTTGGAAATGCTAGAAGACAATCAAAGTCAAAATTCAACTTTCTTTAGTTAAACCTTCTTGAAGGTGCTATAGGATAATCAAGACAACTTCATTGGTGAAAATATCTTTGAGGCACCAATAGCTGAACACAAAAGTTTTACACTACTTGATGAAGACAAAATCAAAGACCAAATCAAAATAGATTCCAATATACATCCTAATTAGATGGTAGCTACTTTCAAGCCCAAACAACATAAAAATCTGATGGTCCTATTGAGAGAATAAGTCTTCAACCTTGCCATAACCAAAATTATTTCAAATTTGTCATCATGAACATCACATGTGACTAAATGTCTTGATCTTCATTTATTTCCCAGCTATTCTACATTTCATTATCATCTACCATTCCATTTCACAATAAAACCTACCATCTATTATTTATCCTTATTTACCATCTATGGTTACACTTTCCTTTGTAGAGGCTAAAAATATACCTTGTATTGACATTTGAAGGAATCAAAATCAATAAATAATGAAGATCAAAAAAGAAATCTTGACAACCCAATCTATAACTAGTTCTTGACAGAGTAACTATTCAGATGAGGTGTGGTATATCAATTAACATGATCGAATATTCTATTTGCATCATTTGTTGATTAAGATGTGCATCTCCCCATTATCAAGAATAACATACTCAAAAACCATACCTAGGCCAAAAACATGTACCTTACCATTTCACATTGCCATGTCATTACTATTGTTACATATCCATTTTCCATTATTATAGATTCCTACCATTCACCCCATCACTTGGGGCCAACCCTCCTACCAATTTAACCCAATTATCAAACCATCATTATCCTAAGAAAGACCATACCATCCTCATTCCATTCCTCTCTAGACCAAAGCCTATTTTTAGTCATCCTACCTAATCCTATTTTGATCTTAGTTCATTTGGTTCTTCCCACACTCTTTGTGAGGAGATTCTGATCAAGTTTCAATAATAAATCAAATCTATATTTACAATGATAGTCTATGAAAGTAGTGTGATAGTTGATCTGGAAAGATATCTTTCATCCTATCAAGTTTGTTTATATGAGCTTGATTATAATTGCCTATAGGTAGATCAATGTTTCACCAATCTTGCTACTAATTATAACCACCTATGGGAAAATTAGTATCATTGACCTATTCTATTGTATCCTAGTTATAACCACCTATGGGAAAAATAAGGGAAACACTTATTTACCATGCATTATTGCATCACTTTTCCATCTTATTTTTATTTGACTAACCATTTGCTAGATTTGAAAACTTTTTGGGACCTAGTTGATTTTTCCCTACCTTTTATTTGGATAGAATTACTATGACTTGAGATCATTTCAAGACTATGTGGGTCATGCTCAATTCATGTTAAGGTCACCTCAGTCCCCCTTTCCATATGCTCTCACCATTTTGTGAGCAACCTAAGCTAAATGCTCTCACCATTTTTCAAGTAGGTATCTTGTCATTCTCTAATGAGTTAAGATACCTCAAAATGCCAAAAACATTCATAACATTTCAAAAATCCAAAAATATTTGTCCTATCTAAGTTAGTCAGTTATCCTTAATCTACCTTACTGAGGCATTATCATTATTAGGATGCTTTATTTTGATTTTATTTTTAGGATTTCTATTTTTTTGTTTGTTTGTTTGTTTATTTTTTTCTTGACTTTTTGCTTATTTTCAGCACTATTGCCTCGACTCAGTCTATATGTGTTCATTGGGTGATTCCTTGAGCACATTATTCTTAAGTCTATCCATATTCATACATCAATATTATCATCATGGTTTTTTATCATTGGTGTATTATTTTTAAGTATTTATTGGATCAATAATCATTCCTTATGCATATTTTGCCCAAGTATTCATGGTGTTCTATCATGAAGCCTACCATCACATGCTACAACAAAAATTAGCTTTAGGAAGGTCTACAATCAATGGATCCATAGAATTTTATCCTTTTCACCTTGGAAAATTCTCCCATCCCACCCTTAATCAAATCAACCCATTCACCATTCTAGTTGTATCATTGCTAATCAGGATGAGCATCTCCTCATTGGCAGGTACAACTGAATCATTCACACTAATCAATCTTATTCTTCTATCCTTCTCTTTCGTCACTTTGAGCCCACTCATATTTAAATTGTATTCTATTTTATATCCTTGCATTATGATTTCTAATCATCCCTAACTAGGGCACCATCATTTTTAGCCAATCTAGGTCCTCTTAATGATTATAACTACCTATGGAAAAATCATTATTTTAACTTTTATTCTTGATTATAACTACCTTTGGGAAAATTATCATCCTTTTTAAATTAATGCATGCAAGCATTTTATTATTTGGTTTAATCTCAACCATAGATTAATTCCACCTTTCTTCTTGTTTCTTTTTGAGGGACCATCTATCAATAAATGTGACAGCCACTCCCTCGAGGGGGCATCATCATAGGCTTCCCAAAACTATTTGGAGCTTTGTTCTTTAACCATCATCTTCTTTTTAGAATATAGGCCATTTCTCATTATTTGAGAAGACATTATTATGCTTATATATTTTAATTCCTTCCAAAATAAGGGCAAATTATATACACCTAAAACTGGCCATTGATAACCCCCAATCAGGCTTTTGACTAATTTCCACCAAAATGCACAATTTAGCCTAAAAACACTAAAACATGTTAAATGATGTTAAACTGGCATATTCAAGTGCCAATCTTAGTCATGGTATCACTAAATAGGGCAATTCAATTTATAGACCAACTAACTTTGATCAGATCATTCTGAGTCAAAATGCCAATTTTACACCTAGGTGCTATGGATTGTTCTTTCCTATCAAATATCTTGCACAAGACATGTGCCTTTGTTATTTGCTATTGGTAACATCCTAAATATGAATATAGCTCTAATGCACCTGACATTGAATTCCAATTCCAATCCAATCAAATTTTAGACCAATAACAAGGCATTCTAATTAATTTGAGTAATTTGTGCAAAAGTGCTTAAACATGCTTAAAAGCTAATTAAACTAAATTAGAGCCTAATCAAAGATTCCATGGACACTTGTTGAATACTTATTTTTAGAAATTAATATTGAATATCTACATCATCAAGTGACCTCATTTCTTAGGAAGACATCCCTAGGCCATAAATGCCACAAATATCAAGATTCATGCCTCACATGCCTCATCAAAGCCCTCCATGCCTCTTACTCCTATATCAAAAATATTGATGAGCCTATTTATCAAATTTAATTAAATAATTGGATTAATCTTTAGCCACACATCTCAATCCTAAGATGGATGGTTCAGGTTGATTCTAGATATTTGCAAAAATCTATAAATAGGATGCCTTAGCACATGAATTTTAAGTCTTGATGATGCAAAGTTACAATGAAAAAATGATTCCAAAATCCATTACAATTAGTGTTACCATGCCAAATTCATTCCAAGCCAAATCCAAAGGTTCTAAGGAGAAGAGGAGACATCTAAGGCTCCTTTGATGAAGATTTCATGAGCACAAGCTAAGCAAGCCACTACAATAAGCATTTTGGAGCATTCAAGGGAGGTAAAAGAAGGTTTATTTTGAATTTTAGTTGTGTGTTTTATTCACGTTTGTTAACTAAGCTCTCTCTAGTGTCTAGGCCTAGAGATGTTATGCTAGTTAGTGTGTTTCTTTTATTTTGTTTTCATTTTGAAATTAACACAATACTAACCATCCTCTATTGAGTCAAATTCTTAGATCACACAAGCTTGTCTTAGCATCTCTATGGCTCAAGATGTATTTATCTTAGATGTGCCTCCTCACTTTACACTATGTTTGTATAGTGATTTCACAAGAAATATATAAAGTTATCTTGAAGTAAATTAGTCCTATATGGAATTTAAGACAAGGTATGGGGCCAAAGTGTCAATCAAACATGAGCCCATTGCATAATTACATATAGAGCCTTATAGACTAGATAATGTCAACATCAATTGCACCATCATTAATGAGGATGAATTTTCAATGGGGTAGGAGTTAAACACTCATCCAAAAGAGGTACCAAACATGTTCTTGGATGAGCTATGGAATGATATCAAGCTAGTGGACCCCTTAGAAGGTGTTGAAGAAAGGGACTTAGGTGTTTATTATTTGCATGAAGAAAACCAATTCATGCCATCCCTAATGATACCTCAAGAAGATATTAGTAGTCTATGAAAGTTATTCTTTGATGGTTCAAGGAGAAAGCATAGAGTGGGTGTAGGTGTCATGCAAATATCCCCTTCAAATGATAAGTACTTATCTTCATATAGGTTCCAATTCAATTGCTCTTATAATGTATTAGAATATGAGGGTCTCATACATGGCCTTCAATGGGATAATAAGAGAAGGATCAAGTAGTTGCAGGTCTAAGGGGATAGTGATTTGTTTGTACACCAAGTCAAAGGTTAGAATGCCACCAAAAAACCTTTAATGAAGTACTAAAAACATAAAGTGTGCGACCTAATTGAGAACTTTGAGGATTTCAATATTCAATCAATATAGAGAGGCCAAAATCAACATGCTAATAGACTAACAATTATGGGGGCTCATTTTAACATCCCCAATGAATTAAAAAAGACAAAGATTTAACCACATGTCAAAATGGTAATAAGACCATCAGTGCTAGATAGTGAAGCTCACTGGCATGTTTTTGAAATGACAAACTTATTGCATGTTTTTTGTAGTAAGAAGAAAAGTTATCCTCCCTCAACCAAGAAAATTTTAGCATTGGTATGGGGAAAAAATTGTTCAATTAAGGTCCAATAAGATTATTAAAGGGTTAGTCACCCTAGAAGGCCTCTTTTATGAGGGGGACCATATGAGGAAGGATAAATTAGTGACATCAACTAATGAAGAGAACTATGAGAGAGTTCTTTTCTTTGAAGACAAGCTATTCAAGCTTGGAAATGTAAGAACTAAATTTGAAAGGCATGCTTTCATAAAGATCTATAAGGAATACTTAGACATCTTTTCTTGGAAATATTATGACCTAAGGGGCTTTAATCCTAATCTAGCCCAACACATAATATAGCTAGAGGCTAATGCCAAGCCTATTAGGTAGAAGTAGAGGCCCATAAATCTAAATTTTTAAGAGCTCATGAGAAAGGAGTTGACAAGCTTGTTGACTTTAGGATCATCTTCCCAATTAAACACTCCTCATGGGTAGCTAATATAATACTTGTAAGAGAGAAGAGTGGGGAGATCAGACTATGTGTAGACTTTAGAGATCTTAATAGGGTTTCTTTTAAGGATCATTACCCTCTGACATTAATAGAGAAACTTTTCCAAGTAGTTGTTGGTTCAAAACACTTATCTCTCTTAGATGGATACTTAGCTTATAAGCAAGTGCTAGTGAGAGAAGAGGACTAATACAAGACTACCTTCACCACCAAGTGGGGGACATTTGCTTATTAAAAGATGCATTTTATATTATATAATGATAGGGTAACCTTTTAAAGAGTGATGGACATGGCCTTCCAAGGATTACTAAATCAAATGGTGCCTGTCTACTTGGATGACATCAAATTATTTTCTAAGAATGTTGGTGAGTACATGGACCATTTGAGGATGATATTTCAGAGATGTAGAGAGTATGAGATCTCTTTAAATCCTAAAAAATGTGTGTTATTTTTACATGAAGGTAAACTATTGGGTCATATTATTTTTAATAAGGGATTATCCATTGACCCTAATAGAGTAAGTGTTATCTTAGCCTTATCCTTTCTAAGTACAATAAGGATATTCAGAGCTTCCTTAGGAAGATCAACTTTGTGAGAAGGTTCATACCTAGTTTTGAAAACCTAGTCAATATTATCATTACCATGCTGAAGAAGAGCCAAGTGTTTATTTGGTTTGATGAAGGTAAGGTATCTTTTGAAGCCATCAGCAAGCCATTACCCAACCACCCTCACTCTTGAATCTTTATTTATCTAAGTACTTCATCTTGGACACCTTTTCTAACATTTAAAACATATTAGCCATGTTGATGTAGAAGAATGGTGAAGTAATGGAGTAACTAATTGCATTTTGTTAGTCAAGGGCTGGAAGGATATGAGGTGAGGTACACTTTCATTGAGAATAAAATTATAGAAACCTTGAGAAGACTCAATAATTTTAGGCCTATGTTCTCCAATAGTAAGATCCATCTTATGGTGTCTCATCCTAGAGTTAGGGACTTCCTCTTTAACAAGGATTTGAATGAGAAGAGAACACGCTAGATCACAAAGGTCATGGAATATGACATAGAGATCAAGGTCACAAAGCTATTCAAGGGTAAGGGTTTGTGTGAACACATTGTGAATGACCTCTAATAAGATAAGGAAGATATTTTGGTGATGTAAGACAACTCATAAGTAGGTACACCTCCACTTTAAGGGAGTTAAATTCAAGATATGACTCACTTATTGATAATAGGAGAATGTCCCCAAGGTTTGGATAGAGCTAAGAGAAGGTATTTAAGGATTCAATATATACCTTATGCATTAGTTGATGGTTTTATTTTTAGAAATGACCTCAATGGGGTACTCCTTAGATGCATAGATGATGACTAGGTGGCCAAACTCTTAGAGTAGTTCCATGATGGACCTATAGGAGGTCATTTTTCACATAAAACCACCATAATAGAGATAATTAGGGTTAGTTATTATTGTCCCAATATTTTTAAGGATTCTCATGTATGGATTAGAAAAGTCCAAAAGTTTTCCCTCTTTGTAGGGAAGAAAAAACTAGCAGCACTTCCACTCAATCCTATTCAGGTGGAATAAGCCTTCATGCAATGAGGGTTATACTTCATAGGGATAATCAATCCACCATCAAGTTTAGGGCATAAATGGGTGATCACTATAATTTACTATTTCACCAAGTGGGTGGAAGACATTGCTTTGAAGGAGTCTAGTGAAGGTCCAATCTTGGATTTCTATGATAGCCTTGTAATCAGGTTTAGTTTCCTGACCACCATAGTTTTTTATAATGGATTGACATTCATTAGTATGAAGACAATTGAGTGGATTCTCTAGATAGGCATATATCTCAACACCTCTTCCAACTAATTTCCTTTAGTAAATGGACTAGTAGAGTCCAAAAACAATAATTTATTGAGGATCGTTAGGAGGTTCATGGAAGAGAATTAGGGAATATGACACACCATGCTAAAGACAGCCTTGTGGGATAATAGGGTGACTCCTAAAACTACCAATGAAAATTCTCCATATGTTCTTGTGTATATAAGGGAGTCCAAATTGCCTATCTCCCTTGAGCTACCTATATTATAATTATCCCATTATCTTGAGTTGATGGAGGATGAGCCCATGAATGTGAGGATGATAGAACTCATGGAGTTGGAAGAGACTAGGGCCCTTACTATGAAAAATTTGGAATCACATCAAGATAAAGTAAAAAGACCTTTGATAAAATAGGTATACAAAGGATTTTCAAGGAAAGAGAATTAATCCTCAAAAGGGACTCAAATAATGCCAAACTAAGCAATTTTACCAAGTTTGATAGCTTGTGGAGTGCTCCTTATTTGATCCATGGATACAAGGAACACAATTCTTTTTAGCTTGCCCAATTGGATATAGAGGTATTACCTATCCTAATCAATGGAATTAATTTAAATACCTATTATTTAATAATATTGCATCCATTGTAGCATATTGTGTATAATAAAATAGCTTTATGCTTTCCTTTAAGTTTCTTATGCACTTCTCTTTTCTGTTCTATCCTTTCCTTTTTCAAAGTGCCTCGAGCATTTTGTTTTGTTTCTTCTAGTCTTTTTTGCTTCAAGAGAGGTTCAAATTAGTTGTAGAGGCTAATGAATCCATTCCTAATGGACTAGATAAGGCAAATTGTCTAGGTCTCAAAGCATAGTAGGAATGCTTCCCTATGAGTCACCAAAGTTGTTGGCCATTTTTGTCCTACATACCAAGCTTGCACCTATATGGATCAAGTTGTTAATGGATGAATAGATGGAAAATTTTTAGATTATCTTTGGAATGTTTAGAGTACTTGGGATGAGTATGTAAGTGCATGGTTTTCATCTAGTTCTTCATTATGTTCATATTGACATTTTAGGGCTAGTGGCAAAAATTTTGAGTAGGCAGTTTGCCAACACTATATCTCACACACATGAGGGTACCAAGAGAGAATTGGCACATGGGTTTGTTTATTTTAGTCCCAAGAATATATGTGCCAAGTTTTAGGTCCTCTATAAAATTTTAAATGAATTTAGGTATGTGTAAAATTGGCTCCTCAGTTAGATTTTACTAAAGTTTCCCATACTTAGCTAAATGAGATTGATCGTCACCAGGACATCACATAGAAGTAGATATAGACTAGTCAACTTGAGAATTTAATATATTCATTTATAATTCTCACCGGACTAGTAGATGAAATGGGTTTATTCCTTTTAGCCTCAAGAACATCTCCTATAAGTTTGGTGCCTCTATGATTCTTGTGCTTCAATATCTAAGCCTTCAAAGTTGGTCAAAAGGTATAAGACATTCACACAGATGTCAAGTTTTAAACAAAATAGAGGAAATATTAATGAGATTAAATTTTATGGTCATGAAATTGTCAATTATGGTCATGCAAACATCATTTTACAAGATTTAGGATGTCAATTTTAAGCTCATGAACTAGCTATTGGATTTCAAACATTGAGTCCCAGTTGAACTAAAGGTCCACATTAGATCGTACACTCAGATCTAATGGTGATAAAATGTCTAAGGGTAAATGAATCTCAAGGTTGAATATATGCATGAAAAATGTCAAGGATGCATTAAATTGGTAGAGGATTGATGGTTCTTAGGCATTCATGCCAATCAAAATCAATTGATTGAAATGCGTCAATGTATCAATGAGCTGAGTCTACTTTTGACAATTGATTAGAGTGAAGTTGAGCCCAAGATTCTTGATGGAGGTTAAGAGTATATTTTAGAACATGAACAAAAGGTTTTTTAGGGTCATTCCAACACCATTGAATCTATTTCAAACACCATGGAGTGGTTAATATGATACAATAAGATATATGATCTTTTGGTTCCTACAAAGATAAAGTGGGTATATTTGGACCTATTATAATACAAAAAAATTCTATATAGTCTATAAGTATGTACTTATAATGAAAATATAGGAAAACCAATAACCTTATATTGGTTTTCCACTTATATATGGACCTATAATCCAAACATGAAGGTAAAGTAGAGATATGATTAATGTAAAGGGTCTTTGTCCTTCAACATGGCCAAAGTCTTGACAAGAAGCCACCTAAAATGCACAAAGCCATGATTTTTTTAGATCCATGAGCATGAAATTTTATCTTCAAGTGAGATATGGCATGAAGGATCAAAGGAAAAGGTATAGTGCTTTGAAATACATCTATGAGCATTTAATGCATCCTCAAAACCTTTGGGGACTTTCTCACTAAAAAATCCACAGGTAGTGTCCTGATTGATCAAAAAAGTGATAGGGATTTCATTGGATAAGGAGTCAAAGGTGGCAGCTCAAGTTTAATTAATGACCTAGGATAAGGTGTTATTTTTTTGATGGAATACTCACACATCTTTTCTTTCCCTCTCTCTTTTCCTATCAATGTTGGTATCATTCCCATTGAAGGGGTTCTCATCTTTTATAATTTAGCATTTTTTTTGAGACAATGATACTCATCGAGACTCTTGTAAGAGTGTGTTCATTTAATATGTTTAAACCCTATCAAAATATTATAATAACTACCTTTTCAATTAATAGGATCAACCCTTTACCTATATCTTGTCTTTAATCAGTGCTTAGCATGTTTGTGTATGGTAAATTAATGAAGGAGATTCTTCTTAGTTTGTTGTCCTTTTGCTTGTCTCTTTGAAGGTATTTTCAAACTAACTTATAGGTATATACTAGTGTTCCATTTGGAACCTCTTCTTTGAAATATTTATGCAACTAGTGATATTATGAGATTGAGTAATCCATAGTTGTCTCTTGTTGATGTAGTGCATGTTTAAGCTTATATGAGTGTCCATTTAACTTTGGTGAGTCACCCGTATAGATTTTTTAGGAGCCTTTGACCATATTTATAACCCTTTTCCCTATGAAGCATTAGTTTAGCATTAGTTTTAGGTGAACATCAACAGGAATTTGTCCTTCTCTAGAGGTTCAACCCCATCACAAGATACCCACAACCTAGGGTTGTCCCAATATTATAGCTTAGTTGGATAGAGCCTAAAGAACCCTCTCTAAGGGTGAAAATTAAGCCTATAATAGTGGATATGTCATAAGATGAGATATTTAATCCATCAAATGAATATCCAAATAAAAAAGTGATTAATTTAGCCTCACCCACATATCAGTTCAAAAATTAGATTTAGATAATTATAGATGCATTTTATCCAATGGTACACAAGTCCATTTATGGGAATCCCATGCCCAAATGATTAGACCCAATTAAAATAATTATTATAAAGAAGAGATATTATTGGTTCTATCCAAAACACATAGTGATAAGTATACAGGTAACTTGCATATCCCAATGGTATCTATGAGGTATGTTTCAAGTAAACTAGTTGAGTAATAAATTAGTTTTATAATTATCTAACAATTTAGATACCAAGTTGAAAGGTGCTAGGTAGGGAATTATCCACAAGCATCCTTTAAGTATTCACCACATGTATTATGATAAATGGGATCATTTTTATTCAATGGGAAATATTAGTGTGCATTATAGGCTGGGAAAGGTTATATTTAGGTATTTGGATCTAAGGCAACAAGGTTAAAATCACATATAGGCATCAATGGTTTAGACATGAGCCCACATTTGTAAATGTATAATATGATATTGAAGTCATAATAAAAATGAATAAAGAAAATATGTCAATGATAATGGCTTAGAGGATCTAATATGATCCTAGTATCATAGAGGAGGACCTAAAAATAATAGATAATGAGTAAATAAATCCACCATAGTATCACATTCCTCCTCTTCAAGTGGAAACATGCACATTAGTGGAGACTAACTATAAAATTAGGTCTAATATCCTCAAAGGTCTTCCAATATATCTAAGTTTTATTTATCCACTACTTACCACAAGTGTGGGAGTACTTCTAGTTACTAAAATGCCAATGGGGTCACTTTGCTTCACACATATGCCTCCACTATAAATAATGTAAGAAGTGTATACACATAATTTTTTCAAACTTTATCAATTATTGATGCTTTCTATCTTGCAGTAACCCATCGAGTCTTAATCTCTTTGATTACACTCCTTAAGGGGTACATTAGTAAAGTGGTGGATAGACTATTTGTGCTTTGTAGGATATTTGTCCCTTATTATCACTTGATATCTACACACCCATCTCCTGAAAACATTCCCCTAAGCTTTGCCTCTTATTTTTCACCCTCCTCTAGTCATTTTCCACCTTCATTAGCCCTTCCCTAGCCTAAAATCCTTTTTAACAATTTAAATTACACTGTAAGTTCCATTGACCTTGTAGTCTAATTGATAAAACTTAATAGGGTTTAGGTCAGACCTTGGTTAACCTAGATCATGACCTAATTTATTTTTGTCAATAATAATACTAGGTCAATTGGGTCAACCTTG
Source organism: Torreya grandis (assembly GCA_037957365.1). Classification (NCBI taxonomy): domain Eukaryota; kingdom Viridiplantae; phylum Streptophyta; class Pinopsida; order Cupressales; family Taxaceae; genus Torreya; species Torreya grandis. The sequence continues at coordinate 3,272,622 of JARHVA010000849.1, read as the reverse complement.
TCAGCCTAAACTTTTAGAAAGGATTAGGGTTAGATCTACCTATATAAAAACATACATCTCATCATTTCTAACATAAAGAGAAGAAGAGATATATATTACACATCGGATTATGCACCTTCCACTTGAGGAACAAGCTTAAGGTTTCCTAATTTCTTTAGAGATACAAATCTTATCTTTTGGAAAAGTATTTTGGATGCATTGATAGGTTGTGTATCCTAGAGATAATTTATCCTTCTCATCCTTACATACCACAACAACCACTTACAAATCACCTTTCACAAGGGAGAGATTAAGGCTCAATGAGTTTGTATTTAAAGGTAAGTATTCCTAACTTTGTTCCTCCTTTATAAGAGTAAATAGATATGCCTTTGTACTTTTCTCCCATACATTAAGATTTTGTACACATTGACAAGATTATATGTCTTCTATGTATGTTTATTTTTAATGTTTATTACCCTCACTTTGTGCCACAAGCTTTAGTGAGAACTAGATTAGACTTTACTTTACTTGTTATTAGTTTAGTGAATATGAAAACTAGGACCTAGTTAGGTTTATTACATAGTTTTTCTTGATTGGAAGCTTTGGAACCCTCTCTAGTGAATTTATTGTGGTAATAGATCCATTGGATAAGTATAATGGATCCATCTTGGTCATGACCTTGAATATATGATATATCCACATTCGAAAGTATAAGTAGGATTTATCTTCTTTGATCTAGGATTACTTTATAGATATGTTGTATTTCTCATTGCATAAATTCTAGTGAACCTGAAGTGAATCTAATCCTTGAAATTTTTCTTTCATGTTATCATTTTTATCATCTTATTATATTTTTCTATATTTTTAGTACTGTATCAAACCAATCGATACAATTCTAAATTTATATGTACTGGTTTAACACATAGTCACATCAAAATGACTCTATTATGTTTGTGAAGGTCTCATCAAATATAAGTTACTAAATCAAATAGGTTGATGTGGTACCCTTATTTAACTCTAGATAAGCATACAGGGTTGAATAGGTTGACATAGTACCCTTCTTTAGTTTTAGATAAGCATACAAAGTTGAATAGGTCAACTTTGTCATCTTATTCTCTCTACTCGCATATAGGTCAACAAACAATATCAAATAAGTTGACTTTATCATCTTATTATTCTTTAACATAGTTTTTACATAACTAGGTTAAACTAGTTGACTTGGTTTATAGAGTTTGAAAGCAGTAATTAAGGCACTTTAGCATAAAGTTTTCAATATTAACCATCTTCAAGCCCACTAAGGTTCCTCTCTTTCCATTTTTTATCATTTGAGAAATATCTTCATTTTTTTTGCACAAGTTAGAAGTCTTTAAAACTACAACCCTACATCCAACTAGGTTGACATGGTATATTAGTTTTGTAGTCTATCTTCTATCTAAGAGACATAGTCAACCCATTCGACTTTATCCTTAAATACCTTACTTTTATAAAATAGTAACGACCCATAGACTCTATTATGTACTATTTGCATATAGTGTTGCATGAATAAAATATGTACTATTATTAATCAAGGAATTAATGATTATTTTCTAATAATTAATTCACATTTCATTTTTAGCTATTGTATGCTTAGAGTAATTCACATAGTCTAAATAGGTGGTTCTTTAAATTACCTTTTATTTACACTATTTTACTCTTTTTCACACACTACCAAATCAAATAAAATTCAAAATTAATTTAAACACTTGTCTTCTTAAGGCCTACCTACTTGGATTTCATCACCAAGGGGGAAGCTAATATGGTTTTATGGCCAAGTATAAATATGTGTTTAATGGTATATATTGGCAAAGCACCTGACACCCTTATCATTATGGAATTGTGAAGTGAGGGGGGAAGTCCCCAATACCAAGCCAATTCCATTGTCAACATAGATTCCCTTCATCCCAAATGTCTTAAAAGCATCCATAGATTTATTTCTAGATATCTATTTCAATCAACTCTCCTATCACACTTAAATTAACACTTTATAACAATCTCTAACAACACTCAAGATGACCACTTAGTTAGAATTTACCTTTTAGTTGATTATTGCTCTCTGATCATTATGTTTTATATTTGAAAAACCTACATTAGGTAGCATTGGTTCAAGGTTTTTTATTGTGTTCCCCAATTGGATCACTCACAGTGACCCAATTATTTGTGTGTTTGCTTTCATTCTTTCTCCACTTATATTGCTAAAAAAATTCCCTATTTCAGTACACTATCATCTTGGTATAGTCATTTATAGACTATGTGTTCTCTTGTTAGTAGTACATAATTGACCTATATGACTATGTATCCTTCTCATCCTACTTTATCTCATAGTCTGTAATATAGAGTCAACCTATATGACTCTATATTCTTCTCTACTAGTTAGGTTACAGAACATAGTTGACCTACATGAATTTATATCCTTATCTTTTTTTATCCCCTTTCAATAATATAGAGTCAACTTGTATGAATCTATACTCTTCTTTGCCTATTATATTATAGAACATAGTCAACTTGTATGACTCTATATCTTTTTGGTTGACCTTTGACTTTGCATCATCTTAATCCTTCAACACGAAGTTAAACTCAATAGATATGATGAGCCTTACCAACCCCGATAGGTTTTCCCATAAATAGCTTGTAGCTCCTACTATGAACTAAAGTAATGTGTATGTGGCCACTTGCAATAAAAACTATGGGACCCCTCATAATACATCTTTAGTTCATAACCCTCTCTTATCCTTATAAGATCATCCTAAATTAGAGTATACTTTAGAAATGTTTTTTTCATTAATGAATTTACTTAAAATCAATGAAAAGACCCTTATACTATTTATCACCTTATGATAATAAGTCAAATAGAATAACCCCATTCACCTTCCCCCTCATTCTCACATAGATTTAGGGAAATAGCTTCTTTGTCTCTCAACCTCTTCCTTCTCTTTTAACCCATTCTCATACTATGGCCTCTTCTTCTTTGATTATTACACTTCCATGCCAAGTATCTATACTAACATGGTAGGTCTACATCTAGTGGGCCTTTTCTAAGACCCACTCTTATCAATTCTTCTACTAGTGCATCATTTTATACCCATGGTAATCATGCCTCTAGTGCTTCTTCTTCTAATCTTTTGACTAGTGAATCTTTTGCCACCAAAGAAAATCATGCTACTAGTGACTCATTTACTAATAATTCCTCTCAATATACTAATATCACACATGCTACCACTCTTAGTGATACCCAAGCCACTAATACCAATACCAATCCCATCAAATTTTATTTCAAAATATTAACCAAATAAATGGTTTTCAAGCTAATAATTCCAACCAAATGATACAAATTCAAAATCATCTTATCCATATCTAAAATCACCCTCAACAAGTTTTATGGGAAGTGCATAACCAAAATGCCCCCTACCCCATTCAAGATTCCCATGGTAATCTCATCCTTCAACCTCCTAATGTTAACAAAAGAATCAAACACCTTAAAAAAACCTCTTATGCCTCAAATTACTAACATAGATATAAGAGGTATCACTCATACCATTAGTTATAATGGGTCAACTAATTATACCCTTCACTTACAAACATTTAGAAATCTATACAATGATTAGGTCAATTTAAATAGTTTTGATGGTACAAACCTCTTAGAAAAAACCCTCTCTATCGATTCTTTAGATTGATATAACCAACTCAAATCTCATTCCATCACTAGTTTGGAAGTTTTAGTTAATGCTTCTAGTATAAGAGTTTGAAACTAGTGACCTCCATAAAAATACCTTGGCTCATTTTATTAATTACAGACAACTTGAGATGAAAAACACACAAGATTTCATTAAATGATGAAAGACGTTGTTTAAAAAGTGTGACCACAATATGGAAGATGAAAACATATTTCATCTATTCACCAATGTTATTTATCCTAAGTTGAAATATCATGTCTGGACTCTCTCTCTCCATAAACCTTAGAAGAATCCATTGACCAAGGCAATCACCAAGATTTCCTCATGCATCAATTTGAGCCATCCCAACCTTATATGGGCACTCATATTTTGATAAAAAATAAAAATTATCATGATACTAATAATGGTGTCACTTATTCTTATGATACCATTTATAATATTTAAGTTATTATTCCCAACTAGGGTTTGGAATAGGCTTCCTCTCCCAACCACATCCCTAATTCTCATTTCTCTTCAATAAACAACATCAATGTTCATAAAAATTTATCCTTAGTAGAGTTTTAAAAGTATATAACAAGTCCTCTTCCATGATATCTTTATCCCACTCATCCCATGAAATCATGGTACGATCCAAATAAATTATGTTGGTTTCATGATAGTTAGGGTCATTCTCATGAGACTTTTAGGCAATTGAATAACTTAGCTATGGATTTCCTCCTTAGTCCTAATTTTGACCATGATTATATCATTTTTAAACATCAATAAACCTATTAAAATATCGTGAAACACAAACTAAAACTCAATCTTTTAATCAAGATAATACTCATCTGGACATCTACAAAGACCGTCTTCCAAATCACAAATATAATAATGATAAGCCTATTCCTTCTAGCAATAATATTGAATATGTGAATGATAGTTTCTTTCATTGATTCACATCCCACCCACACTCACCAATCATCTCACACTTTCTATGTTATCCAAGATTCTTCCATAATTCACTTAATCAAGTTGGGTCAAGAAAACCTTATCTCTTTTAATGAAATAATTCCAACACCTCTATTGGATAAAACTTCTCATACCATTTATACAAATCCTTCACCCTATTCACCCATCTCCAATAATACTCAACCTTCTACTACTACTTCAAATTCATCTCAAACCAACCTACTTCAACTACCCCATCCTCTCAAGATAATAAACAAACGTGTCCCCTAATTAAACCTCCCACATAATATCAACACAAATTTACATGAAATTATATTCCTCCTTCTAAGGAATTCATCCAACATTATGTACCTCTTTCCAACAGTCTCCTTATGGGTTATGATGAATACGATCTTATAATTGGACTTGTTAATCTTCCATCTTAAATCCCATTTCTCAAAATCATGTAGAATTCTCTACATCATTGTAATCATCTTATGTAGCTCATGTTTGAAATGAACATCCCTCATCATCCCCTAGAAGGACATAAATCCACCTTATTTAGATTAGAAGATAGCATTTTATAATAGTGTAAAGAGTTGTCTATACACATTGATAAAATAATGAACACTTATCTCTCCCTCAAATTTCCCATTGATTTTATGATTCACAATGAGATTATACTTTGTGTGCATAATCCTCCCCTCTTTATAAGTATCAAAATTAGTGATATACAAGTCAAGCATGCCTTGATTTATGAGCATTTAGGTACTTGTGTTTCCTCTCTTAATTTTATTAAAACCCTTAGATACTCCAAATGTAATCTTAAGTCCACACACAACACATGTCAAAGATATGACTAAAGGAAAATTCCTCCATTAGGTTGTGTATGTCTCCCTATCATCATTCCACTTGTCACTATTCAAATCAAGGTTATGATCTTAGATTTTCCTTTATCCTATAACATCTTGTTTGGTAGGCCATGGACTCATCACATGAGGAGAGTTTCCTCTTTTACCTGCCAATGTGTCAAGTTACCTTATAATGGTGCATTATATAGGATTCAAGGTGATACTAACCCTTAGAATTTCAAATAATTCCAACCCTTGAACCCTTTTTGAGTGTTTCATTTCTCAAATCTTAATGGTTTAAGTTCCCTATCAAATATATGTAAGTTTACCATGGTCACCCCAAAATCATCAAGAATATACCACCTAACCTCTTAAATTCAGATTATGATGAGCCTAATGATATCAATATCAAGATAACAACCTCTAATCTCTCTCCTCATCTCATTTCTCATCTTTCACCTTCTCTGAATCCACATTCCTATCAACCACCTAATGATGATATACCCATCATCTTAACTAAGACTTGACACTCCATTAATCATGCTACATATGATGAAAAGTTCATACCTACCTATGTAATTGATCTTCATACATCTGACTACAATGATAGTTATACCTTAGATGACCCATTTTTAGGAGGTCTTGTTTAGGCCTGAGATGCAAAAATCATTTTTTATCACTCTTATTTACTTAAATATTTTCATATATCTTAACACATTCCATCCTATTTAATTCTTAATTTTAGAAATTTTCCTCTTATTCATATGGTAGAGATGGTGCACACACCTCCAATTTTTTAAGAACCTCATAGGAACATACTTATGGATTGTGCTATGATAGGTTCTGATCACTTTTCTAGATACAAAGATCCTTATATTTAACTTACCCCTAATATGCTTTCCACTATCCTTCAACCTTTTGGGTATCACACCCCTACATCAGTTGAGCCTAGTTCAGATCCTATTCCCACTCCCTCTCTGGTTAAGTCTCTTCCTATTTTTGATAATATTGCTCCTTCAATCAAGCCTCATCTAGTATCTCCACTAGTCCCACTTCCTATTTATGATGGTTTTCTCCCTTTACCATAGTTTGCTCTTTTTTCCACAAAATGGTCTGATCAACCATACCATGATATTCATAACATTTTTAGTCATTATACTATATATTGTTCACTATATGATCCTTCCTTGGATTTTATTTCCACAGCCTCTATTAGTACACTGACAAAGTCTACTAACAAGCATATCTATTACTTTCATATCATAGATAATCATTGCTCCATACATTTTCATAAGATTTGATAGTATATAGACACTTTTTGTCCCACTCTTCCTCAGCCTAAAAATAAGGATATACCTTCCTCAAAAGTATTACATAAATATATTCCTAAATATGGAGAGTTATTTTATATATGGCATAAATGTGGTACCCACCACACTGATCAATGTTGCATCCTTTAGTATCATCTCAAAAATCACCTCCTAACCATTATTACACTTACTATGCTTTATCCCATAGGTCACCCTTACAAGAAGGCTCCCCTTCTTCCCCTATGGCCCCTTTTCCACCTATAGTTTCTCCACCCTTGGATTCTCATTCACATGTGTCCCATTCTCTACTAGTGAATCCTTCATATCCCATAGATTCCATTCTTATTCTTTCTCCTGAGTATCCTATGCATGATAGTCCTCATGAGCATGATCCTTCAAACATGCCTACATTTTCTATTGAGGAGATTTGATGTGAATTATTTTATCAAAATTCTCTAAATATCGATGATACCCTCACTATAGTTAGAGTTTAGCTTCATAGAGACTTATACAATGTTATGGATAATGTGTGTGGACAAATATACTAGTATTTATGAAAACAACATGGTGTTATTTCATTTATTTATTCTGTTTAGATTAGACATGTACTCTAGATTTACATTTATCAATCATATATCATTTGACATTATTTCAAATTATTATTTATCTTACATGATTACTTATGTTTCACCCTACATGTTGTCTATGGTGCCATTTTATTCCTTACATTCTCTTATGAATTCTTTTTCATGATTACATAATTTTATTTATATGTTCATTTCTTTATTTTCTCATGATTTTTTGTTTTAATATCTTTATAAATGGATAATCCTTATTGTGACTTGCTTATACAAACCTTACTCCCCTTAGTCATTCCTTATTTACCATGTGATCAGTTAGGAAATAAGTCATCTCATTATAATCTCCTTTTACTAATCTATATTATATCTCCCTTTATTCTCCTTATTTCCTTTCACAAATTAATCATACACTAAGAGTCATGATTCTAAGCACATCTCCTTTTCTAATCAAATCTCAAAATCCATAGCTAGACTCATGATAAAGTTGAGTTCTATTAGGGTGAGGTAGGATATTTGATTAGAATAGGAGAATTAAAAAAAAAATGACTACCTACTTTCTCAGACAAGTACCCAATCTTCGCAGTAGACCAATGACTCTATAAGAGGTCCTGAGGAATGGGGAACACATTATGGGAAGGTAGGTCCATTTTAATTTTCTTGTATAAAATAATGAACATGAGTTGATATTAGTACCTCACTTATTTTCCTCTATAGAATTTTTCCTATAGTTAATTGGTATCCTCTATATGTTACTGGTCACTAGTCACTTAGTGTCTTTTTATGTCCTTAGCGTGCCTCCTATTTCCTAAGGTCTTCTCATAAATGCTTGCATTATGATTTTTACATTCCTTCTTTCACTTACTACAATCCTAATATTTCCGCTTGATAAATATTATTTTATTCATTGATCACTCCCCCCAAGGATCCCATTTGTGAGTTGGAGTGTAAGAGCTTAGATAGGACTAGGCCTTCCCCACAAATTACCACATTACCATTTTCAACATCCCCTTTTAAAAAATCAATCCCAATTTTTTCCACCTCATTAGTGTTCCCTTTATGAGTTGTAGTTTAAGACAATGGATAGGACTTGGCCTTCCTCACAAAATTTTCCAAACACCCAAGTCCGAATGAAATTACATGTGTCAAATTTAAGATAGGTCATGATTGATTATGAGTTACACATCATTGACATACTTCCCATCTTGATATATTATGTTTTATTCTTACTTCATTGATATTTAAATTTTATCTTCTTATTTTGTAATAGCATGTAAGAATATAACCATTTTTATTAAGTTTTTCATACTTCACAACTTGAATTAGTGTGATCAATTTAAGCTCATTTATCTAATTTTGTTTATCCTTTATACTTCCCAACATGATTTAGTATGATTGATTGACTTAATTGTTTTGTTTTTATACCATTTTTATTTCTTGTGATTTCCATTGTATTACAATATTTTCATACTTCCCAATGTGATATAGTGTGATTTTACTTATTTTAATTTGATGTCAATCTTTTTCATGGTTTAAAAACATTTTGTTATCTTTTTTACCACTTTTTGGTTTATTACACTTAGTCATATTTTTCTATTACACATTTCCCATCATGATATAGTGTGTAGTACATTTATTTTCAATTAATTATACTTTTCCAGGTCCATTTTGCCTATTTATTATTAACCATGCATGTCTCTCACATAATACTATAAAATAAAACACTCCACTTGTATTTGTCATAGCATCTACAAAAAATCAAAATACATGTATTAAAAATAAATATATCCATGCATCAACAACCACAACCAAATATAACCCATGAGATCAAATACAACTATCAAAATAATATGTCTCTATATATCATGTATTTTATACAATACAATGGTACAAAATACAAAAAGACATAAATCCAAATCTATGACTAGGATGCATCATGCCTATCCCATGGCCTATCCATGATACCCATATATTCCTTAAACTATCCCATTTGTATGGTACACTATAATAAAATAGTTCAAGATCTCAATCCTACTACATGTCCCTGTAAGTTGTCCACTTGAGCCTATACCTATAAAGAATGTGTCTCTCCTACTCCCACCCTTGTTGGTGCCTAAAATCCATCCCCATGTGTTTTTAACTACCTCATAGCCTCCCACACTATTCTAAACCAACCTACCTAAGCTAGGTTAGATGGTACTATAGGATCATCTCGTATGGTGGGGTCATATGGTGTCATCACTCCATCTAAAATATCATGATGTGTATCCATGTCTAAGGATACCCATCTGACCTCCTTTATTGTAAGATCTATAAAAATAAAACCAAATATATATTAAATCACATATACATCTTAAAATCTATCTATCTACCTATAAACACATATAACTAGTATTCTATCTCAAAAATCAAAATTATAACATTTATTACTAGTTTTGGTGTCACCAACCACCATCTCCCCATTTGCTCATCCATCGAGCATGGTATTTCCATCTTCCCATCCCTTGAGAATATTATCCATCTCTCCCCTCCCTATTAATGCAAATTTAAGAGTCATTACTCATACATAACATGAGCCCTCTTTATAGGTGCCTCTATCAACCAAATTTATCCTGGGTTGACTATTAGATAATCCTGGGCAACCACCCCCATCACTTATTTATATCATTGATGGTGATTATATCTATGGTGTGTTTGAGATGTTTATTACTCCTCTAATTTTATTATTTACTATGTTACCTATTTCACCCCTACATCAAACTCCATGCCTAATCTACCTTTATTTTCTAGCTCTCATGTTTGACCAGTCTATGGTCTCACATACCATGGCCTGATTGATAGGTTATTGCTATTGTAGACACCAAAATCATGTCGACTCCCCTGGTCACTCCCCGTCTTATTATTCTTCGCCTATTTAACCCTTGTCGATCACTTGTTCCACCAACCTTGACCCTGGCAGCATGTAACAATGAGCACAGAGCTAAAGCTAGACTCTATCCCCATTGTGCATCTGCCGACGACGGTCTTTACCCGGCCGATGTCACCGACGTCGGTCACTTATCGGCCGACGTCGGCAATCCTACCGACGTCAGTCACCTTGCCATTATCCGTTATCAGTTATCATTCGGTTTCCCGAAACGGTTGACGAACCGTCTCTGGAACTGTCCCCCGCCTTCATCAACCTCCGCCAACCATTCGAGACCAGACCCCAAACGCTATCCTGAACGCTATTCGAAAGGCTGATCAATCGAACCCTGAGTAATCATCAACCTACGAACTCCGACATCAACACTCTCGGCATCAACCAACCTGCACTCAATCCGGCACTGCACAGATAACTCCAACTATGGCTTTCATCGTGTCTTTTGGCAGGTAAGTATTTATTCTATTTATTTTATTTCTTCCTTAGTTATTATTTATCAGTTCTGTTATCCCGATTCCTCAGACCCGACCCAACCTTACCCAGACCCTGTCCCGACTCTGTTCAGACCCAGCATCCCTCGTTTACATCCCTGCCCCTGTCCCGACTCTCTCAGACCTTGCCCAGACCCTGTCCCGACTCTCCCAGACCCTGTCCCGAACCTGTTCAGACTTTTCCAGAACCTGCCCCTACCGACGCCGGTCACTACCCCGACCGACGACGGCACCTTTCCAGACCGATGTCGGCACCTTTCCAGACCGATGTCGGCACCACAGAGACCGACGTCGGTGACTGTGCAGAACAGCGCTACTTATCAGGTACGCATTTTATTTTCCATCATTTATTTCTATCATTTCATCTTTTATTATCTACTTTTGTCCAACATTACGCTTTTTATCAGTGGGTTGATATCCTTTTAGGGAGTCTTCGTACTTCCAGGATCGGGCGTTCGCCTGACAACCCACCATATCTTTGACTAACATCTTTTCGTGTTTTAGTCTCTTTTTCGCAGGTGTCATTCCTCCATAGCCAAAGAGGAGAATCTTCCAACGTCTGATTTCGGTGCGCTCAAATTTATCAGGTACTTCTAGCCTTAACCTTTTATTTTAGTTTCTTTATTTCTTCTTTTGAATGTAGAAAGCAATTTTGCATAGAAACATTCTAGCACGCCCGGTGGGACCCTAGGTCCTCCTTGGGTTCTTTCTTTCTTTCGTTCATTTAGGTGCATTAGGTTTCTTCCTTTTTGCCTCCTTTCGTCTCTTCTTAAACGACATCATAAGCAGAACTAAAACGAACATTTCTTTCTTTCTTGCACTTCTAGACTAGCTAAACTCATATTCTTCGACTCTTTCTCCATTCATCTTCATACAAACAAACTTTTCGACTTGGACATTAAAACACTTTGCATTCATCTCTATTTGCCTGCATCTTTTAGACCACACATAGTAATTAAACCGCATATTGAATTAATCTAGATCACTTGATGTTACACGACCAAACCACCTGCACAAAACAAACATAAAACTTACCTGAGACAAGGCCCGACTGGGATTTCATCCCCCAGCGGATACCTTACCCATCCCGGTGACCCTACTTGGATTTCATCACCAAGGGGGAAGCCCACTCCATTCTCTGGCGGAGGATAAACTCTAGTGGAAGTATATTTTGGCTAAGCGAAACCAGCTAACCACTGGAATCGTGAAGTGAGGGGAGCTTGCTCCTTAGCACCAGGCCTGTACGAAAGCTAACACAGACTTCTTGAGCACCATAACAAAACCCGAAACCTTCCATAGACTGCTTCTTCTAGGACCTGACTCACAAAACCAATCTTCCTCTACACACATTCTAAGGCATAAGCCACTATAATCCTAATAATTTACTTCTAGGGTTTTAGGATCTGCTTGTGTCTTCATCTTTTTGGTTCTTATCTGCTTGTTTGAGCTTGTGAGGACGTTCTTCCTTGCCTTGAATGGTTCTGACTCGTAGCCAAGCCAAGGCTCTAGTCGATCACACGAGGCATCATCCTCTTCCGTCTACCCCGCCTACAACCAACCCTATAATGGAGTTCAACTCAGAAACTGAAAGAACTCCTACCAGACCATCTCTGACCCAAACGCCTATTATCCCAGAAGGGGACCTAGATTTCGCACGATTCTTGGACCTCAATACCGCAGCCTTGCAATACTATCTCACGAATAGCCGAACACGAGACTCCTCGGGCAATCCAATCTATGGAATGCCGACTTCTCTCCTCGAAACTGCAGCCATATCAACGGCGTCCGTAGTCCAACCCTTAGATACCCAGGTTGTTACCTCAAACAATGACCAACCTCTTACCAACCATCCAAGTGTGGCTTCTCCTTCCATCGTTGGGCCCACTTTCACCGGGGTTTCGGCCCCCAATCAATCCCAGTCCACTCAACCACTTTCTACCCCCTTTCAAAACCTGCTCGTCTCTATTTCGCCCACCCTTACTCCTATCAACACTAGGGTGGCTACCCATCCATTAGCCCATGTTACCTCTAACCAACCTCCCATGACCACATCAAACCTAGCCATGTCTTCTATCCAACCATCCTTAGTCACTTCTTCTGTCCCTACGACTAGTCATCCATACGTTGCGCCCTTATTGGTACAACCGACTACGTTGTATACCTCTTCCAGCCTCTTTCAAGCGCCTTACAATCTAGGAGGCGCTCCACCCACCAATCTGTCAGTAGATATTATCAAGATGCTGATGGATAAAATGTCCAACCTAGAGACCTCCATTACCAGCTCATACAACACTCTCTCGTATGAACAAATCTGTAATGAGCCCATCCATCCTTCCGTCCCCATCAGACCATATCCCAGCCAGTGGGAACTTCCTAAGTTTTCTCGTTTCCAGAGCAAGGAAGACCCACAACAACATTTACAGGCATTCAGACACGCCTGTTACCTTATCGCCCACGATGATGCGTTGCTCTTACGCACGTTTCCCATGTCTCTCTTAGGTGCTGCACTTGACTGGTACAGATCTCTTCCCAGCCATTACATCCTCACGTTCACTCAGCTAGCCCAGCTCTTCCTTGATCATTTCTCCATCAATATCACCAAGAAGGTCTCCATCATAGACCTCTATTCTATCCGCCAGTTTGAGGATGAATCCATTGCTGATTTCGTCACTCGGTGGAGGGGCCTTATCAATCAACTTTCATTTTCCTTACCTCAGCCTGAGCTTATTGAACTTTTCTCTCAAACTTGTGCTAAACATATTTCTTCTACCTTGAGGGTTCAAACCTTCCGCACTTTTGATGAAGCCTTCACGATGGCTCGTAAACTTGAGTTACGTGCCATTGAGGAGAATAAAGTCAAGTTGCGGAGTAAGAATCCCAACTCCAAAACCAATGACCCCTCTTCTAAGCCTTCCTCATCTAATTCTAAATCTAAAACTTTAGCAAATGCTGTGGTTGTTAGATCTTCTTCCTCTTCACCTTCAACTAATCAATCTGAACCATCCACGTCTATGAGCGCCACTCGTCAATTTCAGCAGAGATACAGTGACAGTTTACTCCACTTGGAGAATCATACGCGTCTGTGTTGGAAAAACTCGTCAAACAAGGGGCCATCAATCTCCCTCAGATCCGAACTCCACCACAATTTGATCCCTCACGTGCCATCCCTGCGTGGTATAGGGAAAATGACTTCTGTAACTACCACCGTGTTAAAGGTCATGACACGAGTAACTATAAAACCCTTAAAAACATAGTCCAAGACATGTTGGAAAAGGGTGACCTCATCCTCGACAATCCTAACGCCCCTCCTAATCAGGGTATCGATATCTTCAAACAACCATTCCCTAATCATCCACCAACCCAAAACAACGTCCAGACCTTGACTGACAATACCCATGAACATAATATTTAAACAGTCAATACGGTCTCGCCCCTCATTTCTAACCAACCCCAAGAGGTGAGTTCATCCATCAGTCCATCACATGTGGACGAACCTCTTTCTCCGGCTAGTTCTCCCTCAACTTCTCTCATTTTGGAGGACGCCTCGACCTTACCAGCACCGCCAGTTTCACCATCTTCCTTCTTGCTGCCCATGGAGGACCCAACCTTTCCTACTCCTCAACCACAAGTGGAGGGCACTATCATCCCTGCTCTTTACCCGCTTGAGGAGCTTCATTCACCAGTTTCTTCTCCACCCAGAGAAGAACCATCTCTCCTTCATCTCCAACCAAACATAAACCTGTCACAACTTCACCATGCTTTGGGTCCGAGACTACTACACCTGTCTTACCTTCAGTCCCACAACCGTCGACGTCTTCTCAAGAGTCCAAACTTCATCCCGCATCTTCTCAACCATTTTCCCGACTAGTGGAGAGACTCGAACTTCTCCCTTCTAGGAAAGTGGAACATCAGGGATTGTGGGACCGTCTCACAGCTCTTCAACAAGCCTGGGCCCTCTCATCTCATGCTGCTAATCCTCCCATGATGGAACCTCCTAAGACTATCAACAAAAATATGATCTCCACTTCCAAACCGTCTACATCTTCATCAACTTCATCAAAACCAAAACCCTCATCTACTCCGCCTAAACCTATCAAATCACTTGGCGTTCGCCCCATCTCCAACCTCACTCATCCACAAGTGAAGGTGGACTTAACCCAAACTTCAACTAATAGTAATCTTCAACCTAAATCACAAAAGACTACTAGACCGCAGAGGCGAATGCCTCCTCTTCCATCACCATTGCCCTCCATTTTGGGCCCACATCCTTCAACCCTAACCAGAGTCCTTCCCACTCCAACCTTTAATCAAAACCGATTGCCTCCTTTGCTTCCTTTACCGACCACTAGCTTACCCTCTCCCAAAAGGGCGATACCTCTCATGAAGAGTGTACCGTCTCAACCTGTCGTTGCACCATCAACCCAGAAGGTGGTACGAAAACCCCCTCCCGTTTCACCCAAGCAAAAGTCACCGACATTGCATACATCGATGAGCATTGACCCTTTAGTGGGCTCATATTCTTTGATCTTGAAACGACTTTTGCAAACTTCTAGCATAACTCTTCCACCCATCAAGCCCTTTCAACCTCTCGGGTCTAAACCTTCCTGGTTTGACGACACGAAGATTTGTTTATATCATCGTACACCAGGACATGACACCGAGACTTGCTGTGCCCTCAAGGCTGTCATTCACCGTTATCTGGAGAAAGACACTCTTCTCTTCGAGGACACTTTCGACCACCCCCCGACTCCTTCTCATAACCCTTCAACCTCTTCAAATCCATCCACATCTCATCAACCAGTTACAACCCTTTCATCATCTTCACCTCCCATCTTTGAAATCAATGCCATTCACATCACCACTAGGTCACAGAAGGACAAGGCGAAAGAAAAAGCCACCATTCCTTGGACCTACCCTTTTGTCAATCCACCACAACCACCTAAGCCTAAGATTTCTATCCTTGGCGCGCCTCAACCCTCCTCTTCTTCTTCTTCTTCTAGACCAATCCACGACTCCATGTTGAAATAGCTTCACCAGACGCCTATGAAGATGTCCCTTTACGATATTATCCAAACCTCATCCCAACATCGTCAGGCCCTCATCCAAGCCCTACAGGCAGTGGAGGTCCAACCCGAGGATCCCCAACCACTTGCTGCCCTTGTCCACTCCTTAGCCCCTATCGCCTCCATTACATTCAGCGATTCTGAGATTCCCACATCCAACACAGAAGATCAGGATGCCGCACTCTTCATCACTGCCTATATCGATCAGACACGCATTAAACGTGTTATGATTGACGGAGGCGCTAGCATCAATATCATCTCCACCCATGCCTTTGATCAGTTGGCTCTTCCCAAGAATTGCATCTCCAAAACTGACGCGATCTTGCGCTCTTTCAATGACACTACTGCCACGACCATTGGCACAGTCATCCTTCATATCCGCGTTGGTCCACGCACAGTCCCGGAGCTCTTCTACATCATCGAAGGAGAGTTCCAATACAACATCTTGTTGGGTCGACCCTGGATCTGCGCCATGTCCTGTGTCCCCTCCACCCTGCACCGTTGCGTGAAGTTTGAGCATGATGGACAAGTCCACACCATTCCCACTGACCCTTCGCCTTTCAAAACATGCAATACCACCTACCGTCCAAATGATGTCCTCATTCCTATCACGCCATCAACCTCGGCACCGCCTCCATCCGTAGAAGCTTCGACCAGTTCACAACAGGCGGTCGCCCTTACACCTCCCCTTTAAGCGACAACCACAGACCCCATGGAAGACGTCTTCCAAAGACTTTCATTGGGAGAATATCGCTTGCTGGCTTTAGACATGTTCCAAACTTTGCAAGAGTATGGACGCCTTCATCACAGCCCCAGCTACGACCATCAGATCGGGATGATCATACCTTATGGTCCCCCTCACCTCCGCACCAACCTCGTCTATGGAGGGCTTAATCAAGCTCCTACTGACGGTAATCCTCTTTCTTCACCCCAACCTTTCACATCAGATTTTTCATTTCTTGGCAACCCCGCCTTTGCACATACTTACCTTTACAGGTGTGCATGGAAGGGTTTTGGTTTCGAACGCTATGAGCAAGGCTTCCATCAGCCTATCCAACCGCTCAATGATGACGACGCCAAGAAACGGTATGGTCTGGGATATCACGACCCCACTCAAGACCCTTTAGACCTTTGTCCTGAACCAGTCCTTGATCAATTTCCTCCACACTCGCCTGTTTTGCCACCTTCACCTACGGAGTCAGTAGTTTCCATTCCTCCTAATTTTTTTTTTCATAAACACTATCCGCCTAGACCCCTTGACTTATCAGCTCAATGGGGTGTCCAAATCTCTCCCTCTCATTCTTCCCAGCATGATCGAAGATGAGTCGACAACCATCCACACTGTTCATTGCATTGACGATGACGCCATTCTTTCTTACATGGGCACTGACGATTCTTTTATCCAGCGCTCCCTCCCTTCTGAGACCCAAGTTATGTTAAATGAATCAACCATTGACATCAACCTTCCTTCTTCTGATGTTCCTCATGTCTTAAAGATTGGCCAATCTTTAGACGCTCAGGAGCAGCTTGACTATACCCATTTCCTCTCCAACCATAGCAAGGCCTTTACCTGGACTTACAGTGATATGCCTGGCATCGACCCCACCATCGTTACCCATAACATTGTCACCAAACCAGAGGCTAAGCCTGTCAGGCAAAAGCTTCAAAAGATGCATCCTCGCGTTGCCCTCCTTGTTAAAGAGGAGCTTCAGTGCCTCCTTTCTGTCTCCTTCATCCAGCCCATCGACTATCCACAGTGGGTCTCTAACATCGTCCCAGTCACCAAGGCAACTGGGGGGATTCGGATCTGCACAGACTATCGCGACCTCAACCTAGCCTATCCCAAAGACGACTTTCCTCTTCCTAACATCGACCAGCTTGTTGATCTTACGACTGGCCATGAGATGTTATCTCTTATGGATGGGTTTTTAGGATACAATCAAATCTTGATCACTCCGGAAGATCAGCACAAGACTACTTTCATCACCCCATGGGGGAATTTTTGCTATCGAGTCATGCCTTTCAGCTTGAAGAACACAGGCACCACTTATCAGCGTGCCATGACCTACATTTTCCATGATCTCCTCCACAAAATCATGGAGGACTATGTGGATGACCTTCTCAGCAAATCCAAATTTTGCCGTGACCATCTGACCATTCTCAACATCATCTTTTCTCATCTTCTTCAGTACCATGTCCGTCTTAACCCCAAGAAATGTGTTTTTGGGGTCCTCTCTGGCAAGCTTCTCGGCTTCATCATTTCCTTCCGTGGCATCGAGATAGATCCCACCAAGATTTGCGCTATTCTCGAAATGCCTCCCCCAACCAATCTCAAGCAGCTTCGCAGTTTGCAAGGCAAGCTCCAGTCCATTCGTCGCTTCATCTCGCAGCTTTCAGACCACTGTCAACCTTTTCATCATCTCCTTAAGAAGGACGTCATTTTTACATGGGATAAGAACTGTCAAGAGGCTTTTGAAGCCTTAAAACGCTATCTGGTCTCTCCACCAGTCCTCATTCCACCTAAAAATGACCAACCCTTTTACCTTTATATCTCAGCCACTCACCATTCGTTAGGTGCCATGATCGCGCACCGAGACGAGCATCACCGTGAGCAAGCCGTTTATTATATCAGCCGAACACTGGTTGACTATGAAACTCGGTATACCCATATCGAGAAACTATGTTTGGCATTAGTCTTTGCTGCTACTAAGCTTCGCCACTATCTTCTTAGTCACAAAACCTTTGTCATCACCCACACCGACCCTCTCAAGTATATGCACTCCAAGCCATATCAGAATCAACGTATGACTCGGTGGCTCATGCTGCTTGCTGAGTTTGATCTCGAATTCATCCAACAGAAATCTATCAAGGGGCAAACCATCGCTGATCAACTAGCACATGCCCCTCTTCCTGACAATCAACCTTCGAGTGTGAATTCCCTGATGAGTCTATCACTGCGCTTTCCTCTGATGACACCACCTATCAGATGACTATGTTCTTTGACGATTCCCAATGTCAACTAGGTGGGGGTGCTGGGGTTATTCTCATTCCATTCGAAGGAGAGCCCATGCCTCTGTCTTTTAGACTCGACTTTGATTGTACCAATAATATGGCCAAATACGAGGCCTTAATTTTGGGACTTCAGACCGCCCTTTCTCTCAGCATCAAGTCCATCAACATCTTCGGCGACTCACAGCTCGTCGTCAATCAGGTCAATGGTTCATACCTCTGTAAAAATGAAATTTTGCAAAGGTACAAAAACCGTGCTAACTTTCTCCTTGCATCTTTTGACCATTTCCTCCTGCAGACTGTTCCTCGATCCACAAATAAGTTTGCTGACACCATGGCTTCTCTTGCTTCACATATCCCATTTTCCTCATCTGCATCCAGACTTTTTGTCACGGTGCATCGTGTGCCGTTGCCTTCATATATCTCTCCTCACATTCATCATGTCAACACTATAGACCCTAGCCCACAAGATGCTTGGTATAAGCAACTTGTAGACTTTTTATCTTTCTCTGTCATTCCTTCCAACCTCTCTAGTAATGCACGATGAGATTTTATCAAGCGTACTGCTTGCTATACCATGCTAGGGGGTCTTCTCTATAAGCAAGGCTTCGACGGCCTCCTTCTTCGTTGTCTCACCTCCACTGAAGCATCTCACGCCATCCAGCAAGTCCACGACGGGATTTGTGGCAGACATTTCAGTGGAAATTCGGTTGCCAAGCGCATCCTTCGTCTGGGCTATTATTGGCCTACCCTTCATCAAGACTGTAGCGATTATGTTCGGCGTTGCATCAAGTGTCAGCAGTACTCTAACTTGCTTCATCTCCCCAGTCACGCCTTACAAATTGCTCAGGATTTTTGGCCTTTTTCTCAATGGGGTTTAGATCTCATCGGTGAGATTAATCCTCATTCGTCTCTTCGTCATCAATCCATCATCACAGCCACTGAATATTTCACCAAGTGGGTGGAAGCCATTCCTCTCGTCTCTACAAAAGCTGACAAGATCGTCAACTTCATCAACACCCACATCATTTGTCGTTTCGGTGTCCCTCATAAAATCATCACTGATAACGGCAAGTCCTTCAAAAACAAAACTGTCCAAAAGCTATGTGACTCCTTTGGTATCAAACTCAGTTTCTCTTTGCCTTACTACCCTCAAGCAAATGGGCAGGCCGAGGCTTCCAACAAAATTCTCACCAAAATTCTCATGAAAGTGGTCAGTGACACAGGTAGGGATTGGCACATTCACATTCCCTTTGCTTTGTGGGCCTACCGCACTAGCATCCGAACCTCTACGGGTGCTACCCCTTTTTCTCTCGTGTACGGAACAGAGGCTGTCTTACCTCTTGAAGTACAGATCCCGTCTCTCCACATTTCTCTACATGATATCCTTTCCAACGATGACTTTCGTCAAGATCACTTAGCTCAACTTGAGTTACTTGACGAACGCCGTCTTGCTACCCTTAATCATCTCCATGTCTATCAACGTCGCATCAAGCGCACCTATGACAAAAATTTGTGAGAATGAGATTTCAACATCGGAGACCTCATCCTCAAAGAGAATCAACACGTGACCAATATGGAGCAAAGTAAACGAGGCAAGTTTGCTCTTAATTGGCTCGGACCTTTTATTATCACGCACAAGTATGGATCAGGGACTTACCGTCTGTCTTCTCTTGATGGACGCCCAGAACCTGAGCCTCTTAATGCGTTGCATCTGTGACCATTCTATTGCTAGTCGAGTACTCGTCCACTTGACACTTAATTTGAGCTCATCCCTTGAGCAATCCTCGTCCTCTTAATCCTACCTCCTTTCAACCCTATTCCTCTTAACAATTCCTATAACCCTTTTATGCGGTATGGATGCTTTGTCTTCATAAAAGGGAGTCCTTGACCTTCTATAATCTTGTCCATGACTCACATTTCTATAAAAACAAATCAAGATGTCAAAACATATCCATGGTCACTATATCAATATCAAAATCAAACAAACAGACTGCTCCCTCGAAGGACAACTGTACTATCATTGCTGTAATAAATAGACTGCTCCCTCGAAGGACAGCTATTCAAAAGCCTTTTATTAAACAAAAATCTAGACCACTCCCTTGAAGGATGGATATGACTAAATCTAGCAATAAACAACACTATTTTAGAAGCTTCCCGCATTGATCAGCTTCACAAACTGACCACCAAACAAACGACATCTCTATGCAGGCTTCCCGCATTGATCAGTCTGCGCCAAAAAAAAAAAAAAAAATTGAATAAGTCATGGACTTGACTTATAGTTGTCTCAGGGTCTCCTATAAAAAGGGGCATCGTTATCTTTGCTCTTAAAATGGGTTACCCTTCTTCCTCCTCCTATCACCCGCTCAAGGGACTTTGAGCTCACTTTAATGTCAAAGTGATTCGATTACCGCTCTAACATAACCACGGTCAACGACGTCATGCATGAATGGGGCTCTTGGTTCTCATAACCCCTATTTATGCTATCTTTTTGGTCCTTGTCAATGAAAGAGCAATATGCTTTTCACTTCTTCTACACTTTGGTCACATTCACCTTCATCACTTGTCAATCGACTCAACTCAACTCTCTTTTCAGACCATCAACATGACCTAGCCTATTCATCCTAGTTTCTATGGACACCAATACACATAGAAACTATCAACCCGCCACAATTTATGTTCAGCATAAACCAATACTTGCTGAAGCATAAATAAACCTCAATTCATTTTTAGCATACATCCATCACGAATATGGAATATTGTTAGGGATGAAAAACCCCTCAACTAATGTTGCAGAATACACCATTTGGAAAAGGCTGCAACATCTTTTTTTTTCTCATCATTTCATCATAACCATGACCAATCTATCAACTATTTTAACCACCTGTCTACCACTCAGACCCTTTGTCTGAACTACATTGGTCTGAGGCCCTTCCACAGGGGCTATGTAGGCAGCACTCAGATGACACGACTGTCTTCTGGGGTTAGCTCGACCATTCTCGTTTGTTCGTCTCTCTGATGGACAAACCTTCTTTCCTTCTTTTAACCATAATCTTGTCCTTGACCATGACCCATTTTATCCCTTTGACCCTTCCTCCCTTCTAGGGAGAACTACATTGGCCTGAGGCCCTATCACCAGGGCTATGTAGGCAGCACTCAGTTGACATGGGGTCTTCTGGGGTTAGCTCAGCCGCATCCTTTCGTCCATTCATCCATCCATCGACCACCAACCATTGGAGATCATGCCTATCTCCTCCGACCTCGACCACTTCCAAGATGTTGTTGCCTTGGTTGTTTTTGCATGTATGCTACCTCATGACTAGTTAGCAGACTTGTGCGCAGACCTTTTTTGGACCCTCACAAGTATAGGATCGCACACCGGTTGATCCACACTACTTGTGACTTTTTCATGTTTCTAGGAGCACTTCCTGAGCCTGGGATACCTGGAACACGATGACCATTTGGAGCTTCAGCTTAGATTGAGTGACCCGATCAGCAGACGACTAAATGCTGGGGCCCGATTACTTCAATTTTGGCACTCCTCAACCCTTGACCTGCGACACTTTGGCCTGACTATCTCGTGCAGTGGTATGCACGCAATCACGACTTTTACAGCATTCACCCTCCCCCCTTTTTCATCCACTCTTTGTCAAATCAGCACTCGATTCTCAGTTCCCTTCCCTCGACTCCTACTTTGAGGGGGAATACCTTATCCTTACTCGGGGCATTTTGCTTCCTATTTTTGTCTTGCAGTTCATTCGAACAACCAACAAGACGAAATCAACCTTATCCCTCACCTGGGGCAATCACTCCTATTTTTGTCTTGCAGTTCGTCAAAACAACCAACAAGACAAAAAGGGGCAAATGTAGACACCGAAATCATGTCGACTCCCCTGGTCACTCCCCATCTTATTCTTCTTCACCTATTTAACCCTTGTCGATCACTTGTTCCACCAACCTTGACCCTGGCAGCATGTAACAATGAGCACAGAGCTAAAGCTAGACTCTATCCCCATTGTGCATCTGCCAACGACGGTCTTTACCTGGCCGATGTCACCAACATCGGTCACTTATCGGCCGACGTCGGCAATCCTACCGACGTCGGTCACCTTATCGTTATCCGTTATCAGTTATCATTCAGTTTCCCGAAACGGTTGATGAACCATCTCTAGAACTGTCCCCCACCTTCATCAACCTCTGCCAACCATTCGAGACCAGACCCCAAATGCTATCCTGAATGCTATTCGAAAGGCTGATCAATCGAACCCCGAGCAATCATCAACCTACAAACTCCGACATCAACACTCTCGGCATCAACCAACCTGCACTCAATCTGGCACTGCACAGACAACTCCAACTATGGCTTTCATCGTGTCTTCTGGCAGGTAAGTATTTATTCTATTTATTTTATTTCTTCCTTAGTTATTATTTATCAGTTCTGTTATCCCGATTCCTCAGACCTGACCCGACCTTACCCAGACCCTGTCCCGACTCTGTTCAGACCCAGCATCCCTCATTTACATCCCTGCCCCTGTCCCGACTCTCTCAGACCTTGCCCAGACCCTGTCCTGACTCTCCCAGACCCTGTCCCGAACCTGTTCAGAATTTTCCAGAACCTACCCCTACCGACGCCGGTCACTACCCCGACCGACGACGGCACCTTAACCGACGTCGGTACCTTCCCAGACTGATGTCGGCACCACAGAGACCGACGCCAGTGACTGTGCAGAACAGTGCTGCTTATCAGGTACGCATTTTATTTTCCATCATTTATTTCTCTCATTTCATCTTTTATTATCTACTTTCATCCAACATTACGCTTTTTATCAGTGGGTTGATATCCTTTTAGGGAGTCTTCGTACTTCCCAGATCGGGCGTTCGCCTGACAACCCACCATATCTTTGACTAACATCTTTCCGTGTTTTAGTCTCTTTTTCACAGGTGTCATTCCTCCACAGCCAAAGAGGAGAATCTTCCAATGTCTGATTTCAGTGCGCTCAACTTTATCAGGTACTTCTAGCCTTAACCTTTTATTTCAGTTTCTTTATTTCTTCTTTTGAATGTAGAAAGCAATTTTGCATAGAAACAGCTATACATTTTATTTAACCAACCAATTAATTGGTGTTATTTTCTACTAGGTCTAATTTCCAAGGCTATATGAAATGATATGTTGTATATTTAAGTTAATAATTCATTATTTGGGGGGTGTTTACTTTGTTGTTGATGTCTAAATCCTAATGCTAATAAATAAAATTTTAGTCCTATGTTAAAAAAAAGGTAAATATAGAAATTTTTGCAAACTAAATATCTCATATAACATTCTTTGTTAAAATTATTCTTTAGTTCACACCATCAACATCTAAAACTTAAACATCTAGCATAAGATAATATAGTGTCCTCACTTGACTTACTTGACTGGGTAGGATAGTGTTGTATTTTAGAATGTGAGAATATTGATTGCTTATTGTCACCTAGACTACTTCTTGATAGATTATAAATATGGAGATGAGTTTTTTACTCAAAAAAATTCCTACTAACTTTAATATTATGATAATTTAAAGACACACTTTGCATAAAGGAAACTCACTTTCATTCAACTAAAACAAACTTCGAATTTAATGAAATCGCACTTGCATTAAAAGAAACACAATTTGCATTAAAAGGGAAATAATACTTTGTATTAAAAGGTAAATCCAACTTTGTGTTAAAAGGGAAATCACACTTGAAATAAAATGAAATATACCTATATCAAAATAAATACACTTTTAAACTATAAACTAGATATACCAATTATCCTAATCTTTAAAGAGAATTGGGTCCTTATTTCTTCCTTAGAATAAGATCAACTATAATTCACTAATAGAATAGAGTGATATAATTTATTAATAATTAATTATCAAAAGGAATACATACCGATGCTATGAATTCTACTACAAAATTACACTTGAATGTTTCCTAATTTTCTTTACTCTCTATTACCCTAGAATGAGAAGGAGACTTGAACTTAATGCACATCTCAATTACCATTATTAGAATACAAAATCTAGTAACATAAATAGAAAAACCCACTTATTCTAAATAGAAGATCTAGGAATCATATCCCATGATTTAATGAGGCATTGGAAATGATTCAACTAATAATAGACCAAGTATAACTAACATATATTTGAAGAGATTATGTCCAAATTTATAAAATATAAATACATTTATATCCAAATCATTTTAGACTATTACTATGAATGGTAATGTCTAAGATAAGATATCTAAAGAGGAAAAATCTATATATGTACAATATATATCTTTGCAGTTATTATATAATATGCAGAGTACATCTAGGAATCTTTGAAGTGTGACTAGGCATTTTTAGAGCATAGTTGGATAGGTCTTTGGAGCTTCATCATAACATCTTCAAAGATTTATCAGAAAGTATTTTGATTTGACTAGGTGGATCTTCATATCTTTGATGGAATGTTTTTGAAGCTACCTGATAGATCTTTAGAACTTTAACACAACATCTTCATAGCTAAATAGAGCATCTTCAGAGCTGCTTACGTATATCTTCATATCTTAACTACGGATCTTCGTAGCTCATTATGTTCTATGTTGAGTCTTCAAAACTATTTCCAAAACTATTTATGACTTCTCAAAATAATCATACCATAGAGATGTATCTCTATATGCAAAAATGTACCCATTTCATCCAAGTTATATACAAATAACAAGATAGAGAATCAATAATTTATCACATAAAAATAAAATATAATTTCACTCATTTCATACTTTGATGAAACCTTAACTATTAATTTTAATTCAATATATAACCAAGAGGCAACACTTATGGATATTTTATATAAGATATAATGATCTATAGAGAATTCTCATCATTTCCCCCCCATACTTTACCTTTTACAAGTCCTCTTACAAACTAGGGGAGAACTATTCTTTAATACAGGAGTCCTAATCCCAAACACTAGATTAAGATCATAAATTTGAAAATGATGTCCCTAATCATAATTATTTCTAGGATTAAACCCCAACTATCTTACCACAATGTGTAACCATGCTTGAAATTCTATTTTTGATTGATTATGCCAATTTTGCCAAGGAGAAATGGGACAAAGAAGAATAGGTGGCCTAGATATCATGCCAATCCAAACATCTATCCCTTCTTCTTCTAGGAGACAAGTGATAATCTAATAAAGTGTCCTAGCTCTCTAGAGACTCCAACTAATGGTAGTGAGAGTCATGAATTCCCTATGATTCAAGGCAACTTACAAAGTCTCCCATCTAGCCATACTTATTGTGATAGAGCTAGAAGAATGTCAGCTGAAAAAAGCTTGGAAGGATGCTATATTTTATCTTAACAACTCATTATACTTGTCTTTCATGAACATGTGATACAAATTCTAGAAGGTAACAAGAATTTTGTGATCTTTTGGAAACTAGGGTCTTATACATAAGCTTATAGTATTTTTTAATTCTAGTAATTGATTATGTACTTGATCTCAAGAAGTTTGATTTCTTATAGTGGAAAGGAAAGCATGTAATTTTGTTTTTCCTACAAAAAAGTTAACCAAAAATCTAGGCTGGTGTCCCAATAACATTTTACAAAGATAAAACTCATAAATTTGATCTTATCTTTCTATAGTGCTTTTAAGAAAGATATCCATGAACATGTGTTCATGTTCAATGACATGGGGGAAACCAAGAGAAATCAATTGCATTTTTCACTTATAAAATTGTTCATGAAGAAATAAAACATACATAGAAGAAGTTTTTCTATAAGATAATAATTTATTAGTAATTTCACAAATAGTTTGAATAGAAGTTTGAGCCTACTACAACTGTTGTTGAGACTCTATTTTGAATATTGAATTCTCTACTTCTAACTTATGAATCTTTTTTGGAATTTTCTTCCAAATTTAAATAATATCATGAATGGGTAAAGGAAAAGGATAAATATCTCTTGTGATTTCTTCATTTTATACAACTATCTCCCTTGTTTCCTTTTGTATAACCTGTATGGCAGCTTACAACTTAGCATTCTAAGTTGACATCTCCTATATGTGAGTGTTTCATTAACCAAGTAGTGCATCCTTACTAGAAATAGAGTGTTGTAGATTATCAATATAAGCATCCTTAATTGAAAGGGAATTTTTTTAAGTGCTAAGTTCATGAGATTTTGAGAATAATTGATTATGAATTCTAGTTTATTCATGATTAACTACTATTATAATCACTTCCTATAATTGAATCAAGGAAATAGAATCTTCATATCAATTTTTTAAACTAGAAATGATTTGGTCCTTACCTTACAAGGGAAATCTAATAAAATCCAACTCTACTTGTTGTTTTTTAATAGTTTTTTCATGTCATGATAGGGTCATATCATGATGCAAATTTTTGTCTTTATGAACATGCTGAGGACAAGATGAGTTTTCTTTTTTTGACATCTAAAAATTTCATTCTCAATTAAAAATTTACTATGGGAAAATTTTTACAAATGTGGGACCAAAATTGTGATCTATGAAGTGACCTCTAGTATTGTATAAGTTGGCTCTTCAAATCATTGGAGAGGAAAAAGGGAAGAGGGAAATGAAAATAAAACTAAAATAAAACTATTTAAGATAATGCACCAAAAATTTTAGGTGTATCCATTCCTAATATTTCATAAAATATTTTGAACCTTTAAAACATTATAGATTATTTAAAATAGCATATTCATTATTTAAAGCCTATAGTATAAATAAAACCCAATACTAGAAAAATAGAGAACAGAAATAGTAGTCAATAACTGATTCCATATAATTTGACATAGAACACCACATCTTCTTCATTATTAGGTAGATAAAAAATAAAAAAGGCCCAAAGGCATAATATATACTATTCAATCCTTCTGATGAGGGGTACCTACTAAGGTCTTGAAATAAAAATTAATAATTTCTACTATTCCTATTCAAAACTAAAACTATTAAAATAGTTATTATCTGATGACAGTTGTAAAAGATAACTTTTATTATTTTTGTACCCCCTTAATAAATAAAAGACCCTTGAATATATAGGCATGATGGACTCATAATGGAATGACACTTATAACCTAGCACTCATGCTCATGATGAGGCCATTATAATTGAAAGGGGGAATTTCAGCTCATGAGTGTAGACAGTCTTCGAATCCTAGATATGGTACAAGTTTGATGCCTCATGTTTCACATGATGTTTAGAAGAAATGTTATGGTGACACATGTCTCTCTATGAATTACCTATATAATTCTTCTTGTAAATGGGGCCCACTTCCCTTGGCCAATGACACTACTCAAAGCTCTGATAAAAAAAGCTTTACCTTAGATAAGCACTATGGTACCACATAGAAGGTTCACTTCCTTTTCATTATACCTACATAGTGGGGCTTACCTATTATTTAATAATCTAATGGTGCATTATAAATCTCTAAAAAAATAAACCTTTGCTCTTAGGGAGAACTATGATTCCACATGGTGAGTTGGCACTACTCCTAAGGAAGCTGAGAAATATTTTGAAAAGAATGAGCATGGGGGTACCACGTAGCATCATTAAGAGGAGATGAGACATAGCCAAAAATAAGAAGGGGAACCCAAAAAAGAGGAGGTGGATACTAATTTTACCAACTCTCCAAGCACATCCATGATGAAAATATAACTACCCAAAATGTTGAAAACATGGATTTGATCCATAGTTCTTGAGGACTTGTAGGGAAATCAGCTTGTAGATGGAAGAACCCAAAATTTTTGGTTTCTCAAACTAGTCTAAAAAAACTAAAATAGGGAAGGCCCAAAAAACTCATAACTTCTGAAGATCCACCTTCAAAGGCATCCACTCTTCCTCTATGTTTTGAGTCTTTATTTTTAGAGCCTAAAAGGCCTTATCTAGATCAATTATCTCCTTGAAGGTGATGTTACTCAGACCCTGTACAACTACCTACATCTAAAATCTAGGTTGGGCAAGAGGATACAGGACGGTCTCCATCTTGAAGACACTTAGTTCTTGACCCAGGGGAAAATATGTTCTGGTGATTCTATTTTGTGATCAATAGCTTTTTCATTTTGTCCTCTGAAAAGACCATGTTATCTATGAGGAACAAAGAGGGGAGTCCTAACTAGAATAACTATGTAATGTGTCCCTTCATGTCCCAAACCACTTTCTTTAAGGCATTAAAAAATGCCTTGCATTTTGATTTGGCCTTATTTCATATCAATAATTCATTAACCTCTACACTTCCTACCTTTTATCATCCAACCCTACTACCTGAAGCATCTCATCTATCATTCTATATAGCTTTTGGACTAGGAGCTATGAATCTTGGACCTTAGGGATATGAAGGTGAGGACCTAATCCACAAACACACTCATTTGTGCACTTACTATGATTCTATAATAAACTTAAGCACTGGCTTCAAGTTAGATTCCATGTTATTTATCCTCTCGTAATATGAAACATATAATTGTTAGATCATTAAGAGGATGTTTATGATCTAGGAACAAGTGGTGAGGTCATTCTTCAACTACTAGATCTATTGGTCCTTATCTTAGGACTCTTGTTACATCTATTTATATGCACTTTTAGAGTCTAAGAGACTCTTATGGGTCTATGTGATCTCTAACTTTATTTTTCTTGCAACTTATTCTCCATGTCCTACTTCTCCATTTTTAAGCCATCTATTTCAACCTTTAGCTCTATTAATTGAATTTGTAGTTAGGATTTTTGTTTATCTTCCAATTGGAATCTCTTAGATGTGATGTAGATCTATAAGTTATACCACATATTGGTGATCTCTATGTCTTTAGCCTTGACCTAT
Organism: Torreya grandis; assembly: GCA_037957365.1. Taxonomy (NCBI): domain Eukaryota; kingdom Viridiplantae; phylum Streptophyta; class Pinopsida; order Cupressales; family Taxaceae; genus Torreya; species Torreya grandis. The sequence continues at coordinate 3,242,948 of JARHVA010000849.1, read as the reverse complement.
ACATTTAATTGGTCGACAATGACCTTAACTCTTACGAGTTCTTAATCTTTCTTTTTTAGTCAATGGTTTACCTTGAGGTAGTCCATTATGATGAACTTCTAGGTCTCCTACATCAGTTCCACCCTATCATGTGGCCTTTCTTAGCTAAGTTTTAGGCTGATGATGTAGATTGAGTAATCCCTCAGCTACATGTGTTCTTAGGGATTGATTAGTATCGACATCATATATAAAATCATTGGATATTGATACATGGGGTTAAATAATGGTGTCACTAGGGCCTTAGCTACTTTTCCTCTTCTCTTTTCTCCTTGAGCTTCTAAAGATTTTATTGCAGACTCCAACTACTAATGGAACTACTCCTTTAACTAATTTAATTCCCCCATAAAGGGGGATCCTTATGGTAATATGAAAGGAATGGTCACTTGTTATTATGAAGTAGTGGATGTCATTCCCTTTGGAATGAGTGGATAAATGGTCAATGTGGAAGGAAATAAATGTAGGAGGCCACAAAGAGGGGTGGTAGGAAATTATACCATAATGGATATACTTATGGTGGATGAAGGTGGAAGAGTGAAAAGAGATATAAGCATGGTGATTGGTTGAGTAGTGGAAAGTGATACAAGTATAGTGGAAATGGTTTAAGGTGAATATGAAGAAAATAATGAAGAAGAATAAAAAGGGAGAGGGTGAGAAAAGCATACCTTCTTCTATTCAGGATCAGAAAGAGGGTTAAAAGCTTAAGCCTTTAAGCCAAGCTGAGATGACCCTACCTCAAGCTACTTTGGAGTGGCCTAACCCTAATATTAGGGAGTTGTATAAAGAGGATGGGGCTAGGATGTATGCCTTTAGATTATTATAGTTTCGTCCTCTTTCCTTGAGGGGGCATCTTCTTTTACCAAAACCTCTTCTTCTACCCAAGCATCTTCTTCATGGTGCTCATCCTAGACATTTTCAAATTACTTATTAAATTATAGATCTTAAAAATTTATATCTCTAGCCAATTTATTACCTATACTTATAATAGGCCTCCACATTTTCCTTGTTGTAACCCCTTTTGATGAGTTTCACTCTTAGACCTTTGGTCATGAACTTTATGGGATAGAAATTCGAGACTAGTTTATAGCTGGTGGGTGTCTGAGGGGATCTTGGATAGATCAACATAGTGCTTAATGTCATCTTCCATCAAAAACATTAATTCTTTAAATAATGGTCAAGGCCCATGGTTGAAGGGGGTAGTGATATAGAGAGTGGCTATGTGGCTAATTGGGTCATAATTTCATTGATCATTGATTTGATATAGGCTAAGATCTACTAATTTGAGTGTAAGTATACACTCTTGTGATATCATCATAGCTCTAATTCCCCTTCTAAAAAAGGGGATGTCATAAAGGGCCCTCTTCTTTTGGGCTACACCATACACTGAATCCAAAATAATGAGTTGGTAGGATAAATCCAAGGATAAGGTCCTATCTGTGAGAATGTGTAGGTGTTAAAATGGCTCCTTCTTAAATTTATGGTCCTTGATAAAGGTAAAATGGGATGTAAAAAACTAGTCAATTAGAATTTTGAATCCAATGAGCCATGCTCTCTAGTGGTCTATCATTTATAAGGTGATGGCTTCTTGACTGAGGTTGATTAGGACTAGAGATAGGAAACACTTTGTAAACTCATGATAATATACATGGCTAATGTGGGTCCACATGGAGATGGGGATCACTATATGGGGATACGCTCCCATCTTAGTTATGTTAATGATGAAGTATGGTGAAAATAACCAAGAGATCTAATATAGGACCAGGTTAAGAAAGGAGGAATACTTGAAGCTATTATGGATCAATACATTTGCCAACTGATTATGAATGGAATCAATAATGGAATATATGAAGTAAATTTTGTATACCTTCTCCCTAATCACCATCTTCAAGTGTAAGAGAACACCCAACTATAAATTATGGACATTGATATCTAAGTCCATTTTAAAGATGAAAACCAATATGGAGAAGGTGTCTTTCATATCTTGTGTCACAAATCTTGAGAGAATGATGGGTAGAGGTGATAATTTTATGTAATTTTTATGGAGAGATAAGTTTAGGAAATTCAAATTCTAGACACCAAGTGTCCCACACATTTTTCAAGCCCTCCATATCATAAATGTCTAACTGGGGTCATTACAGATCTAGAGCATCTCCTTCACTGCATCGGTACTGATGTTTACATTCAAGTAACTGCCTATGATAATGTCAGTGTTGGAATTATATCTTTCTACACATAGAGAAATAATATCTAGGTACATGTGAATGAAAGGAATCATATATTAATATAGGGTATAGCTTCATATCCTAAAATTGAATGACTTGAAGTTATTGTTTTGAACCTTTGTGATCATGCAAGCATGAGTGCCCTCCCTTAGGTTCCTTATATTTTTGGTCAATTTGGGATCAAATATCCCATCTATATAGTTAAGGACTAGTGTGGGGTCCTTAAAACATCCCTTGGTGACATTATTTACATTTGGTACTATGGGATTTGGTTATGCAAGAGTGGAAGCATATGATTTTCTTCCTATAAATTGAAGGGGAAGGTCCCTGTGACTACTTGATCTATGAGATCTTTTATTCCTAGGATGCCCATCATCAAATTAGGATATATAAGGTTCCATATTGTAATTATTACCAATAATCCTATATGAATTATGGGAAAACACTAGATATTAGCTTCCTACTCATAATTCTACACACAATTCTTTATTAAAGACTCTCTGCTTAACTTTATTATCTTAAAAACTTGTTAGGTGTTTGAATGTTTCATTTGATCAGGGGAGAGGTATTTATAGGCTAACACTTATAGTGAAATAATAATGAAACCTTTTTTAATTTTTGCACCTATAAATGAGAAGGGTAGCACACATGCTTGAGGGGACACTCACAAATTATTTACAATGATCTTTACAAGAGGTATTATAATTAGGGGCACATGAACATTAATTGTAAAGGTATTAGGGTAGTTAGCCATCTTTTAGAGAAGATTAAAAATAAGTGGATCCAAGGTGTGGACATATGGTAGTAAGATAGTATCAAATTGTGCCAATGACACTTATTTACAAAGGGAAACAATAATAAAAAGGAAAACCCACTAAGTATGTACAAGGTGAAACCATAAATTAGCTAAAGTGATTCGAGTAGATTTCATTAATAGAAATATCTAAGGCATTGCCTTCTTCATTTACCAATTTGAATGCAATTCCCTACTTATTTATAATGATGAAAAAGGTTCCTCTCCATAGGGGATCAAACTTTGCATGATGGCCCAACTTCATGGCCCTTTTATCATACTTCAAAACCAAGTCTCCTAGCTTGAAACCTAGGTCAAATGCCTTATTATCAAACCATATATTAACTACCTATTGTCAAATGATCTTAGAATCACTGGCTTATTCTCTCATTTCTTGAATACTGATCAATTCTAAAACCTAACCTCTATTACTCTATTTTTTACTATTTTGATAGTTTTTAAAAATTGTAAAATGGGAATTTCCATCAAGGTAGGCATGACAACTTCTTTCCCATATACTAATTCATATGAGGATATTTTTAAAATTTACTTATGATTGATTTGGTTAGCCCATAGATCTATCTTTAGATGATTATGCCACTCCCTCTGTCAATCAGTACCCATCTTCTTGATTAACCTTATGAGGTTTTTATTGGTCAATTTGGCCAACCCATTCCCTTATTGATAGTAGTTGGATGAAGTTTTAAGGAAAATGCCATTCCAGAGTGAAAATTTTAAAATATTTAAATTGAGGAAGGCCTTCACATTATCAGAGATGATTTTTTTTAGGAGGGATGAACCTTGTTACTAGTTCTTACAAGAAGTTAAGGATCACATTTTCAGTTGTGTCTTTCAAAGGGGATACCTTGGTCCATATTGTGAAGTATTCCATGGCCATGAGTATCCATTTATGGATTATACTAGATATGAGATTAATCATCCTAATGAAATCTAAGCCCCACTATGTGAAATTCTTATTGGTCATAATTGGGTTTAGAGGCATGGCTGAATTCTTTTTCTTGCCTATAAAAAACTGGCATTGCTTGCATTTTTTCACCACCTAATGGCAATCTAAAAATAGGGTCAGCTAGTAATATCCAACATGCATGGTCTTAGTTATGATTGTATTTGCCGCGAAATGTCTACTTAGAGGGGTAAAATGCATATCTTATAATTTTTTTCTAGCTTGGTGGTTGTCAACACACTTGAGTAGTTCCCTATCAAAGTTCCTTTTGAAAAGGACTCTTTGGACTAGTGTATAACTAGCTCCTTAAAACCAATAGAATATATTTTTATGTATAGGGAGATCATTTAGATATCATCCAATTTACATAAAATGGGTTCTATCATCAACCTAGGACCCAATAGTCTCATATTAACTTACTAAAACCATTTTTGATGTATCTTACTCATTTGCTAGGGCATTCATGTATTGAGCCAAATAATTACAAAGTCATCTACCTCAAATCACCTTGGTTGTTCTGACATCAACATCTTATTCTAAGATCTTAGTGATCCAATTACCTCTTTTCTTAATGATTTATCCTTCCATGATGTACTCTCTGATGCTGAAATGCATCATGTATATCATTACCTTGCTTCTTACCACTAGGTGTCTTAACTACTTGAGGCCTTTGATGATGGCAAAAGCCTACTTCTCAATGAAATTATACTTATTCTCATATCCATGAAAGGTCCTTGAATAGAATGTAATAGGGTTATCACCTTTCCCTTCATCTTATTTTTGAGTTAATATAGATGCCAAGCTATGTTCACTCCCATAAACATACATGAAAAAATATATAAACAAATCAGGATTAACTAACATGGGAGTGGTGGATATTACTTGATCTTATCAAATGTTATCCTTCCTTTGGTGGTCCATTTGAAAGCCTAGTTTTTCTTCATCATCAATGTAATTAGCCTTACTAGCCCTATGAAGTTAGATATGAATTGATTGATGAAGTTAATCTTACTTAGGAAACATTGTACTCTCTTCTTGTTGACTAGTAAAGTTAAGTCCCTGATGGCCTTCACTTTATCTAGATCAATAGAGATGCCTTATTTGGATACCACATATCCTAGTAGTTTGCCTTGTGATATGCCAAAGACACATTTTTTGGGGTTAATGAATACCCTAAACTCTTGGTAATTTTGAAAAAAAATATTCAAATGATCAAAATGATCCTCCTTGTCCTTGAAGAACACTATTAGATCATCCATATGGATGAGGATGATTTTGTTAATTAGTACCTTGAAAACTATATCCATGGCCTGTTGAAAAGTGGCTTCTATGTTAAAGAGGTTGAAAGGTATTTTCACATATGGGAAGGTTCCCCACTTTATAGTGAAAGTGGTTTTATGTTAATCTTCCTCATTCACCCATACCTAGTTATAACCTGAGAACTCATCAAGTAGAGAGAACATTTCTGTACCTATTACTATTTGGAGTATATATTCCATATAAGTAAAGGGGTACTGATATTTCATAGATGTTTTGTTCAAGTCTCTAAAGTCTATGCATAACCTAATTTATCCATTATTATTTCTCACTAAAAATAGGTTGGATACCCAAGTCAAATACTTAATTGGGTATATAATCCTTGAGTTGATCAATTTCCTCAGTTCTTTAACCATGAGAGACATAATTTCTGGGTTTAATATCATTTGATTTTGGTGGACTAGCTTGGATCCTTCAATTAGATATATGGTGTGTTGGATCATCTCATAGTCATAACCCTTTAGGTCATCATAGGTCTAGGCCATAGCCCCTTCATAATTGTTATATAAGGATACCAACTGATCCTTATCCTTTTGGGAAACTTCTTTCCACAATTTCAATTTTATTCCATCTCCCACATTAAGCTATGAGTAGTCACTTTTATTTTCAATAAAATTTTGTTTATCATTCATCGTATCATCAAAATAAAATAAATTCTCTAGGGTGATCAGTCCCTTTAGAAGTTTATTAGACCTTAGTTGTATAATTTGATCTCCATAGGCTTCTTCAATCTTCAAATGCAAATATTTCTAAAAATCACATGACTAATGGAGAAACATGAAAATTTGGGTATTTCACTTAAAAACATGCTAGTTGTGATCATTATCTAAGATAACATGTATGATAATCACTCATGCCGCTCATTCATTAGTCAATAAATTGGTTACTAGATCAGACTAGGAGCTAATTACTCCCATTCTATCTACCTCAACATTCATCAATTTTGGAATGATTTGAATATTAAATACTTAAAATTCCTTAATAAAATATCATATTCAATGGTATTAAGACCTCATCTAGGCATTCTTTATAATTATGACTCCTATTATTTGTTTTATTACTAGTTCAAAATCTTTGAACACTTTTAGTTGATTCACACCTATTTATTTGGCAAGGCTAAGGCCATAGACCAAGGATTTGTACTTAGCATCATTATTTATGTAGATAAATTGGAATTAGAAGGCCTTAAGGGTAGCTTTTCTAGATGGAGACATCAATCAAATACTAGATTCAAAGACGGTTTTGCATTTTCCACCATCAAAATGTAGGGTCCAAAAATTAGACTCATTTCTAGATTATTTTCTCTAATACTCTCTCCTCTTCATGACTTTAGGGATGGCTTGATATTTAGCATGGATTACATATATTTTGAGGTCAGTGGCATCAAATTTTGTGAATGTATCATTTTTGATGAATTCATTAACTAAGACCTCCTCCTTTGGGCTCCTGTTATTTGACACTCTTACTTTCTTCAGTATTTCTATGCAGTACATCTCTTTCTTGGAGAAATAATTTTGAATTGCTTCAAAATTCATCATATCATCATCAAATATGTATTTTAGATGTAGCGGCTTAGACAACACCTTCAATTTTTATCCATATTTGGTTCTTAGGATCAAGTGAGACCAATCTAAAGATAAGTATCCACCTATCTTTGCTATGAAATATCTTGACAAAGACAGCCCAAATACTGGTGGAATGTCTACTATCATAACCTCTTGGGGGACTATAATACTAGGACAATAATCCAAAGTTAGTGGAAGAGACTTGATAAGACCTATGGTCTAAAATTTATTCCCATCTAACTACATTACCCCTTTATCCAAAGGTTCATATTGAAGTCACAATGCATCCACAATATATTTGGCATCACTATGGTGATGGTGCCAAAATCAATCATAGAATTATGCAATAGCTTGTTCCCCATAATGAGAATTAAATAAAATGGGGTATGCTTATTTTTACTTACCCTTGCTTTATAGTTGATGAATGTGGATTACATATGGGGTTACATATTCCCATTGTATTTTATTTTATTGGTTTGTGCTAGCTCTATAGATGGGTGACCTCACATAGGCTTATCTCAGTCTTCCAAACCCTCTCATAGTAGATATTTTTGCTTGAGGATAATTAATACATCCCAGAGAGAAATATTGGTTGGGGCCTTCTTCAAATGCTTCACCACATTTAATGACCCTTGAGGTTGGACTTCAAGGTCCTTTATCCTATTCTGTACTATTTCACTCCACTTTTGATATGCTAGGGGTGATGGTTGGGGTTCAAGATTTTACCTAAAAGTCACTATTGGCCATTATTGGCCCACATACTAAACATGTGCCCAATTTCTAATAATCCTAATGCAGAGAGAGAGGTAGAGTTCCTAATTGATCAAATGATAAAATAGCTAAACAATCTTTGGATGGAATCAATGACCAGAGAGACCATGAAGCTCACAAGATATAAAATCACTTTTGGTTCACTTAAATTATAATTATCAATTCTAGATATTGGTCCAAAGTTATAGAGACCCTATGGAGTACTCTATATAAACATGGAATCTCATGGTATCCACCTAGTCCACTTGTCATCTAGAGCTTGTCCAAACATTTGGCTACAATGGCAAAATAGTTAAGAAGGCATTTCCATGGTGATAGATCTTGCACATGTGGATGAGTCAAAGAAAATTAGTCACATGAGTTTCTTCACATTAGTCTCAGGTTGTTATGTGTTGAGATTCAATTCATGCATTATAGCGTAATGAAATATATACATAAGCAAAGTTGGATCCTAATGCATAATTTGTTAAGTTTCCATACTTAGCCATTTTAGGCTAGACCGTTGTCAAAATGTCATGTAGGATCATATCAACTAGTCAACTTCAAAAAATTTAGAAGCATGTGGAAAAATTGAATGGCCAATGGATCAAAAGGGTTTGTTCCCTTATGATTTAAATGCATTATATGAAAATTTGGTGCCTCCACAATCTTTTCACTTTAAGTTATAGAATTACAAAGTTGGTCAAAAATAGTAGACATTCACATGAACATTAGTTTTAAGCTCTGAGAAATAGCCATTAGAATTCAAATAGTGGGTTTGATCAAATCGAATGACATGTATTTCATCGTTCCAAAGAGATATATGGGCAAGATGTAATTAAAAAGGGTTAGAAAATCCCAAGGACTAATAAGAGATTGAGCTCAAGATAGTGGGTCTTAAAATATCTATGGTCCATGTTTTATCAGATCTCAAAATCTAATAGAGTGAAATAAATTTAAAGTGTCAATAACCCAGGTCAACTACCTATAATCAATAGCAAAGAGGCAAGTCATGATGTTTTAATGAAAGTCTATAAAACATGAACAAACCTGACTCAATAGGTAAATAAAAGAACCAGAGGATTGTCATACTTGCTTTTGAAGAAGCTCCAATCAATCTATAGTTTCATAAGGACAAGCCTTTATAAGTAGTTGTTTTCTCAGGAGATGACATGTTTGAAATTTTCAAGCATGGTTATCAACTCATTTCTTTAATTATGAGCATCACTCTAATTTTATAGGATGGAAGTGAGCTCAAATGGCCTCAAGAAGTCACAACATTAGACTCATCTCTCTTAGACATTAGCCTTGTAGATATGTCAAAGGCAATGGATCAAGTTAGCCCATATGTTTATGATTAGTAGTTCATAAAAGGAGAAGAATTGGAGTTGTTCTTGAAAAGTATGTAGATCTAGGAGCATGATGATTGGGTTTTGAGCCCATGCTTCAAATCAACATACCATAATTCAATAATAGAGGAGCTTGTAGAGGCCCCTACAGTCCAAGTCAGAGCAAGCCTTAAAGATATAAACTAATATGTCTACATTAGAGACATGTTTTCCCCTTTTCATCTACTCAAATGTATGTCAAAGGAATTAGTAGCCAAATATCCTAGCTCACACATCACGAGATCTCAAAGGCAAAGTGTTTTCCAACCTGTTTCATCACAAGTAAGTGATGCCAAATACTTTCCATTTGACCTAGGTGGAAATTAATTGTAAAATGTAACCTTGTACATATTAGGTTAGATTTAATGATTTTATCTAAGTGCCCTTATATACCTTTTTTTACTAGTTTATTTGTTTTTATTTCTTGTATTTGCTTACATGCATTTCATTTTGTTATTTTCCTTTAGTCCTTATTGTTTTGATAGGAATTTCCAGAGAAAGGTAGCCTTGCATTTTTGTCATGGTTAAGCTCAGATGTAGAGGATTGACTCCATGCCTAATGGATCAGACTAGAAAATGAACTAGGTTCTCAAGCATAATAGGCATGCCTCCCTATGAGTTGCCAAAGATGTTAGCCATTTTTGGTCCACACACCAAGCATGTGCCTAGTTGTTAATGGTCCCAATGTAGAGAAAGAGGTAAAGTTCTTGATTAATCAAATGATCAAATAACTAAACAATATCTGGATGGAATGAGTATCTCAGAGAGACCATGAAGCTCACAAGCTTTAAAAGCACTTTTGGTTCACTTAAAATATAATTATCAATTCTAGACATTGGTCTAAAGTTGTAGAGACCATATGGAGTGATTTGGATAAACAAAGAAGCTCTTGGTATCCACCCGGTCCACTCACCATCTAGAGCTTATCTAGACATTTAACTACAATGGTAGAAAAGATGAGAAGAAATTTTCATGGACATAGATCTTGCAAATGTGGATGATTCAAAGAAACTTAGTCACATGGGTTTATTCAAATTAGTCTGAGGTTGCTATGTGCCAATTTTTAGCTCACACATTATAGCATAATGAAAGATATGCATGGGCAAAGTTGGATCCTAATGTAGAATTTGCTAAGTTTCCATACTAAGTCATTTTAGGCTAGACCACTATCAAAATGTCATGCAAGATCATATGCACCAGTCAATATCAACATTTTTTAGAAGCATGTGTAAAGATCGAATGGTCAAACAATCAAAAGGGTTTATTCCCTTAACCTTTAAGTCCATTATCTACAAATTTGGTGCCTTTGTGATCTTCATGTTTCAAGTTATAAAATTATAAAGTTGGTCAAAAATGGTAGATGTCCATGTGAATGTCAATTTAAAGCTCTAAAAAATGGCCATTAAAATTAAAATAATAGGCCCAATCAAATCAAATAGAACACATTTCATCATGTCAAGGAGATATATGAGTGAAATGTAATTCAAAAGGGTTAACAAATACCAGGGACCAATAAGAGATTGAGCTTGGGGTGGTGGATCCCAAAAGATCTACGGTTCACATTTTATCAGATCTTAAAATCTAATGGAGTAAAATAAATACAAATGGTCAAAAACTTAGGTTGAATACCTATAACCAATAGAAAATAGGTGAGTCGAGATGTTTTGATGAAATTTGGTAAAACATGAATAATGAACCTGACACGATAGGCAAATTAAAAACCTGAACTTGAGTCCAAATTGAGTTGGTAGAAGAAGCAAAGGAAATGAGATTGATGCAAACTTGACTAAAGACTTGGAATTAAAAAAACTACCACTTATGCGTAAAACTATAGGAAATCCAATATCCTTATAGTGGTTTTCACCTAGAGTTATCTTGGTCCAAGATCCAAGGCATAAAAGTAGATATGTGATTGGTGAAGAGATCATCCCAAGTCAGGCCCTTAATAAACTATCATTCAAGACAGAGATGATGTGTCCCTAGTAGATACAAATATTTTATCTTCTTGATGAGATCTAGTAAAATATTAACATCTCAAAACTTTGGGATTTGAAAAGCAATTGGAGCATTCACTTTCAACTAGATCATGACTTGACACATTTGGCAAATTCTTATCTTCTAGTGTAGCCTACTCAAAATAGAGTGATTCAAAGGCTTCTAAGCAAATCATCATAAATATTATTTATAATAACCTATTTTGATTAGACCAAAAGCTTAGTGAAATGACTCTTGGAATTAATGGTTCATCAATTTTCATTAACATGTTTCTCCCCTTCTCTCTCTCCTCTTCCCCTTCTCCTATTTGAACCCTTTTTTTCATTTTTTGAAGGGAGATCTCTCAAGGACATTAGATTAAGGATCTTTATTTTATCTTACTAAAATATGGGACATTCCTTGAGATAATGCAAATTATACTCATCTTGATTAGGCTTGACCCTATCAAGCATTTGTGAGAACTACCTCTTAATGCAATAGGAGTTTCTCTACCTATATTTTACTTGAATATTTGTTTGACAAGTTGTGCACTATGGCATTATGTGAAGGAGAATCTTCCTCATTTATGGTCCTTATTATCTAACTTTGTTTTAGGGATTTTAAATTTGGTTTACATATCTAGGTTAGTGTTTTATTATGAATCTTTCCTATGAAATACTTATGCAAATCATCTTTATCTTAAGGTTGTGTAAGCTAGTATTGTCCTTTACTGATCTAGTGTGGGTTTGAGCTTATAAGAGTTCCCTTTTAAGTTTGGTGAATCATGCTATTAACTTTATTACTAGTCATTACTCTCTTTATAACTCTTTTCCCATGAAGCATTAGGCTTATTCTTAGTCTTAGTCTTAGGAGAGTATCAAAGTGGAAGCCAACCTACTCTAGAGGTTAAAACCCAATATAGGTGACCCATAACTTAGGATTATCATAGTTTTATAGATCAATTAGAGAGATCCTAAAAAACTCTCTCTAAGGGTGTAAATTGAGCCCATAATATTCACTTTAGGTCTTGTGAAATCCTCTTTGATCTCAGCTAGTTTCTTCTTGGATCATGTGTAGTAGTCCTATTGGACTTGTAGGACTTTCAACATGGGTATCTCATTCACATAAAATGCATCTTTTCTTTCTACCCAAGATAAAAGTGCATGTTATGATTCTATTTACTCTTCCTATTCCAAGGACATTCCTTGCATTTGGGCCATCAAGATGACATTTTCAATGCTTGAGGAATGGTATTCATAAGGAGCTAAATTAATTGTGCCCCTTGTCTTCACTACTTGATAACCCTTTTCTCTAGGATACCTCTTAGGAAATTTTGGGGAATATGTGCATTATTACATAAAAAACACCATGAATTTGAGTCATCTACCAAGTTGTTTTGACCAACAACCAATTCTCTATTTGAGGTTGGGAAGACTATTTGTAAAGGATTAGGAACTAAGATGATTTTTTTGGTAAGTTATGTTTGATGATTCAGCCTCTACCCTCCTTGGTATTGATTATGTTGATATGGTATTCTTCTACCTTGGTAATTTAGAAAGGGGGATTTGGGAGCATAGCTTGTTACCTCTTAAGGTTTATGATCTCATTTAAGAAGTTTTTCAAGATGTTCTTCATGTCATTCATCTCCATAACTAGCATGGATGAAGTGGATGTGCTCATTTAGGTATCTAGATATACATACATGAAAGTAGATACTTACAAGGTGCTTTGGACTTCCTCTTGTGGTGACATTGATAGTTCTAGGAATATGGGCATTAATGGTCATGGGGGAATTTTCTCAACATCTATCAAAATTTTCTCCACTTTGATGGATAATTCATATGCATCTCACAACATATAGCCTCCAAGGGATTGAATCATAATGGCTATGTCTAAGTTGAAGGATTTAAGGTAAAATATGATGGCCGTACCCATGAGTGGTCGAGCCACTATTAGGATTATTTTCTAGGTCTTATTAAACTTGGTATTAAAATTGATGATATCTTCTTGTGGGGCTCTATTAATATTGATTAACTATTATAGGAGTGATGATTGATCTCCTTTCTCATTGAATCGGTCAAAACATCTATTGTCTAGTTCATCCTAGGTGGTGATGTTAGATATCAAGGACCAATATCATTTGAGAGTTCACCCTTTGAAAGAGGTAGCTAGTACCCTTAAGATACATTTTGTTTTGTGATATGATGCATAGTAAAAACATTAGCAATATCTTGAATATGTTCTACCATGCTCTTTAAATCCTACCCTATGAATTTAAGGAGTTCCTTCAAGGTGTTAGCAAGAATAGGATCCTATGTATTTAGGGCTACTAGATGGATGAGTGAGATACCACTATTCTATGCCACAAAGTTCCTTGGTGGTCCTTAGATATCCATCTGCTATGGTTGTTGTGTTATGCTAGACCCTATAATTCTTTGGTGAGTTATAGCCACCAAATTTGGTAGTAGCAAGCTTGGATTTTGCATTTTTAGTGACCTTGTGATGGGCCTCTAGCTCATAATATTTTAATTCTAATTAGGTGATTTTGCATATTCATGTCCCACTAGGCATTCCAAGAAAGGGAATTATTGATCCCTAAAACATTCATTCTCAATGAGTAGTTTCTAATGGGAAGCTTTATAGATGTGGGACCAAAATTATGATCTATGAAATGACCTCCAGGATTTTAGAAGCTATCTCTTTAAATAATTGGGGAGGAAAAGAGGAAGAGGGAAATGCAAATAAAACTATATAAGGTGATGCCCCAAAAATTTTAAGTGTATCCATTCCTAATATTTCATAAAATAGTTTGAACCTTTAAAACATTATATATTATTTAAAAGAGCACATGCATGATTTAAATCTTGTAATATAAATAAAATCCAATACTATAGAAGTAGAGAATAAAAATAATAGTCAGTAATTGATTCTACACAATTTGACACAAAATACCACATCCTATTCATTGTTATGTGGAGAACAAAATACAAAAGGCCTAAAGGCATGGTATAGACTATTCAATCCTTCCCATGAGGGGTACCTACTAAGGTCCTAAAATAATTAATAATAACTACTTCTATGCCTATTCAAAACTAAAACTATTACAATGCCTTCTCTCTGATGATAGTTATAAAAAACAACTTCTATTATTTTTATACCCCTCTTACAAAAGAATATACCCCTAAATATATAGGCACTATGGCCTTACAAGGAAATGACACCTTGAACCTAGAACTCGTGTTCATGATGAGGTCATTACAACTAAAAGGGGGAGTTTTAACTCATGAGTGTAGACAGCCTTCAAATCTTGGATATGGCATAAATTTGATGTCTCATGGTTCTCATGACATTTAGAAGAAGCATTATGTTTATGCTTATCTCCATTTAAATTTCCTCTAATTTTTTTTTGGAAATGGGGCCCACTTTCTTTGGCTAATGGTTCTACTCAAAGTTCTGATAGAAAAATATTTGCCTTAGATAAGCGTTGTAGTTTCACATGAAAGGTTCACTTCTTTTTCATTAGACCTACATAGTGTGTCTTTCCTATTATTTCATCATCCAATGGTGCATCCTAAAGATCTGACAAAATAACCCTTCAATCTCAAGGAGAACTTTGATGCCACATGGTAAGCTGGCACTACTCCTAGGGAAGCTAATAACTTTTTTACAAAGAATAAGCATTGGGGCACCATGTGGTATCATCAAGAGGAGTTGAAACTTAGCCAAAAATAAAAGGGAAACCTAGGAAAGAGGAGGCCGATCCTAATCTACCCAACTCACCAAGCACATTCATGATGAAAAGATAATTACCCAAAATATTCAAAACTTATATTTGATCCACATCTTCCATGAGTAGAGCTTTACCCTTGTCAACTTTGGAGTGTAAGGGTCTTTCTTATTTATGGGTAATATATTTTGTAGGGATTTATTAACTATTTTCTCAACATCTATAACTTATGTGGGAGAAGTAAATCTTAAACTACCCAAAATTTCAACTACTTATACCTCACCTTCTTCTTCCTCTTAAAGAATCAATAAACAACTTTGCTATGGTTTTATAGATGGGGTAGGGTTTTTTGGATAAACCCTCATTTTATTTTTTGACATCCTTTACAACATATTTAGAGATGTAGCTTTTGAATATGGACCTTCCTTTTTTCTTACTATCATAGGAGGAGAAACAAGACATTGTAGTTTCTTACCAAGAATTTTGAGTGAATTTTCAAGAAATGAAGACCAAGATTTCTCACACTTTGGTTTTTTTAAGAAATAGTGTTGATATATGAGATGAATTAAACCATGATGTTTAATTGATCTAGTTCTCCTTTTCAATTTCTAAGCTACATCATGGATAACATGTTGAAGATAAGAAGGTAGGTTTACATAGCACTCATGTTTGGTAGCTCCTTTCTTTAGATGAATGAGAAGTCGCATAGTGTCACCACTGACCATAGTGAAATATCCATAAGTGAGGTATTTCATTATCTAATATACTACATTATTCCATGGAGGTGGAAGATTTCCCTAAATGATCCTTCTGACAATGCCTTGTGGAGTCTTGGCTAACCTAGGATGGGGTTCATTACCATCAATGAACATTTAAAATAAATCAACAAAACTTAATTTGTTATTAAAAACCACAAAGTTCTTTAGGAATCCCTAAAATTTAACTAATAATAGAGGGATCAATAGGAATATGTTCACCCTAGACTACATAATTATCTTCATCAATTTTTTCTAAAAAGTCTTGAACAATGTTCTCCTAAAAACTTTGGAATGTCTTCAGGAAATTGAGCCATCCTATTATTTCCAAAATAATCTCATCAATTTCATCTTGTAAAAGAAGTTTTGTTGACTCTGGTTCACTTCTCTTTTTACCCCCATCTTTGTAAATGTCCATAGTATTCTCAAAAACTTGCTTGCACAATGCAAAACTGAGTTCAAAATGACATAGAGTACTCAATAGGGCAAAAAATTTGGGACCTGATGCAACAATGAATAGAAATAAAGGGATAAAATGGTGGCACATGTGTAATTTATAAAAATTACCATGAAATTAGATTAGATATGATAGCCAAGCACTTTAGATCAAGCAAAGTCTTAATGAGGGAGTACTTTTGGGGTCAACATGAATTATGTGGCATGATAAATCATGCTTGGTAGTAATTGAAATGATATTTGTAATTATTTCCACATTAGTACTTATCTTGTAAAAAGGTCTTTGGAATAACCCCATATCAAGTCTTAAAAATAAGAAATAGTACTAGCTTTAGTCACATCTAAATGGTGTCAAAACAACTTATCCATATTTAGAAGTGTTGTCCACCTAATGGTCATACATGCATAACATAAAATAGAAAATGTCTAACCTATTGGGAAGGAAGTACAACTATACTTATGCTATAAGGATCCATGCTTATCTCCTAAATTTTTCATGTGTCTTACAAGGATAAATAATTTTGAGAAGATAAGTTTTAGATTAAGGTAAAAGCAGGTTTTGAAGGGGCCCCGAAACCCTTTACAAAATAATAAAAAAATAAGACAATAAAAAACCGCCAAGACAGGTAAACCCACTGAACAACAGTAAAAAAACTAAGATTTACAAGGCCCTGAAACCACCAAAATAATCTAGATAAAGCTTCCCAAAATTTACAAGGCCTTGAAACCTGAACAAAAAAAAAACCAGGCACAACATCCTGAAACAGGAAACCAGGTCATACAAACCTGAAACCTTAAAAAGACCACGCAAAAATAGATCAACACTTACAGAGCCGCGTAACCACGAAGAAGGGTATTTTGGAGCCACATAAATGTCCACCTTCAAACCCCATCCCCAACTAAACAAACCCATAAACCAACACCACCAACCCCAAAAACGTCCATCCGATCGTCAACCCGTTCAACTCCTCTGCAAAACACAGAGGCAACACCGCCTTGGCAATCAAAATTACGTCATGAGACATCTTGAAGCACTTCAACAAAAGCTACAACCCCACAGATGGAAGGCAATGGCAAAAAATTGGATCTGGCACCCACCCCCAACAAATTCAACTACAATATAAACCTGGGGTAACAGCTGATATAGAGCCCCTTCGGACCCACTAAAAAACACTTCAACAACTACCACAAGGAGCTGTTCGAGGCCCACCCCATGGCCAAACCCACACCAAGCACACTATGCAAGAAACACAGCGTCCATCTCCATGCCACGTGCTGGATCGACAGTCAAAACAGGAAGAAAATTTCCCAACCACGCAAAAAAATGCGCCGAAGCCGCACTACGCTCAACAACCCTAGATCATGGGACATGGTTTAAAAAAAACAAAGCCTCAAGGGTTTCAGTGCAGCTAAATCCACGGCCGCACTCTCTCTTCCCCCGCAACAGTCCATCCGCAAAATGGATAGCCAAAGCACAAAAAAAGTTCCACGCAATAAAAGATCTTGCAATAAAAAGTTGCATATAGATCAAGGGGTTGGGGGCCGCACAGACACCAGCAGAGGAGTAGGGTTTCAGCACGGCCTTGTCTGCGGCTGTGCTCCCTCTTCCCACTCCTTTTTCCTGCTCCCTTTTAATAAAGATAAGTTAACTGACAAGATAATAATTCATGTTTAGTATAGAAGTTTCATTTGACAAGTGTCACTTCTAGTTTTCACTTTTCAGTGGTTTTTATTTTTATTTTTATTTTTAACTTTTTATACTTTTTTTTTCATTTTTATATATTTTGAATATTTTAAGGGAGGAGAACTACCATTTTCTAGTTTTTAGCACTCCCCCTTATTAGGTGTCTACTACAAAGATCATTCGGCCTTAGTGGAAGAACCAAGTTCTTCCATAACGTCAATTTGGTCTTGATTATGTTTAATGAATTCTTACCTACTAAGAGGTATCCTATACACTTTAAATATGTAACCATTGACCAAAAGTGTCCTTTGGTCACCATTAATTGGTTGAAGTTGGACATAACCATTGATGTTTATAGTTTTGATTAGGTATGACCTTAACCATCTTGTTCTAAGCTTACTGTTGACCATTTTTTACCTCAAGCCAAAATGGGTCAACCCCCTATAGTTAAAATCTTGTATAGGGGATTTTTATAATGGCATAGGGTATGTTTTAGCTCATTTCATGCCATTCTAGTTTTGGTCATAGTTTAGTTTGGTCCTTGTGTCATTTGGTGTCTTAGGGATCATTTTAGAATCATATATGTAAGAGGAAGATTTTTATGGTGTTTAGTAGTTGCAAGAACAAGTTCAGAAAATCCTAAGTTTACACTTAGAAATATTTCAAAATTTGGATAAGTGTTATAGGACATATTTCTTTCGAATAAATTATTCTACACATTATCTACAACAAAATTCTAAAGTTATTCTTTTTCTTTTAGAGAAATTATTCCACACAAAATTTTTGAAGAAAGGCACAAGGGCACAAATTATTTTAGAAAAATTAATTCCAAAATTTGGCTAAGGCATGGATTCCTATTAGGGAAAATATTCCATGATAATTTTCCCAAAGACCAAATTCCTTTAGACATTTTGTCTATGGAAAAATACTAAGTACACAAATATTTCAGGACAATTATCTAAGACAATATCCCCGAGGACATATTTCTTTTAGATAAATTGTATGAGATAATCTTTTTGAAGACCCATTATTTTAGAAAAAAATTGAAGCAAAAGATCCTTTTAAAAATCTTGAAGTCATTTATTTTGGACATTTTATCTGATACAAAAGGCCCATATGCATCATTCTTTCAAAAAAAGTGTCCCAGACAAAGTTCCCAAGATAATATGTTGTTGCAAAGATCCAAGTGAATTGAATGTTTTTGAAAAATTTATTTTTCCAAGCCTTGAAAATTGATCCAATTAGGATCCCATAGTGTTCATAATCTCACAAGGACATGGACCAATTTTTTACAATCTCAAAAACTCATCAGGACCTAGAAAGATTGAATCAAAATAACTTGGGCAAGTAAAGGAACCAAACCATCATCAAGACGTCATAAAAACTAGACTAAACTAGTTCACTTGGGCATTTTATAAATATGCTCAAAAATCCTTGTGTGATTATAAAACCATGCATGATCAAGGTCCTTAGTATTGAGATCATTCTTTGCAATTATCATATCTTAATGATTCTTCTATCTCAAGATCTAAGCCTTAAAAGTTTATCTTGTTGAGTGTAAGGAACCAAGTCATCATGTAGATCACATAGAAATAAGCTAGATAGATTTCTTGTGTATTTATTATCTTCACTCATAAATCCCCTAAAATCCAAATGATTTTATCATCATGGATTTTTTCATACCAAGATCATCCTCTAAAATGTTCAAGTTCGTATGAGCTTTTTGAGTCAAGTTATGAAGCTTCAAAGTTGAACCAGTAGAATAAGATGTTCACACAAACATCAAAATAAATCATAAGCAAAATAAACCCTTTTGAACTTAAATTTTATGGTTGTATGAACATCAATGATGCTCATGAAAACATCATTTGATGGGAGCATGAACATCAAACTTGAGCTTATGAAGTAGCCATTCAAGTTCAAATAGTGGGTCCTAGCAAATCTAACAGTACACATTGCATCATACATCTTAATCCAATAGTGTGAGATGATTCAAATATTCAAGTAGCTTGAGGGGGCACCATATGGCATAAGAATTGAAGTGGATAGGCTGATAATAAGATCTTGAGGCCAATGCATGATCAACATGTGGTACAAGTGCTAAATCTTATAGTCTTATAACAAGATCATAAAACCAAAGCATGTTTAACACATCACAATCTTGGATAGATTTGACAATCCAAGGGAAATATCAATGACGTGTGATCATTCATACTATGTAAGATCAATATTTTGAGTCAGATATCGATGACTAATGAAATTAAAGGTCAATAAGGTAGGGGAATTCATGAAAATTGAAAACACCATTAGAGACAAACCAGGGAAAGCTTTTAGGGATCATTGATCTACTATTAGAGCTAGATTAAACACCATGAAGTAGACACAATGATGTAGCCAAAGTGATGAAGAACATAAAGGGGTGCCATTAAGGCTAACTATAGACCTTTGGTTTATAGATGTGTGGTATCTAGGGTTTATTATGTGACTGTGTTTGCCATTCTAAAAGGGACATATGCATATGGTGAATTCTTGGCTCTTGTAGAAATATAATGGGTTTATTTGGACCTATTTAGATCTAGAAAAGGGACTATGTAGTCTATAGGTTTGTATCAATATAAATTCTATAGGAAAACCAATAGTCTAATATTAGTTCTCCATCTATAGTAAACCTATGAACATGGGGATAGGTTCAAGCATAATCCATATGGAATAAGAGTTATATTTTGTAAGGATACGATGAAGGCATACACATAGACTCCAATAGTTTCATCTCTAGGACCAAACTGTATAAAAGGGACACTTCTCTCCACTTTTACATGCCGTGACAAACTAGTGAAGAGAAGTTAGCACCAAGATAAAGCTCTAACATATTGATCTAATTTTCCTAACTATATTGATGTCATGACCTAGATCAGAAAAAATTGATCCTACCATTACAATCATCAGGGAGCATTGAAGAACAAATAATGTAACTATGCAACTACTTGAGTTGACCTAGATCAATCAAAAGGTCTAAATGAGCATAATTTGTAGAATCAATTATAACTATAGTTCAAATGGAGTTGAGCTCATTTATTCCTCTTTGATTACCAAAGTCTCTCTTTCTAAAGGCCTTTTATTCTATAAATATGGTCTTTGACCTATTGATTGTCATCCCTCAAGCTAGTATGACTAGACTCTACCAAAATTTGTATTATACACCTATTAGAGTAATGAATAGAATATTTTTTTAGTTATTTAATAATATATTCTTAGTGTTTGTATTTTTTTGATATGAAAAAGTGGTTGTCATCTTCCCCTTATAGGTCCAAGTTCAACCTAAGTGCTAATGAACTTTTTTGTAGGTCATCTAGAGTATTTTAAGGTTGATGTCTTAGGTGTAGAGTGGATAGTTGAGTTTAAGTGCTTTCAATCAAGCCTTACTCTCATCACCCTCCAACCTAAGAACATCAAATCAACCCATAGGTGAAAAGTATTGCTTGAAATCCATCATAGACACTACATTAGTTATGTTCATAGTCTATTAGTGTGTTAATGAGTTCAATCTTGAGAGTGGATCTTTAAATATTCAGTGCACCACCTCTTTTAGAGTAGCCTCAATTCATGCATTATCTAACTCTTTCCCCATAAGAAATTAGTTGTTATAGATAAGATCATTTCAAGATACATTCAAGGAGCTAGCCCTTAAATCTAAGGGCTCATTTCTAATATAGGTACACCCACATACCTAGAAATGTTCCTATGTTACCCAAATATGGAAGATGTTCAAACAACTTCTTCTAGGGTATAAGATTTGATGACAATAGTTATAGCATGACCAATGGGACCGATTATCTTCAAGTTAACTTGTCAACGTGAATGTTGGTCTTGACAAACATTAACTTCAAATTGGTGTACTACTCAACATTTATTGACTCCTTTAAGGTAAATCTAGTTCTAGGCCATTATTTTATTATAAACATTCCTTCGTAATTAATGGTACTCACTAGATCATCCTCTACTAGAATATTCAATCTTATTAAACCACCCATTTAGCCTAAAATTCCTCTTGCAATTCAATATCCATAGCCTAATCTACCCTTTGAAGAACAAGTAGATTTTGCTAGGGAGGAAGAGATTGAAGAAGTTGAAGAAGTTAAAAATCTTGAAGAACAAGACATGGCTAAACTTCATGCTTTCCCTACCTTTAATACTAATAATCTAATTCAACTTCATGAATATTATGGCATTCCTCTTAATTCCATGAAAGGTGTGCCCACATTCAATGGTGAGAATCATATCACACCTAGTGAGTACATTAAAGATGTTTCTAACTTTTGTAGTTTCCACAATATTGTTTAAGAGAACATTGCCATTAGACTCCTTGACATGTCCCTTAAAGGGAAGGCTCTTTATTGGTATAGGAATCTATAAGGTGGATGTTGGAAATGAAAGTGACCATACCTCTCTCATACATCAACTCAACATGATAAAAAAAGGGTCCAAAGAAATAATGCATGACTTCAATGAAAGGTTTTATAATATTTGGTATAGATTACTTCTTCCTATGAGACCACCTTATAGCTTTGTTTTCCATACTTACTTGAAATCTATTGGGAGTGAAATTATTATCATGCTTTAATCTATGGGAGATTTCACTCTCCCTGAAGCATATGATCTTGCTATCAAAGCTGAGAATAGTCTCATCCAAGATGGAAGATTTCCTCCTAAGGTGTCTATTACTCCATTATCTCATGCTTATAATAATACTCCAGATGTATCCCAAGTTCCTAATTCCAATACCAAAACTAAGGTGGCTCTTAGGCAAGAAGAAAATGATGTTGATTGAAAAGTAAAGTTCATATCCCTAGAGGACTAAAATAGGCAAGCTAATGCCAAACAAGGTGCCTATCAGAATCCTTATCCCTATCAATAATATTATGGTTAATAATATGGAAGAGGAAGAGGCCAATGGTAGCCTAATCCCAATAGGCATGTTAATGCACACAATCTTAACTCTACCATTAATGTAAATAAGATGGTACTAATTCATAACAATTTGGTGTAGGGAGAAGATTATTAGCAAGAAATTCATGGATGTCAATGATACTAGAAATTAATATCTATTGTCTTAAGGATTAATTACCCCATCTTATCAAATAAGGATGAGATGATGATGTAAGTTAATGAGGATTGGAAACCTTAAGGAGATATCTTCACCAATTTCCTAGTTGAAGACACTTTTGTGCTAAATTAAGGAGACCCTATCATAGACAATATAAGGGATAAGAGGAATGCTCTATGAGGTGGTAGTATAATTCCCATAGGCTCATCCAATCCTCCTACAAGGCAACAAGACATAGCTACAAGTGTGGCAGTTCTAAAAAATTCTACATCTCCATCAAGCCAAAATGTGGTAAGGCATGCTCTTATTCTTCATGTTCCAAGTAATTATATACATACAAAATCCTATGAGAAAATATTTATGGCTTATTTAAACATTTTAAATTCTTTGAATAATACTAAAACATCCATTTTTCTTTGGGATGTTCTTCATATGCCTGGTCAAAAAAAACTCCTATAAAAGTAGTTAGTTGTTATCCCTGGTAGTGTCTCACACTCAAATCAAATTCATGGCCATGTTTCTATTGAAAATGTTCCTAGTACCATTTTTTAACCATCCACTAGTGCTAAGAAACCCCCACCATTTTACCTCACCCTCATTATAGGTGACAAGTCGGTACACAATTGCATAGTCAATAGTAGAGCTTCTACTTATATCATGCCCAAAGTTGTAGCTAAAAATTTGGGCCTAAAATATGAATCACATAGCAAAGGATTCCTTAAATTATATGGTACAACTACTAATATAGTATGACTAATAAAAGTCTTGAAGGTTTTCTTGCATGATTGTCATAGTTTTCCTAACGGGCAAGACATAATTATGGTTGATCTTCTAACCCACTTTATAATCTACCTATCAAGGGAATTTACAACCAAGATAGGTGGCTACCTCTAAACTAACTAATATTTATTGGAATTTAAAACAAGGTATGGTGCCAAGGTTAAAATTAGGACATAACCAACTGCAAGGTTTCATAGATAACCTTACATTGAGACAAGTTCTTATTTGAATTATGTTGTTCATGAAGAAAATGATTATATTGTAGATGATGACACTTATCTAAGATTTAAATCATTGTAGATATATTTCTTATTAATATGGTGCTAATACTTATGAGTAGGATCCTTATGCTCTCATTGAGGAAACTGATCTAGGAGTATATTGTATACATGAAGGAGTTCCAACACCTCTATTTACCAAAGAAGAGGGTGAATATGATGAGATATGAAAGATGTTTTATTATGGTTCAAGAAGTAAATTTGGTTTAGGGGATGGTATTATGTTGGTCTCCCCATATAAATAATAGTATTATGCTTCATATAGATTCTATTTCAGTTGTACTTATAATGTGGTTGAGTATGAAGGTTTAATTTATGGCCTTTAATGGGCAAAGAGAAAAGAAATCAAGAACTTGAAAGTGTTTGGAAATATTGAATTGGTTATGCATCAGGTGAGGAATGTATTTTATATCAATAACCCTCTACTTAATTTATATAGGCATATGGTATGGGATTTGCTCGAATAATTCAATGCATTCAATATTCAATCAATCCTAAGAGAGCAGAATAGTCATGTTGATAGACTAACTACCATAGGAGATCAATTTGATAATCCAACTACCATAAAAGAGGAGGGAAAATAGCCTCATATTAATATTATTACTATACCTTATGTACATTATAATGAAGTGTCTTTACAAGTTTTTGGTAATGACAAGCACATTTCATGCTTCTTATAAAATGAGGCTGATTTTTCTTTAAGGAATTAAAGGAAGCTCCAAGAACTATTGGGTGATTAGATTGTGAAACTAAGAACCAATAAGATACCTAAGGGTTTTGTGACCTTAGAAATTATATTCAATGAGAATGATCAATATAATAAGGAGAAATTGAGTATCTCCACAAAAGAGGAGAATTATGAAAGAGTCTTGATCTTCAAGGATAAACTCCTCAAACTAGACAAGGTATGGTCTACATTAAATAAGTAAGAATTAATTGAGCTATGTAGAGAGTTTCATCATATCTTTGCTTGGGAATATAAGTAACTCAAATGATTTAATCCTATCCTAACACACCATACCATTGAGTTGGAACCTAGAGTTAAACTGGTTAGACAAAAGCAAAGACCCATCAACCCCAAGTTTGAAGAACTCATGAGGTCAAAACTTAATAAATTCCTTAAATCTAAGATAATATTTCCCATCAAGCATTCAACATGGGTATCTAACCTTATTCCTATTATAAATATGAATGGTGAGATAAGATTTTGTGTGGACTGTAGAGATCTTAATAGAGTGTCACTCAAAGATCACTATCCTCTACCTTCAATGGAGAATTTTTTTCAAATGGTTTCAATTTCTAAACATTTTTACCTTATATATGGATATTAAATCTATAATAAAATTTTATTCAATAAGTATGATCAGTTTAAGATAGAATTTACTACTAAATGGGCTACTTTTGCTTATAGGAAAATGCCCTTTGGTTTATCCAATATCGGTGCCACATTTCAAAGCGCAATGGACATGGCATTCAAAGGTTTAATCAATGAGATGATATTATTTTATCTAGATGATATAATAGGGTTTTCTAAATATTATAATGAACACATACAACACTTGAGGCAAGTGTTTGAAAGATGCAGGTAGTATGGAGTATCTCTTAATCCAAAGAAGTGCATCTTTATTGTTCATGAAGGTAAGCTCTTAAGACATATTATTTCCAAAGATGTTTTAACTATTGATCCTGAGAGAATAGAGGTTATTCTAGGCTTATAATTTCCCTTAAATAAGAAAGGTTTTCAAAATTTCTTAGGAAAGATAAATTTTTTAAGGAGGTTCATACTTTATTTTACATCTTTGGTGAAACCTATCACATCTATGCTTAGGAAGAACCAAATATTTTCTTGAACCAAAGAGGGTAAGAGAAGTTTTAAAGCCATAAAGAAATCAATTGCAAAATCTCCTACTCTTGTGAATCCTAAGTTTACTAAAGACGTCATGTTGTATTCATTTACTAACGTTGATACTATCTCATCCATGCTGATGAAAAATAATGATGAGGGTGTGGAGTAACCTATTGCATTTTTTAGTCAAGGCTTAGAATATTATTAAGTCAAGTACACCTTTTTTATATAAATACGTCATTGCTATTATAAGGGGGATAAATAAGTTCATACATATGGTTTCAAATAATAAGATTCATGTTATAGTCTCTCATCCTAGCACCAAAGAGTTTCTTTTGAGAAAAAATCTTAGTGAAAATAGGGCAAGGTGGATCACTAAGGTAATGGAGTATGATATTGATAGCAAAGTGACAAAATTGGTAAAAGGTAATGTTCATTGTGAACATATAGCTTTAAATCTTCATGAGTCAAAGGAAGAGGCTCTAGTTAACCATGATTGTTCCCAATCAGCTAGTTCATTGCATCCATAAAGTTAGACACAAGATGTGATCAAATTTATCCAAAATGGTGAGTATATTAATAATAGGAATAAATCACAAAATAGATATTTTAGATTTCAATCTATTCCATTTTTTCTTGTGGATGGTGTGATTTTTAAGAGGTATATCAATGGTTTGATATTGAGATGCATTGATAATGATTAATTTTGAGTGTTGCTTGAGAAGTTCCATGATGGGAAAGCAAGAGGTCATTTATCTCCATGAACCATATCTACCAAGATCATGAGGGTTGGATATTATTTCCATGCTTGGGTGAGAAGGTGTTGACAATGTGCTTTCTTTGTAAGAAAATGCAAGCCTGTATTGCTTCCTTTGAAGCCTATCAAATTTGATCAACCTTTCATGTAATGGGGTCTTAATTTAATTAGCATGATAAATCCCCCATCAAGTGTTAGTCATAAATGGATACTCATAGCAAATAACTATTGTACAAGATGGGTTGATGCTATCATTTTGAAGGAAGCCAATGAGAGTGATATCTTATATTTTTATGAGAGTATCATAAAAAGGCCTGACACTCGTACTATTATTTTAGATAATGCTTTTGATTGTATGGGTGCTAAGACAATTGATTGGGAAAATAGTAATGGCATATTCTTGATCACTTCATCCAACTATTACCCTTAAGGTAATGGGTTGGTTTAATTTTCTAACAAGAATCTAAACAAAATAATCAAGATAACCTTGAAACATAACCAAAGAGTTTGGCATACCAAATTAAAGATAGCCTCATGGGCTGATATGATAACTTCCAAGAGGTCAATAGGGAATTCTCCTTTTGTGAACTTTTATGGAAGGGAACCTAATTTGTCTATCTCTCAATATTTTCCTACCTTAGAGTTAACACATCAACCAAAGTTATTTGATAACATTCCAGTGGAGGTGAGATTGATAGAGTTAATGTTTTTTCAAGAGGCTAGAGATAAAGCTCATTAAGCTATGGAGCATCACCAAGTACTAATGAAAAGGTCTTTTGAAAAGAATGTAACTCCAAGATCATTTCAATAAGGTGGTATATACTTGAAATGGGATGAAGATACAAAAAAACTAGGGAGGTATACTAAATTTGATACCCTATGGAGTGGATCATATGTCATCATTAAGTGAAAGCAAAATAACTCTTTTTAGTTAGTAAGGATGAATGGAGAAGAACTACCTATCCCTATGAATGGGATACATTTGAAACCCTACTATTAAGAGTTAGAGGTCAATCTTGTAAATATTAGATTAGGTGTGTGTTTTATTCTTATTGTGTTGTATTTCAATAAGTACTTTTGAAGCATATGTGTGTTTCTATTTGGTGTCTTGTTCCTATTATTTTATATTGCTTGGTGCATTACAGAGGAAGTTTTTATGTCAATCCTATATACTTGTGACTCCATAACCCAATGGATAGGATTAGGCATCTAGTCATGGCATAGCAAACATGTAACCCTTGGGAGATTACCAAAGATGTTGACCATTTTTTACATCAGGCCAAAATGGGTCAACCCCCTATAGTTGGAATCTTGTATAGGGGATTTTTATAATGACATAGGGTATGTTGTATCTCATTTGATGTAATTTAATATGCCATTATAGTTTGTTTCATAGTATAGATTGGTCCTTGTGTCATTTTGTGTCTTAGGGGTAATTTTAGAATCATATATGCAAGTGGCAAATTTTCATGGTGCTGAGCAATTGCAAGAATAGGTCCAGAAAATCTTGAATTTACACTTAGGAAATATTTAAACTATTCGCTAAGTGTTAGAGGATATATTTATTTTGGATAAATTGTTATACACATTATCTACAACAAAAGCCCAAATTTATTCTTTTTATTTTGGAAATATTATTCCACACAAAAGTTCTAACAAAAAGCACAAGTGCACAAATTCTTTTGGGAAAATTGTTTCCAAAATTTGGCTAAGGCATGGATTTATTTTGGGTAAAATGTTTCATGATAATTTTTTTGAAGACCAAATTCTTTTATACATTTTATCTGTGGAAAAATACTAAGTACACAAATATTTTAAGAAAATTATCCGAGACAATTTCCTCGAGGACATATTTCTTTCAGACAAATTATCCAAAACAATCTTTCTAAAAACCCAATTTTTCAGATAAATTTTTTGAAGAAAAATATCCTTTTCAAAATCTTGAAGTCATTTATTTTAGACATTTTATCTGATAAAAAAGGCCCACAGGCATCATTCTTTTAGAAAAAGTTTTTAAGACAAAGTGCTTGAGATAATATACTAATGCAAATCTCTAAGGGAATAAATGTTTTTAGAGAAATTATTTGTCCAAACATTCAAAATTGATCCAATAAGGAGACCATAGTGTTCATAATGTCACAAGGACATGGACCAATTTTCCATAATCTCAAAAACTGATCAAGACCTTGAAAGGTTGAATCATAATGACTTGGGCAAGTAAAGGGACCAGACCGTCATCAGGGCATCATAAAAACTAGATTTTACTAGTTCACTTGGGCATTTTATAAATATGATAAAAAAGCCTTACATGAATATCAAACCATACATGATCAAGGTCCTTAGTGCTGAGATCATTCTCTACAATTTTCATATCTCGATGAGTCTTCTAAC
The DNA here is from genome assembly GCA_037957365.1 of Torreya grandis. Lineage (NCBI taxonomy): Eukaryota > Viridiplantae > Streptophyta > Pinopsida > Cupressales > Taxaceae > Torreya > Torreya grandis. Next base: position 3,214,161 of record JARHVA010000849.1, on the reverse strand, counting down.
TTGAGATCTAAACCTTCAAAGTTTAGCTTGTTGAGTCTAAAGAACCAAGCCATCATGCATGTCACATAGAAATGAGATGGATAGATTTCTTATGAATTTATAATATTCAATAATGAATCACTTATACTCTAAAGGATTTTATTGGCATAGATTTTTTCATGCCAAGATCATCCTCTAAAATTTTCAAGTCCATGCAAGATTTTTAGCTCAGGTTATGAAGCTTCAAAGTTGAACTAATAAAATAAAATGTCTATATAAATGTCAAAATAAAGATCAAGAAAAAAAAACTCTTTTGAGATTAAATTTGATGGTTATGTGAACATAAATTATGGTCACATGAATTTAATTTAATGGGATCATCGATTTCAAAATTGAGCTCATGAAGTAGTTGTTGGATTTTAGACAGTGGGTCCCAGCAGATCTAACAGTCCATGTTGCATTGCACATCTTAAACAAATGGTGTGAGATGAGTCAAATGGTTAATGAGATCAAGGGGATAACACATGGAATAAGTGATGAAGATAATATACTAACAAAATCATATTGAATCCAACATGCAATTCACATGTGGCATAAGTACTAAAGTTGACAGTCTGACATCAGAATCCTGAAACCAACATGCATTTGACATGTGACACAAGCTTAGATAGAGTTGAAAAGTCAAGGGAAATATCAATGACTCATGATCATTCATAACAAATAGGATAAATGGTGTGATATGGATCAATATTTCAATAGGTTGAGTTAGATATTGATGACTAATGAAATTAAAGGTCAAGAATCTAGGAGACTTCATGGAGATCGAAAACATGACCAAAGTCGAACTAGGGAAGGCTTTTACGTATCATCAATCCTCCATTAGAGATCAATAAAACACCATGAATTAGATATAGTGATGCATCTAAAGTGATCAAGAACATAAATGAGCACTATTAAGGCTAAATATGGTCCTCTGATTCATAGATGTATGGCATGTAGTGTTCATTTTATGACTATTTTCACCATTCTAATAGGGACCTATGCATATGGTGAATTCCTAACTCTTAAAAAAATAGAATGGGTCTATTTAGACCTATTTAAATTAAAAAGGGGACTATTTATTCTATAGGTCTACATCAATATAAAGACTATAGTAAAATCAATAGTCTGAGTTTGGTTTTCTATCTATAGTGAACCTATGAACATGGGGATAGGTTTGAGTATGATCTAGTTAGAACAAGAGATATGTTTTGTAAGGATGCCATGAAATCATACATGTAAACCCTAATGGTTTCATCCCCAAGACCAAACTACATAAAATGGACCCTTCTCTTCATTTTTTCACACAATGGTGAACCAATGAAGAGTAGTTAGAACTAGGATAAAGCTTGAATAGATTGATCTGATTGTCTTAACTACATTAATGTTGGGACCCAACTTAAAATAACTTGATCCCACTATTATAACCATCAAAGATCATTGAGGAAGGAATAATGTAACTGTTGAACCACTTAAATTAACTTGGATTAATTAAAAGGTTTGAATGAGCATAATTTTCACAAGTAGTTGTAACTATGGTTCAAAGGGAGTTGAGCTATTTGATTCCTCTTTGAGTGCCAAAGTGTTAAGGTGTGGAGCTAAAAGCTTCACCATGTGAGTGCTTACAGTAGTTTTAGGTTTACACAGTCACCAGGGTCGGTCATGAGCAACCGACGTCGGTCAGGAGCAGTTCAGGAGACGCTGGCATCGACAGGGATTGACCGGCATTGGTCACAGGCAAGCAGGTAGGAACCAATGTCGGTTACCTATGCGTCCAAAAACCTATTTTTGAGTACAAAACTAAGTGTTTACATGTTTGGATTAAGTCATAGTCTTAAGTCTACATCTTTATTATTAGTAAGACTATTTTAGATCCCTTGTTTAAGAGGCATAACTATTGGTTATATAATAGGATAGATCTTCTTAGCTTATTGTAATGTATTGTAGAATGTTGTTGAACAGTACAGAGTTGTATATGTGAATCATTCCAAGTTGTTGGAGTTGATTGTACTTAAGAGAGAGAGCTCTTGAGGGAAAGAGATCTAGAGAGAGATCTATACATCTGAGAGAGGTGTAGAAGAAAAGAAGTTTCTCCAATTGTATTCCTTCTGTAAAGAGTTTAATACAAGTTTTCAAGGTGGTTTCTTGTATCTCTTGTTCTTTGCTATTTATCATTCTAGTTACTTATCATTCTGATTTAATTCTACATTTATTGCTTTCATAAGTGTAATCAATCTTGTTGGTTGATCCCCAACAAGTGGTATCAGAGCTTGGTTTTAGGTTTTAGAGCTTGATACCAACAAGTGGTATCAGAGCTCAGGTTCACTAACAGGTGGTTCAGATCTGTGTAGTGTGTATTGATAACAGGGTACTCACAGGGTTTCTACAGGGATTTTTGTTTGAGTGGGAGAAGCAACGGCAGAAGAAAGTAAACTAAGAATGGAGAAGTTTAATGGAAAAAATTATCAACATTGGAGAATGCAGATAGAGGATTATCTGTATCAGAAAGATCTATACTTACTGTTAGGTGGGATTGCAAAGAAGCCCGCAGACATGGATGATGAAGAGTGGGAAGTTCTTGATAGAAAGGCTCTGGGGTCTATAAGACTAAGTCTAGCATCTACTGTGATATCTAATTTATCACAGGCAAAGACAATGGTAGAGTTGATGACTACTATAGCAAATTTGTATGAAAAACCCTTAGCTTCTAATAAGGTATATCTTATGAAGCAGTTATTCAATTTGTGTATGCAGGAAGGTGGATCTGTATCTAATCATCTAAATGACTTCCATGGAATTGTAAATCAATTAAGTTCAGTCAATATAGTGTTTGATGATGAAATTAAAGATCTTTTAATATTATGTTCTTTGCCTGAAAGCTGGCACAGCTTAGTAATGGTAGTTAGTAATAATACATCTGCTTCAAATATTTTAAAAGTAGAGGATGTTGTTAGTGTTATCTTGAATGAGGAAATTCAGAGGAAAAGCACAGAGGAAACACCAGGGAATGCTTTAAGTTTTGAGAGCAGGGGAAGGCAAAAAGAGAAGAGCAAGAAAGGGAGATCAAGGTCTAAGTCAAAGGTGAGAGGTAGATCCAAATCCAGAAATGGCAGGAAGCCACAATGCTAGAATTGTGGAAAGATGGGGCACATAAGCAGAGATTGCTGGTTAAAGCCTAAGGAGGACAATCAGCACAAAGGAAAAGAAGAAGCAAAGGTTGCAGGTATTGCACAAGATGCTTTAATATTCTCTTTGCATAATAATATAGAATCTTGGGTTTTAGATTCTGGTGCATCTTTTCATGCTACCCCTAATAGAGAATATTTTAGTGACTATATCCATGAAAATTTTGGAATAGTGTACTTAGGGGATGATGAGCCTTGTAAAATTATTGGCAAAGGTAAAGTGCAGCTGAAAATGCAGAATGGCAACACATGGGTGTTGAGAGACGTCATGCATGTTCTTAGCTTGAAGAGAAATTTGATTTTTGCTAGAAAGTTAGGGGATGAGGGTTGTATAGTAACTCTCACAGCTAAATCTTGGAAGGTGACCAAGGGTGCACTTGTATTGGCCAAAGGTAAGAGATTAGGTACTCTCTATTTATGTAATTGTGTTACTAATAATTCTCCTTTTGTATTATCTACTTCAGATGTGGATACAAAACTGTGGCACTCAAGGCTTGGCCACATGAGTGAGAAGGGAATGTCAATTCTTAAGTCAAAAGGTAAGCTTTCAGATTTGAAAAGCATAGATCTGGATTTTTGTGAGCACAATGTTTTTGGAAAACAAAAGAGAATTAGTTTTCTCAAGACTGGGTCAACAAAGAAGAATCATAAGTTGTAGCTTGTTCACACAGACGTGAGGGGACCAGCTCAGGTTGCTTCTATTAGAGGATCACAGTACTATGTTCTGTTCATAAATGATGCTACAAGAAAGGTAAGGGTCTAATGTATTAAGAAGAAATCTGATGTATTTGAGACTTTTAAGATTTGGAAAGCTATGGTTGAGAATGAGACAGGCAAAAGATTGAAGTGCCTGAGATCTAACAATGGTGGTGAGTTCTGCAGCTATGAGTTCAATTGGTATTGTTATATGCATGGAATCCATAGGCAAAGGATGGTTCTAAGGACACCTCAGCAAAGTGGAGTTGTTGAAAGGATGAACAAAACAATTATGGAGCGTGCAAGGTGTATGAGATTACATGCTGGTTTGCCCTTAGAGTTTTGGGTAGAAGCTGTTGATACTACAGTGTACCTAATTAATAAAGGACCCTCTACAGCTCTGGATGGTGGAATTCTAGAAGAGGCATGGACAGGTAAAAAGGTAGATCTCTCATTTCTCAAAGTTTTGGGTTGTGAAGCCTTTGTGCACGTTGATAAGAAAAATAGAAATAAGCTAGATGCTAAGTCTATGAGGTGCACATTTATTGGCTATGGCTCTGATGATTTCATTTTCAGATTTTGGAATCTAGGAACTAACAAGATATTAGGAGCCGTGATGTTTTTTTCAATGAAAAAGTGATGTATAGTGATCAACAAAAGAAGCTGAATCAATCTGGGCAGAGCAATGGAGAATTGGACAAGGTGACGGTCCAAAATGAGCTCGCGGGAAAAATTAATTACAAATAGGAAAACACAGAGACTGGCGTTGGCCAAGCAGGAACCAGCATTAGCAGAACAGAAATTGATGTCAGTTAGATAGTGATCGACATTGGCAAGACAGGAACCGACATCGGTCAGGCAGAACTGATGTCGGCCAGTTACAGGCCTAGAAGTGATCGAGGTCGATCACTGTCAGATAATTTGGGTGGACAATGTGTTGTGAATGAGTCTCAGACGCCCATCAAGAGGTTAGAAAGGGTAAGTAAACCTCCAATTTGATATTCTCCTTCATTATTCTATTCATTGCTAACTGATGGTGGAGAACCAGAGAGTTTTCAAAAAGCAATATAAGTAGAATCCAAGAATCAGTGGGAGCGTGGCATGGTTGAGGAAATGGAGTCCTTAAGAGAGAACCAAACATGAGATTTGGTTGAGTTGCTAGCTGGTAAGAGGACACTGAAGAACAGATGGACCTATAGATTGAAGGAAGGTGAGATTGGATAGATGAGATATAAGGCCAGGTTGGTAGTGAAAGGATTTGCACAAAAGCCAGGTATTGATTCTGGTGAGATTTTTTCTCCTATTGTTAAAATGACTTCTATACGGACTGTATTGTCTTTAGTTGCTATTGACAATTTGCATCTTGAGCAGCTTGATGTTAAGACAACATTTCTTCATGGAGATTTGGATGAAGAAATATATATGAAATAGCCAGAAGGGTTTGAGGTCAAAGGTAAGGAGAAGTTAGTATGCAGATTGAAGAAAAGCTTGTATGGCCTCAAGCAAGCTCCTAGACAGTGGTATTTGAGATTTGATAGGTTTATGACTGAGCATGGCTATAGTAGGTGTCAATCTGACCATTGTGTGTATTTTAAGAGATTGGATAATGGTAGATATATTATTTTATTGTTGTATGTAGATGATATGCTGGTTGCAGGATCACACATGCAGGATATCTCTGAGCTTAAGGTGAAATTAGCTCACACATTTGCCATGAAGGATTTGGGAGCAGCAAAGAAAATCCTTGGCATGAGCATTAAGAGAGACAGGAAAAATCACAGGTTGATTTTGTCTCAAGAGGATTATGTGAACAAGGTGTTGAAACGGTTCAATATGCAGGATGCAAAACTAGTAAGCACACCTTTGGCTGGACATTTTAAGTTGAGTAAAGAACAATGTCTTAATTCACATGATGAGGTAGAGTACATAAGTAGAGTTCCATATTCTTCCGTAGTAGGGAGTTTAATGTATGCAATGGTTTGTACTAGACTGGATATTGCCCAAGTAGTGGGAGTTGTAAGTAAGTATATGGCCAATCCAGGGAAGGAACATTGGAAAGCAGTTCAGTAGATCGTTAGATATCTGAGAGGAACTAGCAATAGGCATTTATGTTATGGAGGTTCAGATACTTCTCTACATGGTTATGTAGATTCAGATATGACAGGTGATTTGGATGGTAGGAGGAGCACCACAGGTTATGTTTTCACTGTTGGTAGAATGGCGGTTAGCTAGATATCAAAGTTGCAGAAGGTTATTGCCTTGTCAACTACAGAAGCAGAGTATATTGCAGTCATAGAGGCTAGCAAAAAGATGATATGGATGACACAGTTCATGGAAGAGCTTGGAAAGGAGCAAGAGAGTTGTAGATTATATAATGATAGTCAGAGTGTAATTCATTTGGCTAAGAATTTAGCCTTTCATTCAAGAACAAAGCACATACAGCTTAGGTACCACTTCATAAGATAGGTATTGGAGGATGGTGAGATGAAGCTGGAGAAGATCCATATAAATAAGAATCTTGCAGATATGTTAACCAAGCCGGTTACAAAGGAGAAGTTTAATCTTCATTAAACTTCTGTTGGTCTTCATGATTGAGTTAAAGATGGAGGAGCTAGAAGATGTTGCTGTACAACACTAGTGCAGCTATTTATCTCCAAGTGAGAGATTGTTAAGGTGTGGAGCTAAAAGCTTCACCATGTGAGCACTTTGCATTAGTTGTAGGTTTACATAGTCACCGGTGTCAGTCATGAGCGATCGACGTCGGTCAAGAGCAGTTCAAGAGATGTCGGTGTCGATAGGGATCAGACGACATCAGTCACAGGCAAGCAAGCAGGAATCAATGTTGGTTACCCATGCATCCAAAAACCTATTTCTGAGGACAAAACTAAGTGTTTGCATGTTTGGATTAAGTCATAGTCTTAAGTCTGTGTCTCTATTATTAGTAAGACTATTTTAGAGCCCTTGTTTAAGAGGCATAACTATTGGTTGTAAATGCATGCTCAAGTTTCCTTATTATTATATAATAGGATAGATCTTCTTAGCTTATTATAATGTATTGTAGAATGTTGTTGAACAGTACAGAGTTGTATATGTGAATCATTCCAGGTTGTTAGAGTTGATTGTACTTGAGAGAGAGAGCTCTTGAGGGAAAGAGATCTAGAGATAGATCTGTACATCTGAGAGAGGTGTGGAATAAAAGAAGTTTCTTCAATTATATTCCTTCTGTAAAGAGTTTAATACAAGTTTTCAGGGTGGTTTCTTGTATCTCTTGTTCTTTGCTATTTATCATTCTAGTTACTTATCATTCTGATTTAATTCTGCATTTATTACTTTCATAAGTGTAATCAATCTTGTTGGTTGATCCCCAACAAGTGGTATCAGAGCTTGGTTGCAGGTTTTAGAGCTTGATACCAACAAGTGGTATCAGAGCTCAGGTTCACTAACAGGTGGTTCAGATCTGTGTAGTGTGTATTGATAACAGGGTGCTCATAGGGTTTCTATAGGGATTTTTGTTTGAGTGGGAGAAGGAATGGCAGAAGAAAGTAAACTGAGAATAGAGAAGTTTAATGGCAAAAATTATCAACATTGGACAATGCAAATAGAGGATTATCTGTATCAAAAAGATCTATACTTACTGTTAGGTGGGATTGCAAAGAAGCCCACAGACATGGATGATGAAGAGTGGGAAGTTTTTGATAGAAAGGCTCTAGAATCTATAAGACTAAGTCTGGCATCTACTATGATATATAATTTATCACAGGCAAAGACAACGGTAGAGTTGATGACTACTTTAGCAAATTTGTATGAAAAACCCTTAGCTTCTAATAAGGTATATCTTATGAAGCAGTAATTTAATTTGTGTATGCAGGAAGGTGGATCTAAATCTAATCATCTGAATGATTTCTGTGGAATTGTAAATCAATTAAGTTCAATCAATATAGTGTTTGATGATGAAATTAAAGCTCTTTTAATATTATGTTCTTTGCCTGAAAGCTGGCACAGCTTAGTAATGGTAGTTAGTAATACTACATCTGCTTCAAATATTTTAAAAGTAGAGGATGTTGTTAGCGTTATGTTAAATGAGGAAATTCATAGGAAAAGCATAGAGGAAACATTAGGGAATGCTTTAAGTTTTGAGAGTAGGGGAAGGCAAAAAGAGAAGAGTAAGAAAGGGAGATCAAGGTCTAAGTCAAAGGTGAGAGGTAGATCCAAATCCAGAAATGGCAGGAAGCCACAATGCTAGAATTGTGGAAAGATGGGGCACATAAGTAGAGATTGCTAGTCAAAGCCTAAGGAAGACAATCAACATGAAGGAAAAGAAGAAGCAAAGGTTGCAGATATTGCACAAGATGCTTTAATATTCTCTTTGCATAATAATATAGAATCTTGGGTTTTAGATTCTGGTGCATCTTTTCATGCTACCCCTAATAGAGAATATTTTAGTGACTATATCCATGGAGATTTTGGAATAGTGTACTTAGGGGATGATGAGCCTTGTAAAATTATTGGCAAAGGTAAAGTGCAGCTGAAAATGCAGAATGGCAACACATGGGTGTTGAGAGACGTCATGCATGTTCTTAGCTTGAAGAGAAATTTGATTTTTGCAAGAAAGTTAGGGGATGAGGGTTGTATAGTAACTCTCACAGCTAAATCTTGGAAGGTGACCAAGGGTGCACTTGTATTGGCCAGAGGTAAGAGAGTAGGTACTCTCTATTTATGTAATTGTGTTACTAATAATTCTCCTTTTGTATTATCTACTTCAGATGTGGATGCAAAACTGTGGCACTCAAGGCTTGGCCACATGAGTGAGAAGGGAATGTCAATTCTTAAGTCAAAAAGTAAGCTTTCAGATTTGAAAAGCATAGATCTAGATTTTTGTGAGCACAATGTTTTTGGAAAACAAAAGAGAATTAGTTTTCTCAAGACTGGGTCAACAAAGAAGAATCATAAGTTGTAGCTTGTTCACACAGACGTGAGGGGACCAGCTCAGGTTGCTTCTATTAGAGGATCACAGTACTATGTTCTGTTCATAAATGATGCTACAAGAAAGGTAAGGGTCTAATGTATTAAGAAGAAATCTGATGTATTTGAGACTTTTAAGATTTGGAAAGCTATGGTTGAGAATGAGACAGGCAAAAGATTGAAGTGCCTGAGATCTAACAATGATGGTGAGTTCTGCAGCTATGAGTTCAATTGGTATTGTTATATGCATGGAATCCATAGGCAAAGGATGGTTCTAAGGACACCTCAGCAAAGTGGAGTTGTTGAAAGGATGAACAAAACAATTATGGAGTGTGCAAGGTGTATGAGATTACATGCTGGTTTGCCCTTAGAGTTTTGGGTAGAAGCTGTTGATACTACAGTGTACCTAATTAATAAAGGACCCTCTACAGCTCTGGATGGTGGAATTATAGAAGAGGCATGGACAGGTAAAAAGGTAGATCTCTCATTTCTCAAAGTTTTGGGTTGTGAAGCCTTTGTGCACGTTGATAAGAAAAATAGAAAGAAGCTAGATGCTAAGTCTATGAGGTGCACATTTATTGGCTATGGATCTGATGATTTCGGTTTCAGATTTTGGAATCTAGGAACTAACAAGATAATTAGGAGCCGTGATGTTGTTTTCAATGAAAAAGTGATGTATTGTGATCAACGAAAGAAGCTGAATCAATCTGGGTAGAGCAATGGAGAATTGGATGAGGTGATAGTCCAAAATGAGCTCGCGGGAAAAATTAATCACAAATAGGAAAACACAAAGACCGACGTTGGCCAAGCAGGAACCGGCATTGGCAGAATAGAAACTGATGTCGGTCAGATAGTGACCGACATCAGTAGGACAGGAACTGACATCGATTAGGCAAAACTGACATCAGCTAGTTACAGGCCTGAAAGTGACTGAGGTGGGTCATTGTCAAAGAATTTGGGTGGACAGCGTGTTGTGAATGAGTCTCAGATGCCCATCAAGAGGTTAGAAAGGGTAAGTACACCTCCAATTGGATATTCTCCTTCATTATTCTATTTAATGCTAACAAATGGTGGAGAACCAGAGAGTTTTCAAGAAGCAATACAGGTAGAATCCAAGAATCAGTGGGAGCGTGGCATGGTTGAGGAAATGGAGTCCTTAAGAGAGAACCAAACATGGGATTTGGTTGAGTTGCTAGCTGGTAAGAGGACACTAAAGAATAGATGGACCTATAGATTGAAGTAAGGTGATAATGGACATATGAGATATAAGGCTAGGTTGGTAGTGAAAGGATTTGCACAAAAGCCAGGTATTGATTTTAGTGAGATTTTTTCTCCTATTGTTAAAATGACTTCTATACGGACTGTATTGTCTTTAGTTGCTATTGACAATTTACATCTTGAGCAGCTTGATGTTAAGACAGCATTTCTTCATGAAGATTTGGATGAAGAAATATATATGGAACAGCCAAAAGGGTTTGAGGTCAAAGGTAAGGAGAAGTTAGTATGCAGATTGAAGAAAAGCTTGTATGGCCTCAAGCAAGCTCCTAGACAGTGGTATTTGAGATTTGACAGGTTTATGACTAAGCATGGCTATAGTAGGTGTCAATCTGACCATTATGTGTATTTTAAGAGATTGGATAATGGTAGATATATTATTCTATTGTTGTATGTAGATGATATGCTGGTTGTAGGATCACACATGCAGGCTATCTCTGAGCTTAAGGTGAAATTAGCTCACACATTTGCCATGAAGGATTTGTGAGCAGCAAAGAAAATCCTTGGCATGAGCATTAAGAGAGACAGGAAAAATCACAGGTTGATTTTGTCTCAAGAGGATTATGTGAACAAGGTGTTAAAACAGTTCAATATGCAAGATGCAAAATTGGTAAGCACATCTTTGGTTGGACATTTTAAGTTGAGTAAAGAACAATGTCTTAATTCACATGATGAGGTAGAGTACATGAGTAGAGTTCCATATTCTTCCGTAGTAGGGAGTTTAATGTATGCAATGATTTGTACTAGACTAGATATTGTCCAAACAGTGGGAGTTGTAAGTATATGGCTAATCCAAGGAAGGAACACTGGAAAACAGTTCAGTGGATCCTTAGATATCTGAGAGGAACTAGCAGTAGGCATTTGTGCTATGGAGGTTCAGATACTTCTCTACATGGTTATGTAGATTTAGATATGGTAGGTGATTTGGATGGCAGGAGGAGTACCACAGGTTATGTTTTCACTGTTGGTGGAACGGCAGTTAGCTGGATATCAAAGTTGCAAAAGGTTGTTGCCTTGTCAACTACAGAAGTAGAGTATATTGCAGTCACAGAGGCTAGCAAAGAGATGATATGGATGACACGGTTCATGGAAGAGCTTGGAAAGGAGCAAGAGAGTTGCAAATTATACAGTGATAGTCAGAGTGCAATTCATTTGGCTAAGAATTTAGCCTTTCATTTAAGAACAAAGCACATACAACTTAGGTACCACTTCATAAGACAGGTATTGGAGGATGGTGAGTTGAAGTTGGAGAAGATCCATACAGATAAGAATCCTGTGGATATGTTAACCAAGCTGGTTACAAAGGAGAAGTTGAATCTTTATTAAACTTCTGTTGGTCTTCATGATTGAGTTGAAGATGGAGGAGCTAGAAGATGTTGTTGTACAACACTGGTGTAGCTATTTATCTTCAAGTGGGAGATTGTTAAGGTGTGGAGCTAAAAGCTTCACCATGTGAGTGCTTTGCATTAGTTGCAAGTTTACATAGTCACCGGCATCAGTCATGAGTGATCGACGTCAGTCAGGAGTAGTTTAGGAGATGCTAGTGTTGATAGGGATCAGCCGGCATCGGTCACAGGCAAGCAGGCAGGAACCGATGTCGATTACCTGTGCGTCCAAAAACCTATTTTCGAGGATAAAACTGAGTGTTTGCATGTTTGGATTAAGTCATAGTATTAAGTCTGTGTCTCTATTATTAGTAAGACTATTTTAGAGCCCTTGTTTAAGAGGCATAACTATTGGTTGTAAATGCATGCTCAAGTTTCCTAATTATTATATAATAGGATAGATCTTCTTAGCTTATTGTAATGTATTGTAGAATGTTGTTGAATAGTACAGAGTTGTATATGTGAATCATTCTAGGTTGTTGGAGTTGATTGTACTTGAGAGAGAGAGCTCTTGAGGGAAAGAGATCTAGAGAGAGATCTGTACATCTGAGAGAGGTGTGGAATAAAATTAGTTTCTTCAATTGTATTCCTTCTGTAAAGAGTTTAATACAAGTTTTTAGGGTGGTTTCTTGTATCTCTTGCTCTTTGATATTTATCATTCTAGTTACTTATCATTCTAATTTAATTTCGCATTTATTGCTTTCATAAGTGTAATCAATATTGTTGGTTGATCCCCAACACAAAGTCTCTCTTTCTCTAAAGGCATTTTCTTCTATAAATATATCCTTTCAGATATTGATTGTCATCATTTAGGCTAGTACGAATAGAATTTGAAAAAAAATGTATTCTACACTTCTTAGAGTAATGAATAGAATAATTTTGTGATGTTTTACTAATCTACACTTAGTGTTTGTATTTTTTTGATATGAAAAAGTGGTTGTCATCTTCCCTTTGTAGGTTTAGGTTTAACATATGTGCTAATAAACTTTCTTACAGGTCATCTAAGTGTCTTAAGGTTGATGTCTCAAGTGTAGAGTGGATAGTTGAATGTAAGTGATTTCAATCAAGCCTTGATCTCATCTAACTACAACCTAAGTCCATCAAATCAACCCTTAGGTAAAACACTATTGCTTGAAATCCATCCACTACATTAGTTCTATTCATAGTCTATTAATTTGGTAATGAGTTCAATTTTGAGAGTGGATCTTTAAATATTTGGTGCATCACCATTTTTAGATTAGGTTCAATTTATGCATTCTCTAACTCTTTTCCCCATAAGTAATTAGTTGGTATAGATAAGGTAATTTCAAGATACATTTAAGGAGATAGCCCTTAAATTTAGAGGCTCATTTCTAATATAGGTACACTCACATACCTAGAAATGTTATCTTTTTGCCCAAATCTAGAAGAATCTTGAAAAACTTCTTCTAAGACGTAAGATTTGGTGACAATACTTACCTTTGAAATGATGGAATTTAAAATCAAATAGAATAACCCAATCACCTTCTTGAAACTATTTTTCTCTTCTATGAGCATCATTACACTATTTTCATTACTTCTAGATCATTCTAGTTTGAGTGATTGCATCCATTCTTAGTTCATCTAACCCATTCAGTTGCATGATTCTTTCCTTTTATGCTTCATCAAAATTAATTCCTATATCAATTATTATCTTTAGTGTCTGTAGTTCAAACTCTATTGACAATAAAGGTTTCTTTCCAAGTATAAGTTCATATAGAGAGAACCATGTCATAGTCTTACATGCTATATTATATTCCCAAACTGCTTTAGGTACTCTATCTACCCAATCTTCCCTTCTACTATTCACTATTTTGATCAAAATGTTTTCAATCTCTTAGTTAGTGACCTCTACTTGCCTATTAGCTTGGGGGTGATATGGTGAAGATTTATGGTGATTGACTTGGTAAAATTATGTAAAAGCCTTGATTATGTTAGACATGAATTGAGTCCCTTGATAAAAAATAATATATCTAGGAACTCCAAATTTCAACATGATTTTATGATATAGAAAATCAGTAACCATTTCCTCTTGAATAAAGGTGAGTACTTGCACTTAATTCCACTTAGTAACATAATCAATACATAATAATAAATAATCTTTTCCTAGAGATGTTAGGTTGATTAGTCTAAAAAAATATAAACCCTATTTCTCAAATGGTTCTAATACTATTTGAGGATGGAGAGGCATTTATGAGGATAGAGTAGGCTTACCAATCCTTTGATAAGGATCACATTGTCATACAAACCTTTTTACAGTCTTATAAAGAGATGGCCAATAATAACCTACACTAAGAATCTTATGAATGGTATTTTTTGATAAATAATATCCTCCTCCTTGTTCATTATGGAATTTTCTTATGATGTCAAATACTTCATCTTCTCTAACACACCTGTGAAGTATGTGATCAAGTCCAATTTTAAATAACATGCATTTAAACCATTTGAAATGAGAACTAGTTCTAATCAAATATTTTCTTTATTTATAAGTAAATGAATGAGAAAACCTCCCTATTGCCAAGAAATTTACCATGTCTATAAATTGATGACTATGTAGATATATAAAATAGTTTTTCATCTAGAAAATAATCATACACAGGTTCATCTTCACCTATAGTGATCAATCTAGACAAAAATTAAGAAACAACATTATACTTTCTAGGTTTGTCTATAATGGTAATGTTAAATTCTTGTAATAGTAGTATCCATCTAATAATTCTACTACCTACTACCAATTTATTCATTAAGTACTTAACAGCTAAATAATCTATATAAATAAATACCTAATAACTAGTAATGTAATGTCTAAACTTTATGGGATAAATAATAGCAAGAAATTATTTTTTAGTGGTAATATATTTTCTCTATGGGATTAAGATTCTTATTGATATAATAAATGGCAGACATTTTTTCTTTCTCATATCTTTGTCCTAGAACTTCCCTTGGTGAATTATTAGAAACATCGGTATAAATATGAAAAGTTTATTCCCAATTAGTTCCTTTGAAAATTGGAGTAGTCATAAGCTTATTTTTTAATGTTTTAAAAGCTTCCTGACACTTATCATTCCATACAAATTCATTGTATTTTGCTAGAAAGTAAAACGTAGGCGTATTTATTTTTCTAAAGTCTTCAATAATCTTCTATAATATCTCACATGACCAAGAAATTTTTTAACATCTATTTATGTTTGAGGAATGGGGAGACTAGAAATTACCTCAATCTTCTTAGGATCCACTTTTATTCCTTGAGAAGAGATATTATGTCTTAATACTATCCCTTTATCAACCATTATTGCACACTTCTCATGACTCAAGAATACTTGATGTTCTTCACATCTAGTGAGCACTTTATCTAAATTGCTCAAGGCTTCATCAAATATGTTTCCATGGATATTTAAGTCATCCATGTATACTTCCACACAATCATTTTTAAGATCAAAAAATATGCCCAATAGGTCCATTGAAAAATTCAAAAGGAAGGAATGTATAAGAAAATGTTCCCTAGGGGTAGGTAAATGTAGTTTTATTTTAATCTTTAGGGGCTATTCTAATTTGATTGTATCCGTTGAACCCATCTAAGAAAGAAAAGTACTAATTTCCTACCAATTTATCAAAAAATTGATCAATAAAAGGCAAAGGAAAGTAATCGCTCATAGTGGCTTTATTTAGTTCTTTATAATCTGCATAGACTCTTCATTTTCCATTCTTCTTAAGTATAATGACCAGAGGTGAAACCCATTGACTATCAAATATGGGTTAAGTAAAACCAACTTCCAATAGTTTTTCTATCTCTATATTTATGATTTCTTTCAAGGCTGGGTTAATTCTCTATTGTGGTTGTCTAAATGGTCTAATAGCTTTGGTGTAAATGTGATAGGTATAGACACTTGTATATATTCATTTCATATGATTGTAATATCAAGTGAAGGTTTTAGTGTATTTTTCTAATACATCAAACACTTTACTTTATTACTAGTCAGTTAGCTAGTTGTTGATATTCAATAATTTATCCTGATGGATTGTAATTTATTAAGTACCTAGAATGATGGAATTTAAATGCTTGTATTCACTCATCAAAACATTCAATGGAAATGGATCTGGTAGTAAAATGTGGAATGTAGTCACATCCTTATAAATGATTTCACTTTTGGAGAGCAAATTGGTTAGTGGATAATGAAAAGCATTTTAAAATGAATTATTCCCCTATTGAGCCCAATAATCTATGGCTTGATGGATATATTATAGACCAGATAACATATTTGGGTGACTAATGACATTTTTTTAGTTCTCAGTGGTGAAGCTAAATTATTCCCATTCACGATCATTCATCTTTGGAGCTTAGCTATCTTGGTCCAAATCTTCTTTTATTTGTTCCTAAAATTCTTGGAAATGTTCTTTTATAGTAACCATGACTAAGACACACTATTCTTATTTTGTTTAGGTTGATGAATCCATATCTATTTAGAAAGATCCACTAAAGGGTTAGTATGTGGATTAAATGATATTTATTTGGCATGTATTCCATTAAAAATAGTCATATTACCAGATCTACAATCAATTCATGATATGACTATAGATAACAAAAGTCTTCCAAGAATAATTGGATTCCACACCTTATTGGGTTTAGGTTAAAGGATAATGAAATCTACAAGGTATTCCTAGGATTCTATGGTGACTAGAACATTTTCTATGGTTCCTTCAGGCATAATAGTGGATTGATATGCCATTTGAAAATTGTAGTGGTAGGCTGAATCCTTACAAGGGATAAAGATTATACTAATTTGACAGTCATTATGTTGATGGCAGTACCCAGATCTATAAGCATATTTGGTATGGGCTTGTTCTTAATTTTCATAGTCATCATAAGATTGTTAGGGTCTCTGTATTTGGGAACAAGTATGTTTCCTACTAGTAAATCAATAATTTTACTAGTTACTTAAATTGTTTTAGGATATTATTTCTTTCTTCTCAATGCTTTGACACACAATCCTTTAGTTATTTGATTTAATTTAGGAATATACTTAATATCTCTTAGTAATAGAATTTCTATCTTTATATCTCTTAATCCTTGCATAAATTTAAAACCCTCCCTCGGATTTTATTCCTTAAGTCTTTCAAGAAATGGAATAGAAAGGGGATCTTGAATTATGGTTGGTGTGATTGGAGTTGTGGTAACTTCTACCTTGTCTTCATTTAGTTCTCAGATTATAGGTGAATCAGGAGTATTTTCATCATTGATAATTTTAGTTATGGTAATGGGTGAATTTCCTAATATCTTTCCTGACCTCAGTTAAACATTATTACGCTTAGTTGAACCACTTACAACACTACTTTCTTGGTCAAATCCATAAACATGAGTATTTTGTCTATTCTTAGGGTTTTCCACGAGTTGGGTAGGTAACTATGGTTTATTAAACTACCACTCAATTGGTGGTGTTTGAGGTTGTGAAGGCATAAAAGCCTATTATGGAGGAAACATTCTCTTTATTTGATTATGAGACCATTTTTGATTTAGCCATTAAAGTGGTGACTATTGTATCGAACATGTTTGTTGGTCTTGTTATTGTGTCTAGGGTTGTGAAGGATTTTGAGGCATCCCCCAAATATATGGCATCCATTCCTGATTACCCCATGGTTTTGTTTGTGGAGGTGTTGCCCACATTTATGGTGTGACTTGTCTAGCCCATGGTTTCATCAATAGATTGGGGGAAAACCTTAGAATAAATTGATTTTGAGGTTGGGAGTATTGGTTTCCTTATCTTTGGATAAAGTTCACTTCCTCAACTACATGTTCTATTTGTTTTGCCTAGTTTCTCATAGTAGGAAGATGATTGAAATTCTTGGTGGCATGGTCGAGATCAAATATACTACATACCTCTATTTTATATAAAAGATAATCTTTTACCATGTGTTTAAGCTTACATCTAGGATAATATATTAACAACTATTCAACATTCATGGCATTAGCCTATGATTTGATACCATCTAATGTGGTTATTAATTTTACTAGAATATTTGTTTTAAAAGTATCAAATTATTCCATTAATTTTTCAACTTCAGGTGATTTTCCTAAGTATGATTTCCTTATTTTAGGTCTTATCCTAGAATAGTTAGTAGATAAAGCTAAAATCTGATGAAAGGTTAACTTATCAATGTCACCCTTTCCCATTAGGTTCAAAGCATCATGTGCATCATCATTTAGGCCTTTAAGAAAGATTGTCTTGATGACCTAATTTTTGAGTTGGTAACCACTCCGTTTATGGGCTGGTATAAATCTATCAATGTAATCTTCTAAGGTTTCATCTTCATTTTGTTTTATCTTGAAAAAACATTATTTTCATTCTTTGACTCTACAATAATCCTAATATTTATCAATAAATTCAATTTCCATTTCATCCCAAGTAATTATATAATTATACTCAATGCCCATCAACCATCTCATGGCTACGCCATTAAGTGTAGATGGGAATACCTTCAACTTTTGATTGTCTGTGACATAGTCATATGTTTAGTAGAGAACCTAAAATTTAAAGAGGAATTGATTTATATCTTATGATGATTTACCCATAAAAGTAGGTAAAATATATGGAAAAATATTTTTCATTGAGGTTCTATCATCATAACCTAAGTTGATTGGATAGGAAAAATTTTGGTCTTATTGAGGCTACCCATCAGAGTTTTCTACATGTGTGCATGATTATCTCTCATATTTTCTACCCAATTTTTGTTATCAATATAATTCAAGTTCTCTTCTTGGGTTCTCAACCTATGTTCTACTAGCTTAGGAGGAGAATATTCATTGGTGATGACATATTCTTCTTTTAGATCTTGTGGATCAAATATGACTATTCCAAAAAGGGGTTCCTCAGGATCAAGTCTTTCTATGGGAGAAGATGACCTGAATATAATTCTTCTTATAAGATCTATTTATGAGGATGAACACTTTCTAGGAGAAGAATCAAAAAAGTTTTGTATATAGATTTCAATTGCCTTTTTTTTACTTATTGATCTTTCCATCAAGGATAGAATCCTTTATTCTTTTGGTTTTATATGGGAGTCTTTAGAGATAAACCATCCTTGATAATCTCTTAGGCAATTCATAAATCTAAGGAGTCCTTGATTGCTTTTGTGTTTTTGAGGTATATGAATATTTTTGAATTTAAACTATATAATTCTAATATAGGATCTCACTAACACTTATTAATTATCTATTAAGAGTCCCCAACAATGGTGCCAAAAATGATAGGTTATCACTATACCTTTCATTTAACCAATCAATGGATTGGTGTCATTTTTTACCAAGGCTAGTGTCTAAGGCTATATGCAATGAGATGTTTGATATTTGAGTTAACAATTCATTATTTGGGGTGGGGGGGTTTACTCTACTATGGATGTCTAAATCTTAATGGTAGCAAACAAGATTATATTCCAATGTTGTAAAAAAGATAAATATAAAAAGTTTTGATAATTGAATATCCCTATGTTATTCCTTATTAAATGGATTCTTTGGTTCACAACATCAACATTTAGAACTCAAATATTTGGCATAAAACACTATACTGTCTTCGCTTGGCTTGCCTAGATAAGTAGGATAGTTTGGTATTTTAGAATGTGAGAATGTTGATTGCCTATTGTGACCTAAACTACTTCCTAACATATTATGAAGATGGAGATGAGGTTTTTAGTCAACAAAATTTCCTATTAAATTTACTCATATGAGAATTGAAATACACACTTTGCATAAAGTAAACTAAATTTCATTGAACTAAAACAAACTTTGCATTTAATGAAATCACACTTGCATTAAAATAAACACACTTTGTGTTAAAATGGAAATCACACTTTGTATTGAAATGAAAATCACACTTTGCATTAAAATTAAAATAACACTTGAAAAAAAATGAAATATAAATGTATCAAAATAAATACAGTTTTAAACTATAAACTAGAAATACCATTTGTCCCAATCTTTAGAGAGAAGTGGGCTCTTGCTTCTTCCTCAAAATAGGATCAGCTTTAACTCAATAGTGGAATAGAATGTTTTAATTTATTTTTTATTCATTATCAAAAGGAACATATACAAATGATATGAATTTTATTTCAAAATTACACTTGAATGTTTCTTGATTTTATTTACTATCTATTACCCTGTAATGATAAGGAGACATGTACTTAAAGCACAACTCAATGACCATTCTTAGAATATAAAATCTGGTGATCTAAAAAAAATGCTCTTATTCTAAATATAATATTCAGGATTCAAATCCTGTGCTTATAATAGGTGTTATAACTAATTTAACTAACAATAGACTGAGTATATCTAACATATATATGAATAAATTGTGTCTAGATTTGCAAAATAGAAATGCATTTATATATAGATAATTTTAGATTATAACTATGAATTGTAATATCTAAAATAATATATTTAAAGAGGGAAAATCTATATATGTACAATAGATAACTTTGGACTTTTTATATGAATTTGTAGAGTACAATTGGACATATTTGAATTGCAGCTAGGCATCTTTAGAGCATGGCTAGACAAGTCTTAATAGCTTCATTGAAACATATTCAAAGCTTTGCTGTAATTTCTTTGGAGTTACCTAGGTGGATCTTTAGAACTCAAATATAATGTCTTTGAGGCTATCGGGTAGATATTCAAAGCTCCAATAGAAAATCTTCATATCTTAATGCAATATCTTTAGAATTGCTTATGTAGATCTTTAGAGCTCAACTAAGGATATTTTTAGCTCACTGTGTTCTATGCCAAGTCTTCATAAATGTTACCAAAAAGGTGTTACCAAAATTTTTGATGACATTTAAAAACAATCCTACCATAGAGATGTATCTATAAATGCAAAACTATACTCCTATCATTAAAGTTAGACACAAATAATAAGATAGAGAATCAATAATGTATCTCATATAAAAAAATACAACTACACTCAATTTCTACTTAGATGAGACCTTAACTATTAAATTTAATATAATATATAACCAAGAGGCAACACTTATAGATAGTTTATATGAGATATAATGAGTTATATAGAATGCTCATCACTGATCACCAGTATCTCAACTGGTGCTCCTCCTCCTCTCCCATTTAGCTCTATATCATGCCATGCCCAAAAATCAATCAGTACTAGAGGATCCATCAAGTGTAAGAGTCCAAACTACCCTGGTAAGTATGCCATTTATTGTAACTCTACCCACTAGGTATAGTGGCCTATGATATGTACTTGAGCAAGCCTTGGCACCATGATCACCCAACTAGGACAAATATTAGTAATATGTATGTATGGCTACCACATGATCTCCTCTCATGTGATAGTTTTCAGTATTGGCACATGGGTTATGACCTATAATACCTAATCCTTACTCCATCTCATCACCTGAGGTAACCTATTTTTTACCACATGGGGTAACCCACTTGGCTAATATATTAGGAACCTCTCATCTATCCACACATTAAGTAAAACCACTAGTCTCATAGTCTTCTTCCATCTAAACAACATCCCATACATATCATGGTTGAGATAGACCTAGATGATAGACACAAAATAATATAGTTCCCCCTAATCCAAAATAAATTGACACAAGGCTATCACATACAATAGTATCTTATTGTTTGACATGTGACACAACACTCCTGTTATCACAAGTCTAATTATAGAATTCAAGATGTCCATAATATATGTGATATACACCTCAAATAAACTAACCCTTAACGCTAGGTATATCCTATTTAAGCATATCACCCACCTGACTAGTGCTCATCTCTCTTCTAAATCATCTAGTGCCCCTTCTATCAGTAGTCCTAGCAATGCATGGACATCCTCTGGTGTGATACATAACTCTATGTTATCACCATCCACCTCCCATCAAAATGTGTTGGTCAACCATTCTCATGCTTTGAGGAACATGACAATTAGATCAAAACTTAAAGGCATATGCCTCATCTCCAAGATACCTCCTAGATCCAGTGTAACTACTCTCGATCTGTCCACATCTATCAAATGATCTAGTAAATTTGGTAACCATGATACATTAATCAATCACCAATATCTCTGGTATGTCTAAAAAATATCAAACAATAAAGGATGTATTAGATATCCATGTCATTTATAATCAAATTACATTCTTAAAAAATTTCACAAAAATCAACTTGTTTGATTTAGTTTGCTCATTTTTTACCAAATTAACTTATTAAATACTAAATCGGACCTATACATTATCAGGATACTAAATCAGCCTTATCAAATTTATACTATGTTGGCCCCTTCAGTACTAAGTTGGATACCTTTTGGGTTTCAATAATAAGTCAAACACCTTTCTACCCTACAATACTATATATGCCACTTTAGAAACATCTAAGTTGGCCCACTGCTATGTAGTCGACCTCCTACATTAGCCAACTAAATCAGCTTACTACTATGTATTTAACATGTTGGTTCTCTTTCTCTTTACAAACTAAGTCAACTTGGTTAGCTCTATTCATCCATAGTTATCACTTTTTTAAAAATTACCAAAAATTCCTTAAGCATGTATTAGTCTGAATCCTTCCTACGTAACACTCTATTTAACCCCTAGTGTCCCTAAAAATTTCCTAGGGTTTAATCTGGTACCTAAATTTTGTCTGCCAATCAATTTTATATTAAATCATTCAATTTAAAATAAAAATATTAAAAAAAATTAAATTTTAAATTTCTTACTTATGTTGCACTCGCTATGACTTCTATACATCCTCCCCATCTTAGCCATCATCTCTCACTATCCTAGCTCTCTGGTACCTCACTAGATCTATCAAAGCTCTATTTTCTTAGAATAGTGAAAATACCAAATGAATTAATTGTCACCTTATTTATATTTACTATTCAAAATTATTTACCTTTCAAATATTTACTGTTAGATTTCTTATTTTGATCATATCTTTGTCTCTACTAGATCTTTTTTAACCCTAAAATATTGTATAATCCTCACATCATAGAAAATATTTTAAACTATTATATGTATATGTTGCAAAAAAAAAAACTCTTTTTTGATAATCTCTATAGGTTCACCTAATGTTCCCCACATTTCTTGCATCTCTTTATTTATCTACATCACTAATGTAAGTAAAGGTATGTGTTTCTCAATTATGTCCTTCCATTTATTTTATTTTCTCCTTAACGCACTTTATTTAGCTTCAACATTGTGTGTCACTATGTTCTTTTCCCAAAGCACCATCCTATGTTACACCTACTTGACATGTGATGAGATTTAAGTGGGGCATATGCATACACATAATATTTTCAAACTTTATTAATTACTAATGGTTTTTATCTTACAACAACTTGTCAAGTCTTAATATCTCTAAGTGCATGCCTTAAGGGGTATACCAGGAAAGGGGTGGGCAGAACATTGATGCTTCACAAGATTGTTATCCCTTATTATCACTTTATATCTACACACCCATCTTCTAAAAACATTACCTTAAGATTTGAATCCTACTTTTCACCTTCCTCTAATCATTTTCCACCTTCATTAGCCCTTCCCTACCTTAAAACTATTTTTTACAGTTTTGATATGATCTTGATATGATTAAAATATTCAATATATGTAGAAATACCCTTAAGGTAAGGAAACACCATATAATACTCCTTTAAGAAGGAATAAATCCACAATGTCTCTTTGAGAGGACAATCTCTAATATCCTCTTACAATAGAAGACTCAATGTTTACTTGATATCTTTACCATGATAATCATCTCCTTTATATAGACATCTATCTAACCAATGGATGGGTAACCTCCTAATCCCAATGTAGGCTGACCATTACCCAATGTACTAATTCCACAAGTTACTCCATTATCCTAATGTATTGTACCCATATAACTAAGGGGATGTGTGCCACATGTTGACATCTCCATCAACCCATATAAATTAATATATCATATCCCTAGGTACATGACATTACTTTCCTCTTTGACATGTTTCATCCCTAAAACATAGGAAGAAACCAAATAATGAGTGTGCTTCAAATCATTGCACACTTGTCTCCAATATCGATCATCTACCCATCCATATGTGATCTTGGTAGGTGATAGCTCTCCAAGCTTGTTTCCGAATTCCATTGTGCTCCTATGATTTCATTCATGATCATAATTAGACTACTTTGGTGTCCAAGAATAATTATTCTTATTTTTATTCTATGTACCATATTATATTGCACTACTCTAATTCCAACCATGACCACAATAGGTATTTTTCCATGCATAATCATAGTGATTTCCCCATTCATTCCATGTGCCATAGTATTTTTCTTTGGATTCCATGCATATCCATAATGAATAGAAATTTTATTTCTTGTATAGACAAAATGATTGTTGTTATGACACTTCCTCACCTGGTTCTATGATTGTTTCCTCTCATGATGATGTGGGTGTCTATATACCTCAATTTTTTCCAATATTTTGACCTTATCCACCTTTTCTTCTGTTTCTTCCACATTTTCCTTCTTTGTCTCTTTAGTAGATGAAGTGTTCATTTCTATTGTAGTGTGTTTTTATCTGTATCATTTGAATCTTCATCATGATCTTCATCACATGTTTCAATCTCATCCTCATGATCTACCTAGATTGTTATTGGTGCCTTTTTCACTATGATATCTTGTAAAGTGATCTTATTTTTCCTATACCAAAACTTCATGAAATTTTTATAAACATTAATATTCATTATTCCTAAAGTCTCTAGCCACAGATATCTAAGAACTATATCCACATCATCCATATCCAAAGCATAAAAATTTGAATGTAAAACATATTTTTCAATAATGAGCTTCAAATATTCAAACATTGAAATATTATTACCATCTACTTGAACCTCCTTGATATTATTTTCTAGAACATGTAGATGCTTTGCCACATTCATGTTAATGAAGTTATACTTGACTGTAGGGTTTATGGACACAACCACCTTTTTCTTTTGAATGTATCCATGAAATTGAAAAAGTGACTTGGATTTCTTTGGAGCCAAATTATTTGAACCTTATTATTATTATTATTATTATTATTATTATTATTATTATTATTATTATTATTATTATTATTATTATTATTATTATTATTATTATTCTTCTTCTTTATCATAATTATTTTATTCCTCTTCTACATCCTCTTTTTCTTTTATATCCCATCGATCTAGGAATACTTGTTCCATTACTTCCCATGAAGAATACTTTTATGCAAAGCTCAATTGATTAAACCACCAATGTTGTGTAGGCCCAAATAAAGAAAGAGATAATTATATTTTACATCAAATTTTTTTGGTATTATTCTCCTTAAAAATGATCCACCATTCTCTAGCATCAACATCATCTTCTCTTGAAAATTTTTGCAACTTCATGATCCACAAAAAAAATTAAGGTTCAAGAAAACCTAAAATGTCAATAACTCATCCAAAAATGATCAAAAAAATCCCAAATTTTTAATGTTGTTTAATCTTATGATATTGGAATCTCATTCAAAATTTTGTGAAAAAATGTCACAAATTTTGACCTGTAGATGGAATATATGAAAAACTATAAAATCACAACAAATCACCCAAAACAACTCCAAAAATTCTTAAATTTTTTACTGTGCTACTCTTATATCTTCATACATCTATATTAAAAATTTAGAATAAAAATTCCCTATATTTTGGAAGATATAGAAAAATTAGTATAAAACTTAAAATAGCAATAACTCCCTCAAAACTAATAAAAAAATCTTGATTTTTTTATTGTGACTTATTTAAGATATTATCCATATCTATTAAAAAAGTTGTGGAAAAATTCACAACCAATCAAAATATATTGATGATTCAAAAAAATAGGGTTTTACTCCACACAAATTGCCCAAATCAAAGCTCTGATACCACTTGATATGATCTTGATATGATTCAAATATTCAATATAGGCATAAATAACCTTAATGTAGGGCAACACCATATAATACTACTTTAGGAAGGAATAACTCCATAATGTCTCTTCAAGGGGAAAACCTCCAATATCCTCTTACAATAGAAGACTTAATGCTTACTTGATATCTTTACCATGATAATCATATCCTTTATATAGACATCTATCAAACCAATGGATAGGTAACCTCTTAATCCCAATCTAGGCTGACCATTACCCAATGTACTAATTTCATAAGTTACTCCATTATCCTAATATATTGTACCCATATAACTAACTAAGGGGATATGTGTCACATGTCAACATCTCCATCAACCCATATACATTAATATATCATATCTTTAGGCACATAGCATTACTTCCCTCCTTGACATGTTTCATCCCTAAAACATAAGAAGAAACCAAATAATGAGTGTGTTTCAAATCATTTCACACTTATCTCCAATCTTGATCATCTAGCCATCCATATGTAATTTTGGCACGTGATAACTCTCCAAGCTTGTTTTCAAATTCCATTGTGCTCCACTAATTTCATTCATTATCATAATTATACTGCTTTGGTGTCCAATCATAATTATTCCTCTTTTTATTCCATGTACCATATTTTGATGCACTACTCTGATTCCAACTATGACCATAGTTGGTATTCTTCCATGCATAATCATAGTGATTTCCCCATTCATTCCATGTACCATAGTATTTTTCCTTTGGATTCCATGCATATCCATAATGATTGGAAATTTTATTTCTTATATAGACAAAATGATTGTCGTTATGACACTTCTTCACCTAGTTTTATGATTGTTTCCTCTCATGATGATGTGGGTGTCTATATACCTCAACTTTTTCCAATATTTTAACCTTATCCAATTTTTATTCTACTACTTCCATCTTTTCCTTGTTTGTCTCTTTAGTAGATGAAGTGTTCATTTCTAGTTGTAGTGTGTTATATCTATATCATATAAATCTTCATCACCTATTTCAATCTCATTCTCGTGATCTACCTAGATTGTTATTGGTGCCTTTTTCACTATGATATATTGTAAAGTGATCTTTTTCCTATACCAAAACTTCATGAACTTTTTTTGAACATTAATATTCATTGTTCCCAAAGTCTCTAACCATGGATATCCAAGAACTATATCCACATCATCCATATCCAAAGCATAAAAATCTGAATGCAAAACATATTTTTCCATAATGAGCTTCAAATATTCAAACATTGAAATATTATTACCATCTACTTGAACCTCCTTGATATTATTTTATTGAACATGTAGATGCTTGGCCACATTCATGTTAATGAAGTTATACTTGCTAGTAGGGTTTATGGACACAACCACCTTCTTCTTTTTAATGCATCCAGGAAATTGAAAAATTGACTCAGATTTCTTTAGAGCCAAATTTTTTGAACCCTTCTCTTCTTCTTCTTCTTCTTCTTCTTCTTCTTCTTCTTCTTCTTCTTATTCTTCTTATTCTTCTTCTTCTTCTTCTTTATCATCATTATTTTCTTCTTATTCTACATCCTCTTTTTCTTTTATATCCCATTGATCTAGGAAGATTTGTTCTATTGCTTCCCATTAAGAATACTTTTAGACAAAGCTCAATTGATTAAACCACCAATGTTGTGTAGGCACAGACAAAAAAAGAGATAATTCTATTTTCCATAAAAAAATTTAGTATTATTCTCCTTAAAAATGATCCACCATTCTCGAGCATCAACATCATCTTCCCCTAAAATTTTTTGCAACTTCATGATCCACAAAAAAAATTAGGGTTCATGAAACCCTAAAATGTCAATAACTCATAGAAAACTAATTGAAAAAATCCTAAATTTTTAATGTAGTTTCTTCTTATGATATTGGAACCTCAGTCAAATTTTTTTGAAAAAATGTCTCAAATTTTGACCTATAGATGGAATATATGAAACACCATAAAAATGTAACAAATCACCCAAAACAACTCTAAAAAATCTAAAATTTTTACTGTGATTCTCTTATATATTATTACATCTCAAGTAAAAATTTCTAATAAAAATTCCTTATATTTAGGAAAATATAGAGAAATTATTATAAAACCTAAAATAGCAATAACCCCCTCAAAACTAATAAAAAATCTCAATTTTTTTTACTAATTTATTTAAGATATTATCCATATCTAGTAAAAAATTATGGAAAATTTATAATCAATCTAAAGATATTGATGATTTAAAAAAACTAGGGTTTCACTCCACACAAATTGCCCAAATTGAAGCTCTAATACCACTTTATATGATCTTGATATGATTCAAATATTCAATATATGCAAAAATACCCTTAAGGTAGGGTAACACCATATAATACTCCTTTAGGAAGGAATAACTCCATAATGTCTCTTCAAGGGGACAACCTCCAATATCCTCTTACAATAGAAGACTCAATGATTACTTGATATCTTTACCATGATAATCATCTCCTTTATATAGACATCTATCTAACCAATGGATGGGTAACCTCTTAATCCCAATGTAGGCTAACCATTACCCAATGTACTAATTCCACAAGTTACTACATTATCCTAATATATTGTACCCATATAACTAACTAAGGGGATGTGTGCCACATGTCGGCATCTCCATCAACCCATATACTTTAATCTATCATATCCCTAGGTACATATAATGTTTACATCACAATGTCAGCCCTATCAACTTTGTACTCTAATTGATAAAACTTATTAGGGTCTAGATCATCCCCTAGCTGACCTAGATCATGACCTAATTTGTTTTTTTAATAATGATACTAGGTTTACTAAGTCAACCTTATAACCTTAAACTTTTAAAAAATATTAGGGTTAGAACCACCTATATAAACACATACATTTCATCATTTCTAACATAAATATAAGAATAATAGATATATATTGTGCATTTAATTATCCACCATTCTACTTAAGGAACAATCTTAGAGTTTCATACTTTCTTTAGAGATATAAATCTTATCTTGTGGAGAAGTATTTTGGATGTATTTATAGGTTGTGTAGCCTATATTTGGTTTATCCTTGTCATCCTTACATATTAAAACAACCTATTATAAAACACCTTAGCCAAGGGAGATATTGAGGATCGATAGGTTCATCTTCAAAGGTAAGTATTCCTAACTTTTTTCCTCCTTTATAAGAGTAGATAGATATGAATTTGTACTTATCTCTCATGAATTATGATTATATATACATTGAAATGAGTATATGTCTTATATACATGTTTACTTTTATTTTTTATTATCCCCACTTTTTGCTACAAGTTTTGGTGAGCACTAGATTAGACTTTATTTTACTTGTTATTAGTTTAGTGAATATGAAACATAGGACCTAGTTAGGTTTAATACATAATTTTTTTTTATTGAAGGGTTTGGAACCCTCCCTATTTAACTTATTGTGGTAAGATATCCTTTGGATAGGTCTAGCAGATCTATCTTGGTCATGACCTTGAATATCTAATGTATCCATAATCTAAAGTGTAAGTAGGATTTATCTTCTCTAAGCTGAGATTGATTTATATATTTGTTGCATCTCCCATTGCATACAATAAGTTATTCCAATCCATCTCCACATATTAATATTAAAACCATATTTACATATGTATCTACTTCTATTCCCATTACATCTTCATCATTATTGATTCCAATAGTAACTTCACCATTGACCACCACCAATACTAGTGATTCACTGCATACACTTCTTATAGATCCACTATTATTCATTATTACATTTCAACCCATAGGTCCAATTAATACCTATGTTGTACCCTCTATTATTGCATACATAAGGAAGACTAAAAATCCTTCATTATCTCCTTAGGTTCCTATAATGACATAAAAAGAAGAGATACTTTTGGAATACTTAGGTGTTCTATTATGCCACTTTTATATAGATATAAATGGAGAACAATAAATAAGTGACCAAGAGGGGTATAAATTAAATAATAGGATCACAATGGGGAAGCTTAAAGGGATAAATAAATAAAGGAGGTATCTATAGGAATCCATCAAGAAGTTCCAATCAAAGGATCTACTCACACATAGGTAGCTACCTTTCTAAGCTTTCCTCGAATATTATAGTGCAATAATTAGAGACTATTGTAGACACATAATTAATTTGTATTCAAGGGTATACCAAGGAACTTAGTCCCAAGGAGATGTCAACCATAACTCAAGTAGTCATAAAAGGTGATATTATCACAAATATTAATTTAAAGGAATTGACAATGGTATAAATTCCAACATTTGTTGAATGTGATAATGTTCTCAGCAAGACAAGCAAGTAGGTTCTTGATAATGTGAATTATCTTATCATTACAAATAATAATCCCATTGATATTAATACCATTTTACAAGATAATAATGAGACTCATTATACTTTAATGGATGATTATTTGAGAGCTAACCAATTCATTTTGTTCCACTACTCTTATTACTACCAAGGTTGTCTATACATATATTACAAAGTATTTACAAAATTTCATTTAGAACCTAGTAACTCATTATTTATTTATTAGTACCTATCCAAAAACTACTAGGGTAAAGACACATTTTGAAAAATTGGTGTCTTCCTCCATTTTTGGTACATAATATCCATCACAAAGACCATCTACCCAATTGGGTGTGCCTATTATTAAATCTAATTAAATATATTATTCTATAGTTTATTTGTACAAAATCCTAGTTGAAACCAAATAAATCATTGATACAAATCCACAAAGGAAAGTCACAATATGGAGGAAATATATCCCTACCTTTCCTATACCATCAACACCTTCTCCATCCACCTAGTATACTTAGACATAAATGCTTGCATGAGGAAATCCCTCACCTTCCACTTCTATACACACACACACACACACACACACACACACACACACACACACACACACACACACACACACACACACATATACATATATATATACATACATATATATATATACACACATATATATACATATATATATATACATATATATATATACATATATATACATATATATATACATATATATATGTATATATATACATATATATGTATATGTATATATATATATATGTATATATATACATATATATACATATATATATATATATATATACATATATGTATATATATACATATCTGTATACATACATATATATATACACACACACACACATAGATATATATATATATATATATATATGTATATATGTATATATATATATTAAGTTAAAGATAAATCTATAATAAACATTCCTCCTTAAATATATAAGTTACAAGAGGAGAAAATAGACTGACAAGACTTAGTTATTACTGATTAACCTAAGGTGGAATTTCATTTTTATAGATAGACTAATACATTGATAAGGGTGAAAAGGAAGAGCATGCTAGTTGAAGGTGAAACTATGGAATTAGATCAGAGGGAGGATGTATTCTCCTTAAAAAAGAAAATAAAAGACCACCCAAGGGATTTAGATGAGTAAAAATAGGATCTTTATACTTTTATAGATGTGACTAGGGGATTCCTCAAGCAGATGTTCAAAAGTTAAGATCAATCAAAGAAGAGGGTACAAGAGAAAAGTGTTATTGAGGCTCCCTAAGATATTGTGGATAATATGTAAGGTGAAACCAAGAAATTATATAATATATTTTATTCAATAAGAGTTGCAAGAGATAAATCACACCCTAAGTGGGGAAGTGTGTCTAAGTCTTATGAGACTATGAAATATATGGAAGTTGAGCTCAAATTAATAAGCAAGGCCATGAAGAATAAATATTGTGAAAATGTAAATCTAATGTTAGTACTAGATGTTTTATTTGGAAAGAATCATTTGGACATAAAAATGGATAGGCTATTAGAATGGCATAAGAGGATATACACCTTGATACAATAGTTTGTCAGCCATGAGCAATGGGAAGTTTTTATTTTGAGATACATGAAAGTTACACATATATTTTAGGAGAATTGGTTACAAGGCCATTTTTTTAGAACCTACTCTAGGTGGTTATTGATAATTTTTTTGTTGCAATAGAAGGGACCATGTATAACACCAATGATCAAATAATAAAATTTATAACTTTTGTAAAAGACAAGGTAGCCAATTTAGATACACCCAATGTGGCATTTAAAGATTTTATGATCATTCATGATAGCTTAATGGGTAAGCTTCCATAATTATTTAAAAGGGATACTCTTGATTTTTAAATAATTAGAATATATTTTTCCTTGAGTTATGCATTATATAAGAAACTAGAAACCCAGATCTAGGTAACTATTTTAGTAGATACATCATTTATCATTACCCATCCAATAGCTACTCAATCTTAGTTTTTGGGATATTTAATGGTGAAAATTTCAAAAGGGTATACTTTCATCACAGTTACAATTACAATTCCATCAATATTCTCATATGGCACAGCTGCATTCCTAGTGAGAACTAATACAATGAGGAAAACTACTCAAAATGTAACTACAATGGCAATAATTAAGACTTAAAGTATGTATGCTTCATTTTCAAGTGTGTCCACTTTAGCACCATAGGTATTCATTTTTATATAATTTCATTCGTGAGTTACGAATTGATTTTATCTTTAGCTTGGTTATCTTTATATCTAATAATTTTGATAAGGAAGTATTATATGCATGATTTTATATGCATATATTATAAACTTACATTATATGCATGTATTTTAACACATTATTAATTTAGAATATGTCAATTTGGATTTCACTTTAAGGATGAGGCATCTCCATCCCAAGGCTATTTATACTTGTACCATCCTCATTCAAAAAGGAGATTATTTTCTCAAATTTAGTGAATAAGAAATTCTAAGGATTATTTTACAAGTTTGTCTTGATGTACATTTATCTTACAAATCTTGTGTCTCATTAAGGGAGTTCCATCATATTGGTATTTTAGTTTTATGAGTTGTGTATAAGTGATTTTAATATAATTATTCATATTATGTTATAGCTAGTTTGAGTGATCTTTTTTTGATTAATCATAATCTCCATTTATCATAGGATGTGTAATAACAATCCTACATTATCAAAAACCTTTGGATATGAACATTGAAGTTTATTGTGTGTTTCTTTTGACTCTGAACTATGTTTTTATGTTTTATGTGCTAATAAAAATTGCAGTAGACATTAGTTTTCACCAGTTATCTATCCCATAACATAAAGACTAGTTTCAAAGGGTTTTAACTATCTTTGAGTCATAAACATTATTTACTTCTCTACCTTACCCTCCCTTTTATCCATTTGTTTGATATAAACCACCTTAGATTACTTGTATCCCTCCATCTAAAGTAGACTTTTGGTTTATTTTAAATCCCATCACATCTGAATTATTTAAAGTAAATAACCCATTACTCACTACTATTCCATCACATAGTTATTTACAAGACTAAATACTTTTTAAATTATGTCTTGGAATGAATTTTTTCATATATCCTAAAATGTTAGAGGCCTCTTCATACAATTTTATGATGGGCATAAAACCCACATCTACAAGAATTATTTGGTACTAGAAGAAGAGCCTTTCCATTCCTTAGAATGATCACTTGAGTTGCATTGGATATTCTAATAAGGTTGAAAAGGGCCAATTCTAATTATAGATCATTATTTCTAACACTATTATAGTTTCATCTTAGACTAAGATCAGATAGAGGTATCCCTAGTGGAGTTTTCACCTAGACAAATTCACTAACCAAAAATAACTAACCTCAATGCTCTACTATGTCATAGTTAGCTAGTTCAACCATCAATATAGTTGGTGCCATCCATGATCTACCTATGAACCCAAATAAATATCTTCATACATTCTCTCTTTTAGGCATAGAAATATAGAGGAACACATGAAGGCTTTAAATTTTTATCTAGGGTTACTAAATGTAGTTCATGAAGATGTTACATATAAACTATTCCCATTCAAATTAAAATATGTTGCCTATGATTGGTTCCTCAACCTTTCAAAAAGTTTAATTACATCATGGGTCCAATGTCATTATGTTTTCATGGCAAAATATAGATAAGTCACCAATCCCAATGTGTTATACCAACATTTTGTTAACATGAGAAGGGAACCTAATGAACCAATTAGGGATTTTAACACAAGATCCCAAAAGATATACAATTGTGTGGCTAATACATATAGGCCTATATGATTTTAACACTTGAAATGTATAAGAACACTCTAGATCCAATGACTAAAATATTCCTATGTATATACTTTAACATTAACACCTTAAAAATACATATGCCAAAAATATTAACATTGATAGGTAGGTGAATCCCCAATTATAGGCAATACCTAATGTCAGTCAAGGTTATTTAGCCTTGAACCCAATGCTAAATGATAATCAAAATGTGGTTCCCCATAATTAGAACCAAGTTTACACTTAATTTCCCTTGGTCCATGTCTCACCTAACTAGAACATGAATTTTATGAATAATTTTATGACCATACCTAAATAGTAAACTCAAAATCAATCCCTAGTCCTAGTTAATGCCTCTACCAGGTAGGGGACAACCTATGATTCCATAAAAGTTGAGTTTTATGTTATCTAATGAATGGTGTATAAATTAAACAATAAGTTTGTAATCATGCATAAAAACTTGGGGAATACTGCAGGTGAGACAACTAATCAAAATTTTACATTCCAAATATTTAACTGACCATTAATAGTTTGAGTAACAACTTTGAGTTACAACTCAACAAGATACCCAAAATAAATATGTGTGACCTTTAAATACCCAATTGGTGTAGAGTTAATAGTATTATACAACATGGTGAATTGCATTATATACAATTCTTCATAGTTTTTGAGACTTTCTATAAAGAGATGAAGAGGTATGAGATTGTCCCAAACTAGTTTGAGTCATCTAAAACAAGTACCTCTAATCTTTCCATCACTATAATGGTGTTTGATAAATATGATTTCACATTCCTATTTGAGGATAAGAATGAACCTAAGGACAATATAAATGAGATTCATACTTTCCATCAATTATAAAGGAATAACTATAATTTGCTAAATAAGAATCAATAGCCTCTCCCTACTTCTACACCTCTAAATAATATTTAAATTACCCCTCTAGATCTGAAAGCCAATAACAATCCACTAACCCAAAAACGAAATTATCAATAATAAGTTTTTGATTCACAAAATAGAGTTAGATATAATATTTTCAAGGATATGAACTAAATAAAGGCAAATGGCGCTCTCCATGAACTAGTTTGGATTTTTTAACAAAAGGAATTATTACTCAAGGATCTGACTAACTAACCATCTATTGATAAATACAAAGATGCACATATAAATTTTGTTGTTTATAGAGATAAGCCTAAGTTACAACCCTTTATATTGACTATAAAAATATTTATAAATAATGTACATAATTTCTTAGTGGATGCATGTGCCTCAACCAATGTCATGGCTATAGCTATTTGTAAGAAGTTAGGATTGTCCCTAGAAAATTCCAAATGGGTGGTCTTAGAAATAGACAAGACTATAGTTATAGTTGTTTAGGAATGATCAAATGTCCACATGTAGCTTTCATCTAAGCCATGTGTCTAAAAATATATAGACATCTTGGTAGTTGACATTTTGGAGGATTATGGTTTACTTTTGATCATGATTGGTCTAAAAAACTGAATGGTTATATGGCTAAAATTCTATCACACATGTGGATATCTTAGAGAGGAGTAAAAAATCAGATTTGAGTGTATAGGGAAACTAAAATGAAGTACATTATCATAGAGTACAATTCCAAGAATGAAAAAATTAACTTTACTTAATCTCATATAGGTTATTACACTTTTACTACAAAACATGAATATCAATAATGAAAATTTTAAGGTCCTTTACAATTATAGACTTCATATTTTGATGGTGTCAAATCCAAGTAGGGTTTCCACATAGGCATCACTTTAATTAACTTACATAGGAAGAGGTACCTTACTACATACAAGTTATATTTCCCATGTACCAATAATCATGCTAAAAATGAATTTCTAATTTTGGGCTTGTGGTTCCACTGAAACATAACATGAATTAACTACTAATATTTGGAGACTTAGATTTGGTGGTTAATTATATGAGAAATAAGTATTATTACATATTATATATAAGTAAATATAAACACATGGATTCAAATCTAATTAAATAATTTAAATCACTCAATATAAAATCTATTCCAAGAGAAGAAACTCAAAAGTAGATTCATTAGATGCTTCAACTACCAATTTAGCACCAGTTAAAGAATCTAAAATTCATAATTTTTCTATGGAGATGGTTCTTTGTCCCTCAATATTAGACAATGTTGATAACTTTTATATAGTTGATGATGACCAAAAAATCATTCATTTTATGAACAAATTTGGGACCTTTAAACCTCAAATAATAGATGATAAGGATTTGGAGTCAATGAACATGGAATAATTAGGAGATGATGGCATTTTAAACTAAAAAATAATCAAATAATAAGAGGAATGGTATCATTGGATAGAGTTTTTAACAAGGATCCATAGGCTAAAAAATAGAAGTCAAAATAGGTGATTATGATTTAATTAAAGAAGATATGGGAACTAATGAACATCTTAAACATGTTAACATCATGTTGAGTTTTTTTTAGAGTGATAAATAGATGTTAATAAATTTTTGACAAAATATAAATATGTGATTGCCTAAAACTATAAAGACCTAAAAAAATTTGATCCGAAAGTCATTAAACATATTATTCTTCTAAAGTGAGAAAATAATTCCTTTAGTAAATACCAAATACTAGTAAATACAATTTTATAAATCCTCATTCAAAATTAACTTTAGAAGCTATTGGATGTCAATATCATGTTCCTAATTATACATTTTACTTAGGCCACTAATTTAGTGTCGATAAGAAAAAAGAACAATGAAATCAGGATGTCCATCAACTTTAAGATCTAAAATAAAACTTCAACAAAAGATAATTATAATCTAACATCAATAGATTAAGTCATTTAGATAGTCAATAGTTCAAAGATGATGTAATTTATAGATGATTTTTTGGGCTACAATCAAGTATTAGTAGAGGCTGAAAATCATATGAAAATTAATTTTATGACCAAGTGGGGAACCTTTATATATAAAAGGATGTCTTTTAGCCTAATTAATGTAGGATCAACTTTATAGCATGTTATGGATTTTTCCTATCAAAGACTCAATAAAAAATGTATCATCATTTATATGATTGATCTTATTGTATTCTCAAAGAATAGATAAAACCATGTGACTCGTTTATACAAAATATTTGATAGGTGTAGAAGGTATGAAGTTACATTAAATCTTAATAAAATCAGCTTCAGAGGATATAAGGAAAATTTATAGGCCATTTCATTACCAAGGATGGGATTTATATTGACCCAGAATGAGTCCCAACCATTTCAAAGATAACACATCCCAACAATAGAAAATAACTAAAGTCATTATTTATAAAAATAAACTTTGTATTCAAGTTAATTTTAGGTTTCATAGAAATTGTTAATCCATTGAATGTTATGTTGAATAAGGATGCCAAAATCAAATGGAAAAATAAATCCAAGAAGTAATTTTAGGATATCAAAATCACCATTGCCCAAGATCCAATTTTTATTAGCCCTAGCTTCACTAAATATTTATTCCCATATTTATTTTCATTAGAACATACTATAGCAATAATGCTCACATGAAATATAGATGACAATAAACACCCATATGCTTTTATGATCACAAAACTTGAGTATTTATAACTTATGTATTCCATGATAGAAAATAAGATTCATGCTTTGATCAAAGTAATGAATAAATTCAAACACTATATCCTATGTAGAAAAACATATTCCATCATCCCTAACCCTACTATCAAACTCACGCTTAGATAAAAATGAGCTAGGTGAGAGAAGATGAATATAGATCATTAAGCTACAATAATTTGATCTTGAAATTCATCCTAATAAGATGGTATGAAGATAAGGTATAATCCATCTTATGATATAAACATATCCATAAATATTTATTGACTAAATCAATGAAACCCAGATAGCTGAAGGTGACTAGTATGCCTAGATCATTCATTATTTACTCATAGGTACATTCCATCTTGAACTAAATAGAGGGCATATATGTGAACTCAAGA
Source organism: Torreya grandis (assembly GCA_037957365.1). Lineage (NCBI taxonomy): Eukaryota > Viridiplantae > Streptophyta > Pinopsida > Cupressales > Taxaceae > Torreya > Torreya grandis. Next base: position 3,176,521 of record JARHVA010000849.1, on the reverse strand, counting down.
TTAGATAAATACACTACATGATAAGTAAATGAGTGTTATATATAAAAACTATGAGGACATCTATTTTTATGTGTTTTTAAGGAGGAAGTTGTGGACATCCTAGATAATTTTCATCAAAAAATTGGTAGATACCCCTTAGGCAATACTAATACTCAAAATTTTCTAAGGATGGGGTACTACTATCTTACCATTTTTGAATATGATCAAAACCATGTGAATATATGCCTTTAATTCCATGTGTTTGGAAAAATATAAAAACATGCAACTATGCCTTTACAACCTATAATTGAAATATTTCCTTTTACACAATTGGGTTTAGACTTTGTGGGACTAATCAATCCCAACTCTTTATCAAGGCACAAATTTATGTTGACAACCATTGAATATTTTACTAGATGAACTAATTTTATAGCCAAATATAATTTTGGATCTCAATATGTGATTAAATTTATCAAAAAAATATACTAATAATATTTGAAACTCTAGTGTCTTTGGTGTGTGACAATGGTTTGACCTTTCAATCTAAAAAGTTTATGAAGTGGGCCTACCATAATAATATTACTATTAATTTCTCTTCAAACTATTATCTATAAGGTAATATATTTGAATAATCCATAAACAAGAACTTGATAGACACCATTAAGAAATAAACAAAAGATAAACCAAGAGAATAAAATCTATTATTAATGTATGCACTATGGGTAGACATGAAAAGACACAAACAAGTCCTCAGATCTTCCCCATTTCTACTAGTATATGAATAACAACTTTTATTCCTTATTACTCTCAATATAAAAACTTATCACTTCATCCAAGAGTATATGGGGGAAGATGAAATAATTCAGTCTAGACTGATAAAAATCATTTAGATGGAGGATGCATAAACAAAAGCATTACATAGCTTCAACAGACATGAATACTTTATCAAGAGGTGGTTTGATAAAAGATATAAAATATATAATTTCATAATTTTATACTTAGTGATTTTATGGGATAAGGCACACAAAAAAAATGGTAGCATGACAAATTCACTCCTTTGTGGATTGGGCCATACCAAATTTCTAAAATTCTAGGTAACAATGTTTTTCACCTATAAGATCTTTAAGGTGATGATCTTTGTTTTACTATAAATTGGTAGTTTTTTAAATATTATTTCATGGATACCCTACCTATAAATGCTTTTGAATGAGTGTGAGTTTAGACATAGAAATAGGAGTAAATTTTATTTCTTTACTTCTAGAGTATATTTCCTACTTTCCTAGATTAAATTCTAAGTTTTCCTAGAATAGATTTCTTTCTTTCTAAATTTACTTTAATATTTTATTTTTCATGATTTATATATTAGTTTTATTAAATATTCATAACAATCTAATCTATTCATTATTCTAAATCCCTCATAATTTTCCTAAGAAATTATGACTATGTTAAAAACTAGTTAATTTTTCACTCAATAAAATTTTATGTCAGTCACAACAAATTATTTTTATTCATAATGATAAATATATTTATAAAAAATTATTGGTCATATTTTCTAAGAACCTAAATTCATATTTACTTCATACATCACTATCTTCACTTATATAATCTTATATTGTTTCTCCTATAATTTGTCATTCTATTTAAAGTGAGTTGTTATCACAACTCATACACAACAATAATGCATACTCACACATATATTATTTTACACCCATGATATAAATACTAAACTCTAAAATATATACTCAAAAATTTGAGTACTAACACAATAAAATCCTAACATTCCCCCCTTAGTGTGAATGTGGGGAGATGAATCACATATACTAACCATCACTATATTATCCCCTCCCCTAAAATTTGACTTACATATGTCGATACCCTAATAATGAATATAATTATGTAAATGAGATAATGTGTAAGTGCACCATAAAAACTCTATGGAGGATATGAGAAGTTTAATTACATTAAAAAACTTTTTTTTATTTAAATTTGCCTTTACAAGCATATTTAAAAAATTTCAACCAAAAGAAAGACATGAAACTTTCGACAAAATATGACTTATAAAGTTATTTAAAAAATGTAATAAACATATAATAAAGGACTAAAACCTAAAACTAAGTTTAATTTAAAAACATAAAAACTAAATATAAATATTTTAAAAATGTACATAAATAAAATAAAAAACTAAATCAAAACACAAAAATATAGTTAATAAATGAAAAAAATAAAATACATATAACTATTTAAAATACTACCTTATAACTTTAAAACTTGACTAAAAATTATATCATAAAATCTAATACCTCAAAATAAAAAAATAAAAACCACGTAAGACTAGCAAAAAATTAAAAAACTTAACATAAAACCACCTTTGAAAAACAAAAACCATGAATCAAAATAGAAAAAAACATTCTCAAAAAATAAAACCACATTTTATTTTGATATAAATGTTGTCAAAGATTAGGAAAAAAAATGAATGAAAAATAAAACTTAAGGAACAATGTTACCTTTAAGTGAATGCAACCATAGATTTGAGATAAATGTGATAAGTGGGGAAACTATCATATAAATTAAAAAAAACCCATACTAGTATTGAAATCTTGCACCAAAAATCTCCAAGTATAATAGCATAAAGAAGCTAGGAGAAGAATGGCATTAGGACAAGAGAGTAATAATGACAAAGAAAATCTAGATCAACAATAGTATTATGAGAGTGTTGTAACACATATTGAAGAAAAGGATAAGAGATATATTTATAAAGATATAAAGGAGAAAATGAGTTATAAATACAAGTTCAAGCATGAGTGTCATGTGTCCTTAATCCTCTTACAAGTGGGGAGAATGTGTGTGTCATATAGGTGGAGAGGAATTACATGCAAGTAACTCTAAATTTAACAAGTGGACTAAAGATGTTAGTGAAACCTAAAAAATGGTGATAAAGTGTATTTATAAATATAATAAATACACACACATACACATAAGACTTAGAATAAGATTATAAACCTATAGTAAGGATCCAAATTAAAGTTAATTCTTCAACACTCCCCTTAAGCTTAATTTTGGGGTTAAAAAATAGAGAAAATCTATTACAAATAAAGAAGGGAGTTGAAATTACATAATATTCCCCATTAATAGAAAATTCTTTCAAGAGTAAGAACAATAGTTGAGAGAAGAAAGAAGAGAAGGTGCTACCAAAAGTTACAAGGATTAAAGTTTGATCATAAAGAATCTACATGAATCATCTTCAGATAATGTGATCGATTTGCAATGGAACAAATACCATCAATAAAGAGTAATGATCCACCACTTGCAACACAAGCATGCTAACACCAATATCTCAAATTAATTAACCAATGTGACAAAATTTTGATATACATACATAATCTAATAAAAGTATAAGTACAAAAATGATAAATGGAGTAAAGATAACTTCCATCATAAAGTGTGAAAACTTTCATAAAAAGAAGTTATCCAACATATTTAAAACATATTTCCTATGCAATAAAAAATAAGGAATGCAATAAAATAAGTTTAATTCTATTGTGACTCATCATGAGAGGGCTTAACAAATTCCACTATGACATCCAAAGGAGGGTCAAGCATTCTAACACCATGCCCAACACAAGCATGCTAACACCAATATCTCAAATTAATTAACCAATGTGACAAAATTTTGATATACATACATAATCTAATAAAATTATATGTACAAAAATGATAAACGGAGTAAAGATAACTTCCATCATAAAGTGTGAAAACTTTCATAAAAAGAAGTTATCCAACATATTTAAAACATATTTCCTATGCAATAAAAAATAAGGAATGCAATAAAATAAGTTTAATACTATTGTGTCTCATCATGAGAGGGCTTAACAAATTCCACTATGACATCCAAAGGAGGGTCAAGCATTCTAACACCATGCAATGAATTGGGCATGGTGTTAGAATGCTTGACCCTCCTTTGGATGTCATAGTGGAATTTGTTAAGCCCTCTCATGATGAGACACAATAGTATTAAACTTATTTTATTGCATTCCTTATTTTTTATTGCATAGGAAATATGTTTTAAATATGTTGGATAACTTCTTTTTATGAAAGTTTTCACACTTTATGATGGAAGTTATCTTTACTCCGTTTATCATTTTTGTACATATACTTTTATTAGATTATGTATGTATATCAAAATTTTGTCACATTGGTTAATTAATTTGAGATATTGGTGTTAGCATGCTTGTGTTGCAAGTAGATTATTATATATAGTTATCCAACATATTTAAAACATATTTAAAACATATTTCCTATGCAATAAAAAATAAGGAATGCAATAAGTTATCCAACATATTTAAAACATATTTCCTATGCAATAAAAAATAAGGAATGCAATAAAATTATTTTTTTTAAAATTGGAGACAAAGAAGATGTGTCACTTGAAAAAGATATTATCATGAAGCATTAGAAGAATGATCACAAGAAGATATATCAAAGTCTATAGAATATTCATTTTATTTATGAATCCAAATAGTTTTACCCTTAGAGGTATGAGATTTGTTCATTTTCCAACAATACAAAGTGTCGTGCATGAATTTACCATAATATTTGCATGGATGTAATTTCCAATATTTAGATATACGATGGCCATGTTTTCCATAATACGTACAATTTTTAGTAATTGTAACCATAGCATGAGAAAGATAAATATAATTAAAAGAAGTTACATTATAATTAATTTAATGAGGAAGAAAATAAAATTTTGAATTTGCATTAAAATCAGGTGAATCATTAAAACCAAGAACTTTACAATTTGTATTAAATTTAGGTAAGATAAGTTCAAATATACTAGTTTTGCACTTAACAAGTCCACTACCCAAGTAGCCCATAGTGTTCATGATTTCTAAGATAGGGTTGGTAGGAGTGTTCATATGAGTTTGAGTGTGTCTAAAATCACAATGAGATTCATCATAGTAGAGTGATTACTATGTGTAAAATATGTAATTTTAGAATTTAATGCATTAATAGAAGATTGTATTTTCTCCATGTGGGAATGATAGGAGTTTTGCAAGGCAAGAATTGTAATATTTTGATAATGAAATTCATTTTTGAGAGAAATAACTTATTCATTTTTGAAACAAATGGGTTGCATAATGTTCTTAAAAATGAAAAAATGTTGATATAAAGGCCATGAGAACGTAGGATACAAGTTTTATTATTATTGCTAAAAATCAATTACTAGAAACATTAATTCATCCAAGGAACATTTAAGTATATTCATCTTATTAAAAAAATAATAGTACTTGTAAATGTAATTCGACACGAAAAAACACCAAAAATATTGACAAAAGCTAAGGATAGTGATTTATAAAATTAAAAAAAAAAAAACTTTTCTAAGAATGAACTCTTAAACTTATTAAAATATGGAATATTTTATTTGAGCGAACACATAAAAAGGGATTAAATCCACATGAGAAGTAGGAAAAGAAAACTTTGGAAAAAAACTCTACTTTTTGATTTGAAGTTTGTTTTTTAAAAAATTAAGAACTAAAGTATTAAGACATAAAAAAAATATTTGACTCACCAAATAATGAATTAATTTTCATATACTCCTCCAAAGATAATATGAACTAAGTCTTAACAATTTTTTTTTTTTTTTTTAAAGAAATCTTTATCTTGAAAAAAAATCAAAGAATCTTTTTAAGCCACATTGAAAACTAAACCAAAAAGAGTTCAATGAATATGCATATAAGTTCAAATGAAATTGAAGCTAAGTAAAAAACTATAGGTTTTGAATATGAAGAAATATGACTACTAAAAAAATGTTACCCTTCATGCAAATCATGTGAAATGATTATCCGTTATTTGGAAAGTATTACAATATTATCTTCACACCAAAGTATTATGAGTATAGTAAGGATAATGCATAGAACCAAAACAACATAAGACATTAACAAAATTTTATTACCTGAATACTAACACATACAAAACTATAGATTGAAGCATTACAACTGCACATGACTAGCATAAGAAAAGGAAGCTCCAAATATAGTGGTTAAAATCATTTAAAGTATATATAAATAGTCCATAAACCGTATAAAACTAGGTTAAAATAAATGTAGCATGCTAATGTTAGTATATAGAAGGTAACCCAAATATATGCTAGACTTTAAAAGGAAATATGTTAAGAAGGAATAGAAGGATCTAGAAAGATTTAAAGAACCATAAAATGAAATGAATACAGGCAAAATTGAAAAAAAAAAACTCACCTTAGTGCTCAGAACATAACAACATAATGAAAGAAAAAAATTACAAGCATTATTGAAATGCCATTATAACATGGCATAGGGAAAATATTAAGAGCAACCAAAAAATGAATAAAATCATAAATAGATAAATTTACCAACATAAAAAAAATGATAAGATCTCAAGGATACTACAAGAGATTAAAATGAAATAAGACACCAAGATGAAAGGAAGTAATCAAGCATAAAAGAGAATACAATGCTCAAATTTTGAAAAAATAATGCATAACTAAACAATAATGAAGGTGCAACTTCTAAATTTTAAAAAAAGAGGTAGATGTAAATGCCAATAGAAAGAGAGAGACAACAAAGTAAAATATTCCACATTAACTTAAATGCATACCAAAAAACAATCTACCTCACATAGAAGGAAAGGTAAAGTGGAATGCTAATGAAGGACATAAGGCACCATGTAAGTTGTAGAGAATTGAAACAAATGAATTTAAAGAGACAACAGGGTATAAAAAATTATAATATAACATGATAGATGAAGCTATGTTAATGAATAAATATATATTTAAAGCAATTCATAAAGGATAGGTCATTATTTTACAACTAAAATACATGCAGTAGAACAAAAAAAGACACCAAACTTTATTAAAGAGAGAAGTAATAGGATGAATTATACCTTGTCAAGAATAAAGACCAAAAATCCAAAAAACTATGCATAAGTCAAGAGCACTAAAGATAAAAATAAATAAGTGCACATGGAAAATAATATGCATAAAATCTTAAAAAACCACCATTTAATAAATTTAAAAAAAAGTTGTAGGGAAAAATGTAGACAAAAATAAACTCAAGATTCTCCAAGAGAGGCTATGCAACACTCACAAATAATTTTAAAACAACCAACATTCTGATACCATGACATAAATGTTACCAAAGATCTAAATAAATGTTGAATGAGCAATAAAACTTAAGGAACAAGGTTACCTTGAGTGAACATGACCACAAAGTCGAGGTGAATTTATAAGTGGGGAAACCACCATATGAATGAAACCCCACACTAGTATTGAAAACTTATAACTATAATCTCCAAGTATAATAGCTTAAATAAGCTAGGAGAAGAATGGCCTTATGACAAGAAAGAAATAAAAATGCTAAATCAAGATTAAATAAACAAGGATGGTGAGTGTAGTAGCATGTACTGAATAAATGGATACAAGGTCTCTTTATAAATATTTGACCGAGAAAAAGAGTTACAAGTGCAAGATCCACCATGAGTTCCATGTGTCCCTAATCTTCTTACAAGTGGGGAGGATGTATGTGCCATGTACAGGGAGAGGAGTTACATGCAAGTCATTCCAAATCCAATAAGTGGACTAAAGAGGTGAGTGACACCTCAAAATGTTAGAATAAAGTGAATTTATAAATATAATAAATGCACACACATATAATAGTTAGAATAAGCCTATAAACCAATAAGAAAGAATCAAATTAAGGTTAATTCTCCAACATGTTTTATGAAAACCACATATTTATTTTAAAATTGATAAAAATAAGTGATGGGTAAAATAATTAATCTAAACCAAAAATTTAAGAAAAAAAAGGAAAAAGAAAACATTAAACCATTATTAATACCAAAACAATGGTTGGAGAATGAAATATGTGGTAGTAGGATTTTTTTGTTTTGTTTTGTTGAAAGTCTATTATAATGCAAAAAATTGTGTTGGGTCATAGTATTAGTTGTCATGAAAATAAGACAAATGAATAAAATAAAACCAGATGTAGAGCTTAAAGAAAATTCATGTGGTGTTGGATAGTGATGGAGGATCAAAAGTTTATGGTTGAGTACTAACACTCAACACTATTTAATGCAACCTTGGTGATTAATGACAAGATGTTATTTTGAGTAGATTCAATCCAAAATAAAACCAATTCAAGAAACCACCAATTTTAGTGTAGGATAGTGGTGATCCAACACCATCATTGATCCATGTAAATTAAATTTTGCCTTTAAGATTATAATAGACTAAAATTAACACTTCATGATACCATGTTGTAGGGATAATAATCAATGTTGATGTAAAAAATGAACATACTAATGCAAGGTGATTGAATCAAGTTATCAAAACTACTTTAATTCATCAATGTAATGTGATGTAAAGTTGGAAATTTGATAACCACATAACTAATCTCAAATACGAGTTATGAAAATTCCAAACTCAGCATTGCAATAATCAAAACTACCGATCATAAGATCAATGTCATTATATGACAAATCCACAAAACCTTATGCAAACAAATTATGTATGTATGACCTACTTGATCATGCAAAACTAAATATATTAAAATCCATAAAAATTACAATATTTCTATTTTATTTTTACCAAATAAACATTGTCTATAGTAATTTGCATTGGTCTACACTACATTACATTTGATATAAAAATAAAGTTCTATCAAATGAAAAGATAATTTGACATGATTGTCACTCAAAATCCTTATTGAAAATAAGAATAAATTGTGGAGAGGTCACTTAGGTACTTGTGCTAATACCAGTGATGAAAACTGCTTGATTATTCACTCAATAATATTTTTGGTTGGTCACAACACATTGTTTTATTCATAATGATAGAGACGTTTATACAAAAAAATTGGCTCTATTTTCAAGCAAACCAACTTCATATTTTCCTCATATCATCCCTATCTTCACTCATATACTCTCATGTTCTTTATCCTATAATTTCTCATTCTATCTAAAGTGATTTCCTATCACAACTCATAAAATAATAATACATACCCACAAATATATTATTTTTTACCCACATGATATAAATACCACCTCTAACATATGTACTCACAAATGTGAGCATAAACACAACAAATTCCTAACAAACTAAAGGCAAATGAAACAATATTTACTGAGGATTACTCTAGATGTAGCTAAATTTATTGAATCAACATATATGTTATGCCTAAAATTAAGGTTTTATTTGAACATAATAAGTTCACTAGGTCTTTGAATGTTGTTTTGAAATTTTATACAAATTTAGAAAGACTTTTCATTTTTGAAAGGTCAATTTCATTTATACATGCTTAAGGCATGAATGAAAGGTAATAAATATTGAAATGGATATATTTTGTTAGGAATTATTTTATCAAATTAAGTTTTCTTATACATACACCTAGCAAATGGTAGTTCCCAACCCTTCTTCCATCTGTTCTATTAAAAACAACTTATGGAAGAAAGGTCATTCAAGAATCTCCATTAAGGATATGGACAACTAGCTAGTAGTGGAGCAATGTTTAGAGAAGAGTCAAAGGTATCTCAGTTAGGGCTATAGATGCCTAACTGGTAGCAAAGCAATTCCCAACTTCCCTTACTTTTGTTTATCAAATCAAAAGATCAAATGAACCTTCAATTTGTCTAAATCCTTGTTAAAAATCTTATGTCAAGGTTTAAATAACCTCATTAAATCACACATAGTCTTAAAAATGAAAAGGGATAGTATATTACATGGAAATTTGGAGTCCCTTTTAGTTATCTAATTTATTTATTTTAAAATATAAACTCTTATCATTATACATGAACTGGAAATTTTGGATTCTCAAATACTAAGGAGTATTTCCTCACTAAGTTGTCATTTTTTGTGTCCCAACATGCCCCATTTGAATTTTTCAAATAGGGACCCACTTTGACTAATTTTTTTTTTTCAAGATGAAGTCTAAGGATAAGATAACCCTAGAAAACACAAATTGATCTACTTTATAAAGTTCTATGGCTTTCTTATTATCCAAATTTAAAGTTTTATTGCTTAGTGAAAGTTGTAATTTGAGCATGAGACATAATGTTTTAAATTAGTTTTTTATTTTATTCCAAATCAAGATTTAATTTGAAGGGACCAATGAATCTAAATGTATTATGATTTAGTTTATTTTGGATTATGGTTGTGTGCAAGGTTATTTCTCAACTAAGGTTTTTTATTGCTATCTTAGAGTTTTTTATATTTTTTCAAGCATATCTATCTCAATCATACACTTGTTTTCACTCTAATAGTAAAATTACAAAAAATCCTAGGCATATTAACTCATGATATCATGATAAGTGGCATCATCCTAGTCATCTAAATTATGTGGTAATTGTGCACATAGTCAAAACTTAACAGGCATCTAGACAGGTGAGATAACTCCACATATATTGATCCCATTTATCCATAGCCTAAGAAATAAGCATGTACTATGAAATCCTTTGATCAAGTGAACAAGTGACATCCATCCATATGGATCCATCATATTCATCTTCAGCCAAATATTATTAACCTAGTTAATAATGCTCTGTAACCCTCTAGGCAAATGAGATCCTACCAAGTGTCTCAATCTCATTCTCCTAAGGTCAAAATACCAATGTAAAAAAGTTAGATCATGGTGTCCAATGAGTAAGTGACATAGCCTCACATGTCACCTTATTAAAAAAGAAAGTTCAAAATAGGAAATCAAGCCCCAAAACTACTATAAAGAGACATATATCATTTTTAGATGATTAAGCATCTAAAATTAGAAATAAAGTGCCAATTGGTGGGCATGTATGCTAAAATATAACATTTAAAAATCTAAATCTAAATGAAATAGAAGTAGATAGGTATTCAAGTTAAAGTTCATTATCTATAATTTATATACATGAATTGGAAACTCAATGCATTCAAGTTTTGAGCCTAATGAAATCTTTGTAGTGTATTTGGCCTTCCAAGAAACATTTGAGTTCATCACTATCTTATTATCCTATGGATTTTATAAATTTAATATTCCTAACAATAAAAATACCCTATGTTTATAGTACATTCAATAAATACATCCACATAATTTTAATGGAATCTTCTCATTTTAACCCTAAATCTTTATATTCCATTAATGTAAGGATGGAGTATATGGACACAATGTTTGATACAATGGATTTAGATCACTAATTTATTCACCACTCATAATTTTGGACAAAAATTTATGCAATATAGCCATATAGAGATGAATATCAATTGTCTATATCTAAAAATATAGACATTAAGGATGTATTAGCAATCAAGGTAGTGGGCTTACATAACAATGTAAAAAAACCAAAGTTAATGCCTGTATCAACTTGATATGATTTATTTACCAATGATAAAATTTATAGGAATATATTAAATTTTTAATGTAGCATGACCCCTATGGCATACATCATAAGGAATGCATTTGAGAGGAACTACATGATCCTAGTTCTTGAGATGACCTATAACCATAGTTTAGTAGATGCATGGTTAGAAACAAATACAATCAAGGGTAAATTAAAACAATGGGCCATGAACCTAGACAATATTATAATTTAGGATACAATTTCATTCACTCCCATAGTTAAGTTCATACCAAGGATAAGAGTGGCTATGATACTCCTAAATAGGTTATATGGTTTCCCTAGTATTTATTATGTCCATGAAATATGGGTTCTTTTTTTGGATATAACTCTAAGTTCTAACAAGACTATAATCCTCAGGGAGATCATTAGTTCTAATTTTAAATTTCAAATGTCCAAGCTAGAGAATCTACCATATGGTAATTTCTTTATTAGTTCATGTTTGGTGGATGCTATAAATGCCACAATGACTATATCATAAGATGTGAGATGGGAGACAATAAATGACTATACCAAGAATAGAATTTGTGATGAATTTAGGCTCACTCATATATATCACTTTAGAAACAAGATCTAGATAATCACAGATGTATTTTATCTAATGTTATATAGAGCCATTTATGGGAATGTCATTCCTAGGTTATTAGACACAATTAAAATAAGTAGTAAAAATATGGGGGACTACTGGTTCTATCCCAACCACATAGTGATAAGGATAGAGGTAAATTTCATAGCCCCACTATATTTGTTGAGGTATGTTCTAAATAAATTATCTAAGAAAGAAATTACTTTTCAATTATCTAACAGTGTAGACACCAAATTGAAAGGTGCCAAGTAGGGAGTTATCCACACGATTCCCTTAAGTATTATTTGCATGCATTATGCAAAATAGGAGAATGTTTATTCAGTTATCAAGATCAAGATGCATTATGGGTATGGAAAGGTTGTATTTAGGTAATAGGATTTAAGGTATACCATTAGGGATGATATTGAGAAGCTCAAGAACAAGGTTAAAATCACATATGGGCATTATTGGTTTATACATGACCCCTTATTTTTAAATTTAAAGGATGATACTGAGGTCATAATAAGAATGCATAAATCAAATATGTTAATGAAATTGTCTCAACATCATAGGGGAGGAGGAAAAAAGAATAGATAATGAGGAAATAGCTCCACCATAGTTTCACATTCCTCCTCTTCAATTAGAAATAGGCACATCAGTGGGGACTGGATAGAAAATTAGGTCTAATATTCTCAAGGTATTCCAAGTGTTAATTCTACACTACTTAACATAGGCATGGCAATATCTCTAGTTCCCAATAGGAAAACATGGTCACATTTATTCACACATATGACTCCACTATCAATAATACAAGTAAGTGCATCCACTCCATCTTCACAAACTATTGTTGCAACCACATTTCAACAAGTATCTACTTATATTCCCATTACATCTTTACTAGTATTAATTCCATTATTACCTTCACCATTGACCACCACCATAACTATTCATTTACCACATACACATTATATGTCTCTGTTATTATTCATCATTCCATTTTAACCCATAGGGCCAATTAATGCCTATACTAAGACCACCATGATTACATATATAAGGGATCCTACAACTCCTATAGTATTTCCTTAGGTTACTAAAATGATAAAATAAGAAGAGAGACTTACGTAATACTGAAGTTTTCCATTAAGTCCCCTTTAAACAAAGATGGAGTGTGAATAAGAAATAAGTGACCACAAGGGGGAAGAAATGGGAGAGCGGGATCAAAATGGGGAAGAATAAATGGAGAAGGAAACATAAGAGGTATCTGAAGGACTCCATAAAAAATTCCCAATCCAAGGATATACTCACACATGAGTTAATACCTTTCTAAGCTCTCCTAATATTATTGTATAATAATCAAAAAGTGTTGTAGACATTGGATCATTTTCTATTCTGGAGAAGACTACTGAACATAATCCCAAGGAGATGCTAACCACTGTTCAAGTAGATGTAATAGTTGATACTATGACAAATATTACTATAGAGGCATTGACAATTGTATAAATGCCAACTTTTTCTAAAGGTGATAATGCTCTCAACAAGGAAAGCAATTAGATTATTATTAATGTAATTTCTCTTATCTATATAACTAATACTCCCATTGATATTAGTATCATTGGCCAAGATCCTAATGAGACTGCTTACACTTCAATGGATAATTATTTAAGAATAACTAATGAAGTCCTAATAACCAACTCATTTGATTCCACTACTACTATTACTACCAAGGTTTCTATATATCTATTATAGAGTATTTACAAATTTTGACTCAAACCCCATTAACTCATTATTTATTTATTAATATTCATCTACAAGATACTAGGGTAGAAACACATTTTTAAGAAATAAAATCTTCCTCTATTTTTTCTACATAGTTTCCATCACAAATTTCATCTACCTAATTGGGTATGCCTATTTTCCAAGCCACTTCAATAGATTCTTCTATAGTTTCTATGTATAAAACCCCAAGAAAAACCAAATGCATCATTGATACACAGTTACAAGGGAAATTCACATGATGGAAGAAAGTTATCCCTACCTTTATTGAAGCATATACACCTCCTCCCTCTATCTAATCTAATTCAAAAAAAGATCTTCCACTAAGAAATCCCCCACCTTCCACTTTTACACATGTAGATCAGGCTGGAGAGAAAGCTATGGTAGATGTTGACTATTTTGACCAAAATTAAAAATAGGTCAACCCCCTATAGTCAAAAATTTGATATAGGGGCTATGTCATGGTTTAATTGATGTCATTTAATATGCTTTTAGCCTTGGTCATAGTTAAATATAGTCCTAAGTCATTCTATGTCACCTAAAGGTCACATTTGGATCATAAATGAAGGTGGTAAGGTTTTACAAGGTTTCCAAATATTATAAAATTCCTTTAAATGTCTAATATGTCAAACCCTATCAGTAATTATCAATACTAATTAAAAAACTTTTAGGTGTTAATTGAAATAAAGAAAATAATTGAAAGAAAGGGAGTTTTTGAAGTTGTACCGCCTATAGAAGAGAGTGGCACATGGGAAAGGCTTAAGTAGTGACCCTTAAATTTCTATAACTCCAATCCCACACTTGATCTTCTTTGGAAGTATCAAAAATGGACCAAAACTATTTCTCTTCTCCATCGCTCCACTAGGCAAGCAAAATTGGTCTATGGGTCTTTTGATGGTATGGCCATTTCAAGATTTTATAGGTAAAATGATCTTGGTGGTGGATATTAAACTTGGTTTTATTAGTTTTAATGCTTGGATTTGGAATAATGGTTACCTATACTTTATGAACCATTCTTAAGAAGTTGACTATCTTGTTTTGCTTGCCAATCCTAACACCCTACAAGTTTTACATTTTTTTGAATTTGTCTATTTAATATAATTATTTAAATTGATTATAAAATATGTGTATTTCCTATTTTCATTTTTGGAGTTGATTTCATGGGCTAAATAGTTTAGGTTGTAGGTTGATATCACTAGTGGACTTGAAGTCAAATTTCACTAATTATAAAGGGTTTCTTTCTTTATAATGGTTTTAAATAAATTTGAGATGATATATTTTATTATTTATAGGTATTAATTACTCCTTGTCCTTCCAATATTATTCTCACAACTACCATCCATGAAGTTGCAATCATAGTTCAATCCTGCATAGTTAAGTTTTTTTCATACAATCAGCTAGGTCATGGTGTGTGAAGTTCTGAAGATATTCATGGAAGTGTTATAAAGAGTAAAAGGGGTGGTGAACACGTTATTAGAGAATAATCCAAAAAACTAAGATACCCAAATGGAATACAACAAACTATGATGATCAATTCAAGCTATACACACAGTCATACACCATTGATGTGCATCTACAGGTTTTTCATGGAAAGCCAAGCACATCGAAATAAATCACTTGAAAAGGGTTTGATATATTTTATGGTGAAATGAATAAATTTTAATACCTTGATAAGTTATAATGTTTATTTTAATCCTATGCACTATGCACATTGCTCATGTATCTACCCACTATCCTGTATATAGAAATGTCCACCTATAGGTGGCTTACATAAAGATTTGAAGGTGTGGTATGGAGGAGTTTGACATGTTTTGATACCTTAATGAAATTATGGAGTTGTAAAATTTAATGGTAATCATGGTGAATTTATCAAGTAGAAAAAAAACCTAAAGATTTATGTGCATATGTAGAACTCAGTTTAGGGACAAGTTTCCTTAAAAGCTCTGAAACATAGCCATGTGTGATTTTAATGCTACCATATGATGAGGTAATAGGGAACCTATATGATTTTTAATGGTCATATGTTTTATAATTAATATATGGGTATAACCTTTAAGAATAGAGTGGATTTTTTACTATAGGAACATGATGATAAGAGGCTTACATTCTTGATATTTATTCACTACAACTCTTTAGTGTTTTCAACAGTTTGGAACCTCAAATGACCTTACACTCCAAGGTGGTAGTGCAAGAACATACATTCATATATAGTATTCCTATGAATTTGCAGAACACAATAGTGATTCAATTATATTGAAGTGATATTTAATTTCAAGGTATCAACCTATATCACCATCTATAGGTGCCTTGCCCTTAAAAGGCCTAGTTATATTTGACTAAAGGTACCTACTTGCAAATTCATAAGTAAACATTAGTGATTAGGCTTGATAACATAAACCCATATAGGTTTATAACTAGTTAAGATACTTTAAAATTACATTAGGGTGTGAATAAAAGGTTTCAAGGGTTGATTTTCACCTATAAGACCCTTTTTGCTCCAAATTAGTTAGCTACAGTCAACTGTAACATGACAGTGAGCTAGAACACAAGGATTTAGAGTATAATATAGCTTAAATATGATGATAAAAGGTATATATGGATTTTTAATGACAGTTAAGAATAAAATAATGTCTTTATACATTTCATTAAATGTCTAACCATGTAGTAGAGACCTACATGTGTCATTTTCTAAGTAAGAAAATACAGTCTGTCAATCTTATCCAAGCAAATGCAAGGTAGTAATGAAGGGTTGGATGAAGTTATACAATAAAATGTGTTATAGTAAATTAATTATGATGTTTAAAACTTTTTTATTCCCATAAAATATAAATATAACATGAATATGTCTCACCTGCAACATAGAGTTATACTCATAAACCCTACACAGTTAGTGAACATCCCAAAAGTTTGCCTTGAGGGGTTTGAAGATTTGGAAGAGAAAATGATGTGATAAAATATTGGAAATTGGTATATAATATTATAATAAATTTATTAATACCCTCTTATAATTTAATTTTCTAAGATAATATTTACTTGTCTAAGATAATATGGTAAGTGCCCTCTATTTTATCTCAGAAAGAGGGCACTTCCTGAAGGTGTAAATGTGCAAGTTTGATAAACAAATGATAATAAGGTAATTTTATATAAATTTAAACATTTTATAATGGTATGTTGAGTTATTTTATAAATAAATTAACATGAACAAATCCTCAAAATATTGTTAGGTTAAACAGGGTGGCCCAAACCCATAGGTATGTAGACAGAACTATTAGGTCTTGATTAGGTCTAATGGCTAAGGGGGTTCTAATGAAACTTATAAAACTAAAGGATAATTAAAAATAATTTAAACATGGAAATGGGGAGATATAATTTGTTTTATATCCTTTTATTTTCATAGGTAGACATGAAAAATCCATTTCTTAACCTAGAAGCCTAACAGGGTATACAAAACATGAAATATAAGCTCAAGAAGGCAAGTTTGAGAGCTCAAAAAAACATGGAGGAATAAAATGGGAACTAAAGGAAATAGGAGGTGTTAAATAGGGTACAAAAAAAAATTCTATTCGAATTTATTTAGGGTCCCAACATAATAAATTTATGAACAAACCTTAAGGGTAAAACTACTCTAAACCCTCTAAAACCCTTGCTAAGGACCTGATTGGGAAGATGAATAATGAGAGGAATATAAGAGAGAATTTTTTATTGTCAAATTAATTTGATATTTTATAATACTCCCCATATCTCCTTCCCATCATATTGAGTTATACACTACTTGTATAGATAGGGTAGGAAATGGATTTTATTGACAATTTTATGTGTTGTGTAGGTATAAAATGATTTGAAAAGATTTAAATAATTTTTGGAGAGATATTGGAGCATATAATAACTCCTAATATCCATTTAATGATTTATATATTCTCACAAGTGCCTCTACTAACACCTTCATCTCAGCTATTCCAAAATAGCATAGTGAACAAGGAATGACCATCAAGTGAGAAGGTGAAAACTATAAGTGGGAGGCATTTTAAGGTCTACCTAATGAATCTAATGGAATTAGTGATATTTAAAAGTTTGATACACTCCATTATATATATTTGATTGGAAAACTAAAGAAACATTGGTGTCAAGTGTGAGAGGTGAGTGAAAGAGGGATGATTATGATTATAAGCAGTGAGAACACTTATCTAGAAGAATATTGATGACTAGGTACACCTCCAATGCATGTTGGAGAATGTTTTTAACCCCTCCATATTTAAATCATCTCATTTTTCCCTTTTCTATTTCAAATAACTCAAATAAGGCCAAATGATGAAGGTAATTTATTAGGTAAGCAAATAAAGAGTCATATGCCACATTTCAAGAATTTCATGCTTTAAGTAGGCCTTTCATGGTCCATATAATAATTAATATTATTTAAAATGTAACTCATTTTATTATCTTGATAAGTGGATTTGTGACTCTTGTACTTTAACCTCTTCTCTTCTCCTTCAAATTCTATTACTAGCCATTTTGGATCTTATATTCTGACTACACCCTATGTATGGTGAAGCCTTGATGGTTTTGACATTGTAATTTTCCTTTTAATAATAAATAAAATTTATTTTGAATTAATATATCATATTTTAAAAGTTTTTGAAGATATGTATAGTGAATACTTAAGTGATATTCATCTATCCTTGCTTTCTCTCAATCTTTCTATGTTTGATGCAAGTTGTTTCACTATAGCAGGTCATATGAAGTGTTGTTAAGTGTATGGGTCTATTTATCAAGTGTAAAAGTATCCCTATTTTCTAAAATTTATATTTTTTTAATTTACCTTGGATATTTCTCATGTATATCACCTTCATATTGAAACACTAAATTTAGAGCATTCTATGACTTTGAAGCTAGTGGTGTAGGTCTTATTTCTTAGTGAAATAAGTATGATGGTATTGTGGAAATAATTTTATTTTATCACCCATATAGATTAGTTTAATTTCATTAAAAATTTTATCTCTCTTACACAAGCAATAAATTAAGTAGGTGATAAGCACTTCAAGGCAAATTCTAGGAGCTATCCCTTAAACCTAGAGATCTATGTCTACTATACGTAAACCCACATACCTATAAGTATTCGCATGTTTCCCAAATATAGAGGAGGATTGAACAACCTCATATAGGGTGAAATATTTGGTGAGAAAATTTTTGGCATTCCAAGTGGGACCCATTATCCTAAAGATAACTTTTCAAGGTGAATATTGGTCTTGACAACATCAGATATAAATCGGTATGCTACTTAGCATTTGGTGACTCCATTAAAGTTAAAATCTAGTTTTAGACCATTTTTTTCATATATTTTCTCTCATAATTCATGGTCCTTATTATTTAATCTTTCATTAGAGTTTTTAATCCTATCAATCCACTTTTTCATCCTAAACTTCCCCTTGAAGTTCAATACCCTCAGCCTATTATGCCCTTTGAAGAGTAAGAGGATTTTTCTAGCCAAGAAAGTGAATAAATTGAATAAATCCAATCCATCATGGATAGGAAACATTCTTTATTATCATTTAACACTGAGAATCCATTACATCTTGATTCATATGATGTCATTTCCACTAATGTTAAAAAGAGTGTGCCCAAATTCAATGGTGAAGTTCATGTCGCACCTAGTGAACACATCAGGGTTATCTCCACTTTTTTTATTTTCCACAATGTCACTAAAGTTAATATTTTCAATAGACTCCTTACCATGTCTGTTATAGGTAAATCAATTGATTGGTATAGTAATTTTCTTGATGGATGCATCACATCATGGGATGACTTTAGAGTGTTTCTAACTTCAATGTTTGACAATGAAAGTGACCACACTTCACTCATACATCAACTCAATGTGATCCAAAGAGCCCTTAAGGAAATAATGCATGAATTCAATGAGAGTTTTCAAAAGACTTGGTATATATTGCCTCCTCTAATGAGACCACTTGATAGCTTTGTGCTCCCTACATTC
The DNA here is from genome assembly GCA_037957365.1 of Torreya grandis. Classification (NCBI taxonomy): domain Eukaryota; kingdom Viridiplantae; phylum Streptophyta; class Pinopsida; order Cupressales; family Taxaceae; genus Torreya; species Torreya grandis. The sequence continues at coordinate 3,156,821 of JARHVA010000849.1, read as the reverse complement.
TTGAGATACATTAGTACTAATATTTCCATCATGCTACAATACATGGGTGGTTTCATTCTTCCCAAAGCATATGAACTTTCCATTAGAGTTGAAAATGGCCTAATTCAAGCAAAAACATTTCCTCCTAATGTGTCTATGCCTTTACTACCTAATTTTCATAATGCTACTCCAAACATTGCTCAAACTCCTAATGATAATTCCAAGCCTAATATTAATCCTAAGAAATTATAATATGATGTTGATTGGAGGGAAAGAATTCCTATCCTTAGAGGCTCAAACTAGGCAATCTAATAAGCAACAAAGTGCTTATCAAAAAATTTATCCATGTCAGCAACAATATGTCCAATAATATGGGAGATGAAGAAGTCAAGGGAAGCCTAAATTTAATAGGCCTACTAATGTGTACAATCCCAATACTACATCCAACATAAGAGAGATGCTACTGATGCATAGTAGCTTGGTAGAAGGATAAGATTGGCAATAAGGCCAATTCACGATGCTAATGAGGGTGGAGATCAATCTCTAGTTTTTCAAGGAGGAGTCACTCATATCTTATAAATTGAATATGAGGTCTTAATGTAAGTAATTCAAGGTTGGCAACCTTAAGGAGAAAGCTTCACCAAATTCCTAGTTGAGGACACTTTTATTCTCAAATAAGGAACTACTATTATAGACAACACTATATCCAAGGAGAAGGCTTTATGAGGTGATGGTAATGTGCATAAAATTTCATCTAATCCTCCTACAAGTTAGTAAGGCATGGATGCAATCATGGTAGTCCCAAACACTCCTACGTCTCCTCCAAATCAGAATGTGGTAAGGTTTGCTCGAGGTGATTTAATTTTTTAATATTCAACAACTTCTTTACCTCCCAATTTTCAAGAGAAGTTAAAAACTTTTTCTCTAAACATAGTGGATTAATTTAAGAATTCAAAGGCATCCATTTACCTTTGGTATGTCTTCTATATTCCTAACCAAAAGGAGCTCTTACAAAAATAGTTATCCACTATCCTTACTAGTCCTTAATCTCCAATAAATTTTCATGGTCATGTATCTCTTAAAAATTCCCCTAAAAAAATTATGTAACCATCTACCAAAGTTGAGAATCCTCCAACTTTATACCTCACTCTCATATTTGGGGACAAACAAGTACACAACTACATAGTTGATGGTGGTGCTTATACATCAATCATGACCAAAGTTGTAGCCAATAAATTGGGCCTAAAATATGAAACTCATAGTAAATGAGTACTTAAAATAGATGGTACACCTACTAAGAAAATATGATTGATTAGTAATTTTAACGTATTCCTCCATGACTATGCTATGCCTTATTATTACTTGTTATTAATAACTAAAACACTTATAGGTGTTAAGTGAAATCAAGAAAATAGTTGAAAGAAAGGGAGTTTTTGAAGTTTTATAGCCTATATAAGAGAGTGGAACATGGGAAAATATTATATAGTGACCCTTCAGCTTAATTTAATCTAATACCATTCTTTATATACTTTTGAAGTGCCAAAAATGGACCAAAACCATTTATCTTCTCCATTGTTCCACTAGGCAAGCAAAATTGGTCAACATGTATTTTGATGGTACAACTAGTAGGAGAGTTTCCAAGTCAAATGATCTTGGTGGTGGATATCACACATGTTTTTATTAATTTTAATGTATATATCTGGAATAATGGTTTCCTATACTTTATGAACCATTCTTAAGAATTTGACTATCTTATTTTGTTTACCAATCCCCATACCCTATAGGTTTTTCATTTGTTTGAAGTTTTCCATATAATATAGTTGGTGAAATTGATTATAAAGTATATGTAATTAATATTTTAATGTTTTAAATATTGTTTTTAATGTTTGGATTTGATTTCATGAGCCAAATAGTTCAAGTTGTAGGTTGATATCACTAGTGGACTTGTAGTCAAGTTTCACCAATTGTTGAAGGTTTCTTTCTCTACAATGGTTTCACATCGATGTGAGATGATATATTTAATGTTTTAAAATTATTATTGACCCAATATCATTCCAATATCATTCTCACAACTATCATCCATGGAGTTGCAGTCATAGTTCAATCCTATATAGTCAAGTTTTCTGTATACAATCATCTAAGTCATGGTTTGTGAAGTTTTGAGGACATTCATGGAAATGTTATAAAGATTAAAATGGGTGGTGAACACATTATTATATCATAATAAAATAATCCAAATTATGAAAATGGCATACAACAAACTATGATGACCAATTCAAACTATACACACAATCATACACTATTGATGTGCATCTATAGGTTTCTCATGGAAGGCCAAACACATTGAAATGAGTCATTTGAAAATGGTTTGAGATATTTTATGGTGAAAGGAATTCATTTGAAGACCTTGATAATTTATAATTCTAATTTTAATCATATTCACTATACACATTACTCATGCCTCTACCAACTACCCTATATACAAAAATGTCCACTTATAAGTGGCTTACACAAAGATCTACATGTGTAGTATGGAGGAGTTTTTATGTTTTGATACCTTCATGAAACTATGGAGTTAGAAAATGTCATGGGAATCATGGTGAATATATAGAGTAGAAAACAAACCTAAAGAGTTATGTGCATATGTAGAAACTTAGTTTAGGAATAAGTTTCCTTAAAAGCGTTGAAACATAGCCTTGTGTGATTTTAATGCTGCCATATGATGAGGTAATAGGTAACCTATTTATGTTTTAATGGTCCTATGTTTTATCCTTCATATAGGTGTAAAACCTTGCATAAGAGTGTGTATTTTTGAGTAGAGTAACATGATGATGAAAGGCCTTCATTCTTGATATTTATTGACTACAAATTTTTAGTGTTTTCTATAGTTTATAGAGGTAGACATGATAAATCCATTTCTTAACCTAGGAGCCTAATAGGGTATGCAAAATATGAAGGAGAAGATTTAGAAGGAAATTTTGAGATCTAAAAAAAGATTAGAGACTTAGCATATGAACTTAAGGAGATAGGATGTTTTTAATAGGGTCTCAAATAGTGTTCTAGTGGAATTTGTTTGGGGTCCCAATGTCACAACTTTATGAACAAACCTTAAGGGTAAAAACTACTCTAAACCCTATAAAACCCTTAATAAAAACCCAATTGGTAATATGAATGAGAGGTGTCTAAGAGGATTATTTTTACTAGGAAATGACTTTGAGTTCGTAGAGGACTCCTTAGAGCTCCTTCCCATCATACTAAGTTGTACCCTACTTGTATGGACATGGTAGGAAATGGATTTCATTAATAGTTTTTTATGTTTTATAGGTATAAAAGGGTTTAAAAATATGAAATAAATGTTTGGATAGATATTATGACCTATCCTAACTCCTAATATTCATTTCATGCTTCAAATAAGCTCACAAGTTCCTCTACTAACACCTTCATCTCAGCCAATCCAAACCGGCATAGTGAACAAGGAATGACCACCAAGTGAAAAGGTGAAAAATCTAAGTGGGAGGTGTTTTAAGGTCTTATTTATCAATATAAGATAATAAATACTCTTTAAAAGTGTCATATACTCCCTTATATCTATTGGAGTCAAGACAACTTTGGTACGAAGTGTGAAAGTTGAGTGAAAGAGGGTTGATTATGACTTCAAGCGGTGAGGACACTTGGACAAAAGAATTTTGATGAATATGGGCACCTCAAATGCCTTTTTGAGAATGTTTTTAACCCCTAACTCACATCTAAATAATCTCACCTATCCTTAGTTTGCTGTAGAGCACTCAAATAAGGCCATATGATGAAGGTAATTTTCTAGGCAAGCAAATGAAGAGTCTTATGATATATTTCAAGAGTTTCATGATTTGAGGGGAATTTTTTCAAGTAGACCTTGAATGTTATATCTCATAATTAATATTATTATAAATCTAACTAATTTTATTAGTTTGACAAGTGGCTTTATGACTCTTTGACTTCATCCTCTTCTCTCCTCCCTCAAATTCTATAAGTAGTAATCGTTTTGGCTCTTGTATTCTAATTCTACCTAATGTATGACGAAGCCCTACTAGTTTCTTAATTGTAATTTTCCTTTTAAAAATAGACAAAATTTGTTTTGATTTCATATGTATAATGAATAGCTAAGTGATATTCATTTATCCTTACTTTCTCTCAATCCTTCCATGTTTGATGCAATTTATTTCACTCTAGTAGGTCATATAAATTTTTATCAAGTGTATGGGTCTTTTTTTCAAGTGTACAAGTATCCCTAGTGTTCACAACTTATCTTTGGTTCATTTACCTTGGATATTCCTCATGCATATCATCTTCATATTGAAACACTAATGTTAGAGCATTTTATGACTTTGAAGCAGTGCTTTAGGTCTTATTTCTTAGTGAAATAAGTGTGATGGTCTTATGGAAATCCTTGTGGTGTATCACCCCCTTAGAGTAGTTTCATTTCATGCAAAACTATATCTCTTTTCCCAAAATCAATAAATTAAGTGGGTGATAATAACTTCAAGGCAAAGTTAGGGAGCTAACCCTTAAACCTTGAGGTCTACTTCTACTATAGGTAAACCCACATACCTAGAGGTGTTCCCATGTTGCCCAAATCTAGAGGAAGCTTGAACAACCTCCTCTAGCGTACAAGATTTGGTGACAATAGTAAACATTCCTCCTTGGATCCATCAGTTTTTGGAGGAGGAAACATGATGACAAGATTTAGTTATTACTAAGCATCCTAAGGTGGAATTTCATTTTCATAGACAAATTGATACTTTGAGAAGGGTGAAAAGGAAGGCTATGTTGGCTGAAGGCAAAACCATGGAATTAGAGGAGAGGGAGGTTATATTATCCTTAATAAATAAAAAGAAGGATCACCTAAGGAACTTAGATGAACACATAAAGGATCATTTTAATTTTTTAGATGTGATTAGGGGAGTTATCAAGTATATTTTTAGAAGTTATGATTGTATACACCTAAATCTAGCCATCGATGACCTTCAACTAGGATTTTGACCAATTTATATCCAAAGTGCACAATTTGGATTAAAAACACTAAAATTCATTTAAAGAGTTGAAATTGGTATGTTCAAGTACTGATTTTGGCCAAGGTATCATTAAATGGGCAATGCAATTTATGGGCCAACTAACTTTGAACAAATCATTTCAGGTTAAAATGTCAATTTCGCACTTGGGTACACTGGATTGCTCTTTTCTACCAAATTTCTTGCATGAGACATGTGCCCTTATTATTTTAAATTAGAAACATTCTAAATGGGAATATGGTTCTAATGCATATAACATCAACTTCCAATCCAAACAAATTTTGAGCCAATAACGATACATTTTGACCAATTTGATTAATTTGTGCATCAAAAGGGCCACAATTTGCACCAAAGTGACTAATCATGCTTAAAACTAATTAATTCAAATCATGAGCCTAATTAAGAATTAAATTAAACTTGTTAAATAATTTCTATTTATAAATGAATATTGAATATCTACATCATTAGGTGACATCATTTCTTGGGAAGACATCCCTAGGCCATAAATGCATAAAATTTTGAAATAAGCCCTTCCATACCTCATTAAGACCCTCCAAGCCTATTCAATGCCCCTATATCCCAAATATTAATGGGGATATTTGTTGAATTAATTTCATATTTATATTTATTTTTGGCGACACATCTCAATCTTGAGATGGATGGTCATGGTTAATCCTCAAACAATTCCAAAAATCTATAAATAAGAGGCCTTGCCTATTTATTTTTAAGCTTGGATAATGCAAATTTATAATGCAAAAATAATTCCAAAATAAATTAAACTTAGTGTTATAATTCCTAATTTTTGATCCAATCTAAGAAAAAGCTAAAGGTGCCAATAGGAGATGAAGGTAGCCACACTCCAATAAAGAAGATCTCTTGAAGCATAATTTGAGCAAGCCAAAGATGGAGCCTTTTGGAGAAATCAAGGATTTGGTAATAAATTGGTGTTTTGTTTTCATATTTTTATATTTTTATTTATGTTTTCAAATTTTTTTCCCTCACTAAACTACCCCTAGTGACTAGGCCTAGAGATGTTATGCTAGTTAGTGTGTTTCTTTCATTTTGTTTTCATTGTGAAACTAACATGATACTAACCATCCTCTCTTGAGTCAAACTCTGAGATCATATAATGGCATGCACAGTGGGACTAGATGCATCCCACATATGAAATAGATCATGAAGAAACTTTAAAATTTTAATTTGGATGCTTAAAACTCTTTCTAAGTTATTTTCTATCTTGGTTTAGCTTGATTTTTACCTTCACAGGTTTACACAGGTAAATGTCAATGGTTAGAAAAAACCATCGATGATTGATTAAACCATCGATGATCATTTTTAACCATAGATGGTCAAGTGAAACCATTAATTTTCAATTATAACCATCATTGATCACTATGTTTTTAAAAAAAACATTATCCTAAGAGCTGATAGGCTATTTTAAAATACTTGATTTGAGGTCATACATACTCTATTTTTGATGATTTTTTTTTTAAACCACATGTTTTCTCCTAAATTTTTAGAATCTGAGATCATTTTATCTTCAAATTGCATATATTTTTCACATAATTTTGAAAATATATTTAAAATTTTCTAATCTAACACATTTACTTTTGGGGTGATGCTTTAAGGGTAGATTGGTAATCAATAGACTCTAAATTTGTTAAAACATGATATTTAGACATATTTTGCATGCTTTAAAATGAATTAGGAACCTCATTTTTCTTCTTAATAAAAAATTTAGATGCTTAAGTGAATGATTTTGATAATTATGCATTTAAAAGTTAAATTAAGACCAAGGGGTGAAAAGAACACCACCCAATTCTTCAGTTTGGTATTTAAAATTGAATTTACTTGTCAAATTTTGTATTCAATAGTTTTTAATTAGAACTTGATTGGAAAGAAGAGGGATGTTGCATGTATTCTCTTACATTTATCCCCTTTAGGGAACCCTTTAAATCAAATTTTTTGTCCTTATTACACACATGCATAGTTCAAGATAAAGAAAGAATGCCATCTAAAGCACTCCTCAAAACTCACAATAGTTTGGGTGATCTTGAAAATGACCCTAAAGTCTTTCTCTTATGTATTTTATTTCATTTCTTCTTGGCTTGCAAGGGGGAATTCATCACCTCCCATAAGTTATATAGGGAAGCTTTGACATGGGGTTTCATCTCTCAACACTGACTTCATCCACTCCCACTAGGATTAGAGGTTTGAGTGGTTAAACCACATTCTAGTGTTGGAGTTGTACATGGGATGTATATACACTTTGAACATTGCACTACATTTATCAAATGATGGATGTAGTGGTTGAAAAAAAGACTAGACCTTTTTGAAATAAGCTAAGTGTTGTGGACACCCAATTACATGGTTTTATTTTAAATCATGACGTGAAGTCATTGTGTAATTGATACCTTTAGATGTTAAAAACTTGTATATCTTAAACAAATCCCCACTTGATGTGAAAGTGTCATTAGTTTCAAGTTGTTCTTAAAGGTCCATGTCACATTATTTTCATTTAAGAAAAGGTGGGGAGGGGTGTAAAAACCCTACTATATAATGCACATTTTACTTTTTGGATGAAAACTAAAAGCTTCTAAAATGATGTATATTGATGTATTCTAACAATACCAAGTAACTTTATCAGTTTAGGACCTAAGAGCAGTTAATTAGTTGGTCTTGTCCTAGATTAAAGTCTTGTTTGGATTCAAAACATCGTGTGAATAAATGATCCAAACCAAAACACATAGTCCTCATTTTCCTTTGAACAAAGAGGCATTACTCTACCCATGTGAATCAATAATTTTCCTTGTTTAAAGTTCATCAAAACTTGGAGTCATATCATCCACTTGGGCATAGTTACATTTCCAAATTGAGTCTAGACTTTTACCTAACATTGCTTAAGTCTTTCATTTATAACTTAAATTCAAAATTTCACATTTATAAGTTCATATGTTTTATGTGTTAAATGAGTTCACCATTTTCACTAAACTTGAAGGAACTTAGGTTTAATTTCCAATTTGGGTTGAAGGTCATTTAAGACTCATAATCATTATCACCACTTGATAGACTTAAGTCATTTTGTGCTAAATGATTATAATTTGAGTTTATACACCAAAAATTTTGTGTTACTATCCTATTTCCATTGAGATCATTTGAAAACATACCTTTTTTACTTAGACATATTGTCAAAACTTTGAAGGTATGTATGTCATTTGAGTTAAGAAAGGTAGTGTTATGCTACCAAATTTGTGAAAAAACATCTTTGCCTTAGATATTTTTTGAAATAAACATTTTGTCACATATTTTGAGTAGTTTAGCATTGTTACACTTCCCAAAAAATTTCAAACATTGTTTCATAGACCTTTTTGCATAGAGTTAAAGTTTGTACACATTTTCTGAGCCAATCTGAGTATACCTTTTGTGAATCTTTATCTAACATAGTTATGCCATTCACATTTGTCTAGCCTATTTGTAAAAATAACCAAGATTTATACCATTATTAACAATAAAACAAACTATCTCTAAAGTACCTTTTGTTTCATAACTTATACGTATTGGATCTAGTTTAGGTCCAAGAGTCAAATACCTAGTTTTTGTTAGAAATGTTTCAAATCTATTAGATTAAAATTTTATCTATTTTCAAAGTCTAGATTTTAACATTGTTTTGGCCAAGAGTCTTAGCACATGCCTTGTTTGGGCCTATATTTTGATGCCACATTTGGCTAAAAGACCTAGCAATTGTTTATTTCCTAAATTAGACTGATTTGAGGCACTTCAACCTTAGAGTTTGGCATTTCAATTTTTGGTCCATTTAATTAATATTTTTGTATAATACATGTAATGTTAGATACTTAACATTATCTTGTTTTATCACAAATCATTGCATAAACCTTTCCATCATTTGGATGAATCTAGACCAACTTTGAACATCATCTTTTTAGAGTTTATAGAACTCTCTTCCATTTTTATTGTAAAACATTTACTATGGATCCCAACATGTATTCCTACACTCATAGTGGACTCATGTAAAATCCAATTATTAGTAATGTGGTTTCACAAGAAGAAATGGTGAAAGACCCCTATGCAGATAATATTACTTATGAGATAGATCCTTATCCCTCTTATAATACTCAAATAGGGGCATAAAACTAAGATCTATTGGATAACTATTTGGTTAATGCACCACCGTATTTATAATAGGACCAAGAATAAACCATAAAATACCTAGCTATGATACCCATAGTTGAATAACTAGTTCCTCAACAATCATACTCTATTAATATGCCTTCCACGTATGATCCATTTTTATTTGACCATCAATTTTTGGAGAACAGAGATGATATTTTGGTTAGATATATTAAATTAGGGGCTAATTTTCTAATAGACTTCCATCATAAAAATATGCCAAGCCTAGTAAGAATGCCTCACAACATATTGTATATTCAATAAGCCTCTTATAATAATCCTTTAACTCTAGTCCAAATGATGTATTAGGACCCTAATATGCCTAATAAAAGAAAGAACCTTATGAAAGACCACTTTAAATAAATTCAGATAACATATCAAACCTACATAAATCTAACACATAATTTCAATTAGATGACCATGGTGAGTAAGCCTCTTATTGACTTAGTTACTTCAATAGGAGTTTCGATAGAGTTAACTGATCAAGATAATCAGAGTTTAAAGCCATTCATGTATAACACTTCGGTAGATAACTTATTGCATATGCTAATTATCAAAGAAGTGTCTTATGCTTCTATGTAGAATAATGAGTAAAACATAGTGGATAATGCACAAGCAACATCCAATCCAAATTAAAGTGGTACTAATACACAAAAAACTAGTCAAAAACATATGCCTTTAGTTAATACCATGAATGGATCTATAAACCTAGGAATGGGAGATTTTGTACCCCAACCTCAACTATTTACTTCATCAAGTACATAACCAAGATGATTAGGTAGTCAACCAGTAACCAATGCCATGCATCAACAATATAATGTGATGAATCATATTCCTCCTTAATAGGTGATGAGTAGCATTCCACAATAATAAGCATAAATAAATATATCAATGTATTATAGGCTAAACATATTGCCACCTTAACAAGGGACAATTATTGTTCCCTCTCATCAAGTAGTAGCAAACACACCTTCTTATTTACATACCAACATGCCAATTCAAAACCAAATGATGTTTAATCAATATAATATTCATGTTGGTCAATGACAAGTTCCAAATCTCTAACATGCATTGACTTCCCAACTAGGATTTTTGCAACAAGGGGGTTTCAAATTTTCTCAAGTACTTACTAGGCAACAATTTACTTTTATTCAAATTATGCCACTCATTCAGAGACATGGTCTTGGTTCATAAGTTCCTACTCAACAACAAGGTTTGAGTAGTTGACAACAGATCTATATTCAACCACAATAGGCATAGTATAGTTATATATCTCCATCCCAACCTCAAAATCCTCTAAGTCAAACCTTCATCACCAACCCAAACCCAAATATTACACAACCAAATATATAATTTCAACAAGTACATCATAATCTATGGATGCATATTTTTGGTTCATTTCCCAACCAATATAATGTATGCTAAATACTGACATCATACCTTGGTCAAAGTGCTTCACTTGTGACCACCCAACCATCTACCCAAGATAATGTTCCCCCTCAAACTAATGTTCCCTCTAATTTCCTATCTCAAGAATTACAACAAATGAAGGATGCCATTATGGCCATCCAAATGGGGAAATAGGTTAAAAAGTTTAAGTTAAATGACATGTGTTCATATCCTTTCAATGTGGAGTACTTACAGAATCTATTTCCTCTAGGATATGAGCCACCAAAGTTTGATTAATATAAGGGGAAAGGTGACCCCAAAGTCCATTTAACTAATTTATTTGTCACATGCCAACTAATATAATATAGTGATATATAAATTTTTTTGGTGTTTCTAAGGAGATTAGTTGGACAAGGCTTAAATTAGTTCTTAAAGTTGCTTAAGAATTCAGTAACTGATTTTGATGATCTTTTAGATAAGTTTGTGCAACACTTTTCCTATAGTCTCAAGCATGAGATTTCACTGGTTAATTTGATGCAAGCTAAACAAAAAGTTGGTGAGAGTTTTGTAAGCTATCTACAGTGATGGAGAGCACTTTCAATCTAATTCACTCATAGTTTACCAAATAAAAAAATAGCCACATATTCACTAAAAACTTGCATAATGAGATAGCCTATCATCTATAATTATAGTGTGCACATACCTTTAAAGAAATCATAAAAAAAGGTTTATTGATCGAATGAGTGATCATTATTTAAGGAGTCATAAAGATTAATTAAACTAATCAAAACCTAGGTACCAATCAATTAAATGACCAAAACCAACATCCAATCCAAGTGTAAGCATCACAATTGGCACATGCCAATAACCAAGATAGACTAAAGTAATTCAATCACAATAAGAATGTTGTGAGAAATGGAGTAACTAAGTCATGTCATGTATAAATGGTGAAAACATCATATACTCAACCTACACCACTTTTTCAGCTTGGTCCTACCTAACAACCTCTTCAACCAATGCCACAAGCACAATAACTAAGACCTGTGCAACAAATTCCACAACCCTTGCCATTGTAAAACCCTCCTGTAAGGAGAACTCTACCTATGCATAGTATTTTTAGTGGCCTTGGAGATCTTATTAAATATATATTTGTCAAAATTGATATTGCTAATTTGATTAGTTGGCCTATACCAAAGCATTATCTTTGAGGCATCATTTATCCTGATTGATAACATGAAAATGAATTATGTGAGTATCATCGAGTCAATGGGTATAATTTATGAATATGTGTACAAATCAAGTATTTAATTAAAAATATTTTGGAGAATGGGGAGATCACATTAGAAGGTGATGCTTCCACCTTTAATCAAACTCTCAAAATCTATCAAAACCCTTTTCCACAACATAATCAACAAAAATAACAATAGCCAGTATAATAATAAAATCAATGGTATCAAAATCAAAGGTTGAACCAATATAACTAACAAAACAAATAACATCAAAATAATATACAAAACTAAGGTTAAAATGGTAATAACCAACAATCCTACTATGCAGTTGCACATGACTACAATAGGGTTATAGGTCATATTTCAAGGGGTAGAATTAATACAATCTCCATCAATCCTAAATCGAGCACCAATCAATCTAGACCATTTTCAAACAATGCCATTCATTCAAATTACATCGATAATCCTTCTTTGAATTGGGACCACATGCAAGAAAACCAACAGACCAATATTTCCACTTTTAGACCTTATACTGATAATTCATCCTTGCCTTATGACCACATACAAGTGCACCAATAATTGAGACTTGTCTTATCTCATCACACAACATTACCACCATTTGTTATCAATCATAGTCTTATATTTAATCTTGATTGTGTAATCACAATTTAGAGGTCAAATATTACCATCCTAAGCCCACATCTATCTACCACTTTTCCCATTATCCAACCAACCATTCAACTTCAAAATAAGCCATTTACCACTAACCTAGAAAAGAAGTTTGATATCATTAAATAATTACAGAAGACACCCACCCTGATCTCTATTTTAGATTTTTTGTGAATGTTGACAATCCACAAGAACATTTTGAATGAGTTCTTGACCCAATCCACTATTGTTAGTGACATACCCCTAATAAATTTTAAGCTTCGGTTGGACACCTAGCTCTAGCTCAATAAGTCACATTCAACCAAAGTGATATGTCTTCCCTTGGCATACTCTATAATAATCCATTATACATAGAATTTTATATAAAGTGGCATAAAGTGAAAAATGTCCTTATATATAATGGATCAAGCCTCAACATAGTGTCTTTAAAGCTCATCAAGCTTCTTGGGTACATAATGGTAGATCTCCAACTAGAAATGATAGCTATCAAAACCTATGATAATCAAGAGAGAATCACAAGTCACCATTATCCTACCAATTATCATTGGGCCTTTAACCCATGATACACATTGCCATGTGCTTGATCTTGAGTTGTCATATAATATTATTTTAGGTAGGCATTGGTTATATGAGATTCATGTGGTCCTATCAACATTGCACCAATATATCAAGATCTCCCACTTAGGTATGGAAGTAAATATTCCATGAGATTTATACCCATATGAACACTGCAAACATCTCGAGGATGAGTTTCAAAGCTATAATTACCAATATAACTTGAATCTAAGTTCCAATAAGGATAAAGGAAAGGCCATATGTATTTATTATCTAGAGGACAATTTCATAGATCTTAATACCTTGGATTCCCTTTCCCACATGCCACCTCTTGAAGCTTCCAATCATTACACCATTTTAGCTAATGGCCCAAGAGAATATTTAATGCATGACACCTTTCATATTTCCAATATTTCTCAAAATCCAAAGACCTTTGGAAGACCTAAAGTTACCCCACACATGCATTGGTAATAAAATAGAAAAAATAAAGGACCTATCATATGTGTACCAACATCTGGCCTAAAACTAGACCCTCTCAAGGGAGATGAATCATGGTTATACAATGACAACCAAGCTAATTTTTATAAGAGTACAAAATATCCTATTCCTAATAGGATCATGGAGAATCAAAACTATGAAAGAAGAGTCCTCGAACCCAATCAACAAGGAACCATTGAGCCAATTTCCATGACCAAATACAAAAGACCCTATGGACTTGGATTTAAACTGCCTGGGGGTGAACCCACATATCTTATTTATGTTCCATCACCAATGACTGGTGATGATGATGCTAAAAAAAAAATAGAGTTTGATCATAGCCTTATCTTTGATGACCTAGCCAAGACTAACTTATTTGATAATAATGCCATTTGTACCCTTACCTCAATCATTCATCACAAACCATTTCCATTATATTATCCCTAACTAATAGATTCGGACCAACAAGAATCCAATTTATTAATTGATGATTTTCAAAATGATGAGGCATTCTATGATTCTTTAGGCCTTAGAGACAATGTTTCATTGAGAGATCATAAATTAGGATGCTCAATCATATTAGATCATGAAGCCTATTTTAGAGAGTGGGTGAACACCTTTACCAAAAAACAAATAAATATAACAATAAGTTCCCAAAGTGAAAACCTCTTTGAGGTGATTTTTGACTGGGTAAAAAGTAAAGATAAAGGCCAATCTAGTGGTGAAAACCTATTTCAAGTTCCATTAGATGAGGGTTTTCATTATTCTTCTAATTTAGACTAGGAGACCACCAATGATGAACTTGTATATGGATTTGAGTTCAATTTTGAGAAACAACAAGTGTTTAATCAAATTCTTCAAGAATTTTTGACTATTTTTATCACATGACTAGATCTCCCATTAGGAGACTAAAATTCATCATGCCTAACAGATGTTGAAGACCAAGTCCTAAAAGAGGACCTTGATATTATCTAATAGTTCAAGTCTTTGCCTACTATCCTAGAAGATGGCTCAACCCTTCTATTCAAATATATAATAGAGATAAACATCGAGACTCCATCAGATCCAAAATGGATAAAATTAGGCACATCCCTCACTAAGGAGGAACATGAAGTCTTTACAGCTCTATTGAGAGAATTGGTAGATATCTTTAAATGGGCTTATTCTGACATACCAAGTTTGGACCCCACCTTGGTTTTACATCACCTTATGATAAATCCTAATGCCAAATCAATTAAATAAAATTTATGCAAGATGCATCCTTGCATTGTTGTATTAGTAAAGAAAGAGTTGGAAAAACTCTTAGAAATAAGATGTATTTGATCCATTGACTACTTAGAATATATATCTAATGTTGTACCTGTTGGTTGAATATTTTTTCAATCAACGTACTGATAAACAAAATAGGTCTTATCAGCCAAAGTAGGAAGACCGGTCATCCAAATGTGTAGTTTTTACCACATCAAAAGGAGACTGATCTCTCCTCTCATCAAGGGGAGGTTCCCTATAGATATGCTATATATATATATAATATATATATATATATGTATATATATATATATATATATATATATTAATAGAAAATAATACTCAAGGGTAGGACAAACCATCCATCTCTCTTTCTTCAGAGATGATGCATGCAAATTACAAGAGAAACTCAAGGAAAATGACAAAAAGCACTCATCTTCTTTTAAAAGTACTATTCAGCAAGCCACAAGAATACTCCAGGTAGTAACAGCAAAATGTAGCAAAAGACGTAATAACTAGCAAATTGAGATGTAGCACAAAGTGTCCACCTGAATCACTCAAGAGTAAGATATGAAGGACAATGAGGGCACAAAGTCTTCCCAAAGTCCTTTACATAGAAATGAAAAGTAAACACACTGAAAGGCAATTATGGGGGCACAAAATCTCTCCACAATTAACTCTTTAGGACACCTTCCTAAATAATTTCACTAATCTTTCTTGTTGAATTAAAAGAATAGAGAATATATCAAGGAAAAAGACATAAGAATAGTTTCCCCAACAACAAAGATATCACAGCACAAAGTCTAAAAAATCACTTGCTTTCTTATTCCAATAACAAAATATGATCAACAAATTGACCTCAAAGTCTCAGAAGTGCCTTTCAATTTGGGCAGAGTTTCATTCTGATTGTCAAAAAAGAGATATCCTTTTACAATAGAAGAGAGTCCCTTATATAGCCTCTTTAAGAAGGACTTGAGAATAGTAACACATCATGTTGTGTTGGAATCTGTTAGGAAAATAGGCTAGAAATTAGGGGCATCTACCCATTTGTTTTCTCAATGTAGGGAAACAAGTCACGTTATTGAAAGTTTGCATCTTTAAATGTCCACTAGGCAATCTGATCCTTCCTCATCGTTCCTCCTTTCCTGGTTAATTGAATTGGGTCCTGGATTAAATTTGTTGTTCTGTTCCCTTCCTCTCTTTTTACTAGTCTTGGATTTGAAGTCTGTGAATGCATTCAGGTATGTACGTTCAAAGAATCAATGGCTAGTTCATTATGTTGAATTTTACATCTTTGGGTGTGTCACCCCTTGGTCTTCTTTCAAATTTTCTATTTGGCATTTTCTTGGATTGAATTTACCCTTTTAGGCCTTAAGAAATGACCCACTTTGGGTTGAGAAGAGCCCCCCGCAAGGGTATCTACCCTTTGGGCAGTCTTTGAATGGCCTTCGGGCTTCTTCAGGCGACCCTTCAGCTTCGAGGAAGCATTCTTCAAATTGGCAACTGAGAGTCCTCCACAAGGGCACCTACCCTTCGGGGTCCTTCAGTGGCCTTTCACAAATTACCATAGACAATTTTTGTGGGTATTTTCCCTGGACTTTTCCCCAGGCAAATTCTTGCAGACAATTCCCATGGATAAATTCTGGTGGACAAATTGTCTACGAAAATTCCCACAGACAAAAAGTCCATAGAAATTGTTTTGTTTACCATATATGTGAATTCCTTCAGGATTTACTCTTGCGACTTCTTAGAATTCTTTTGGACTTTTGTTTGAAGGAATTCCTTCAGATAAAATGTTTGGAGGAATTGTACCTTAGACTTGCCTTAGTCTTTTTGAAAATGACCCTTCCAAAGGGTATTTTCATTGACCAAGTGCCCTCTACAAGGGCACTTGTCCTTCAGGAGGCTTCCTTGAACTAAGATGATGATCCCTTTGATTGAACCAAACATTGAACTATTCCATTGAACCAAGATGATGAACCACTTGGTTGAACCAAATGTTGAACCAAGTTTTGGTTCAATTAGATGAACTGAGCATTGAACCACTTTGTTGAACAAGTCTTTGAACCAAAAGCATTGAACCAATTCATTGAACCAAGGCTTTAAAACAATTCATTGAACCAAGGATTTGAACCAAAATTGTTCATGCTAATGAACCAAGCCTTTGAACCATTTGTTTGAACCAACTGTTGAACTAATTCATTGAACCAAGGCTTTGAACCAATTCATTGAACCAAGGCTTTGAACCAAAATGGTTGAAGCTGATGAACCAAGCCTTTGAACCAACCATTGAACCAAGTTTTGGTTCAATAGTTCAAATAAATCCTTAAACCTATTGATAAACCATTTGATTGAACCAAAGGATGAACCAAATGAGTGAACCAAAAGCGTTTAACCGCTTGATTGAACCCACCTTTAAACTTTTTGATGTTGAACCAAAGGATGAAACAAATGTTGAACCTATTGTTAATGCTTGCCAATGGAGATTTCTTTTTGAACTAAGGCACTACACCAATCCCAAAAATGACCAAGTGTTAGAAACTGATTTTTTTAATTGAACCTGCTTGTAGAAGCCATTAAGCCCGTTGAACTTATAGAAATGAACCTGCTTACAGAGTCTGTAGAAATCAAGTCTGTATAAATCAACCTATAAATCCCATTGAACTTGCTCTACAAAGTCTGTAGATTTTCTCTTCTTACTGAGTCCATAGATTTTCTCTTCCTATAGAGTCCATAGATTCAAGCCTGCATAGTCCATAGATTTAAGCCTACAGAGTCTGTAGATTTAAGCCTGCAGAGTCCATAGATTTTTGAGAAGCTTGAAAAAATGAGGATTTTGAATGTCTAGGACAAATTTTTAAAAGGGAAGAGACAATTTTGGTCCGTATGACCAAAATAGTTCAAATGTTGTCTCAATAATGAGAAATATTTTTGGGGGACAACAGCTAGCTCCAGTTGGGGAACTTCTGTCAATTACAAAAAGAATTGAAAAGAGTAAAATCAAAAATCTCCAGTGTCTTCATGTGTACCATTAGGTTATGGAGTCCTGCTACCCAAAAATGGAAGGCATCAAAAATGGAAACAAACAAAACAAAATAGAATTAAAAACTTGTACAAATATACATATATACAGATGTAATGATTTGATACTTCAAGAGTTGAAGTGTTTCAGATGCTGCCCATTGTGAGGTAGAGAAAAGAGTGTTCCATCTTGATATTTTAGTAGAAATCTATTTTCACCAATGTGTTGATGAATTATAAATTGGCCTTTCCAAAAGGAGTCAAACTTTCCATGCATCCCCTTTGGTTCTCTCCTTTTGTCCCATAGCAGGATTTGATCCCCAATTTGGAAATCACAATTTTTAGCCTTCTAGTCAAAGAGTTTCATTACCAGACTTTGATGAGCAACTATTCTACCACCACCATAGTTCTTTGTTCCTCTAACTTAGTTAGGCACATGATTCTTTTATCAAAAGAGCTTTCATATGTTTGATCCTCAATTGCCTTTGCCAATTTCAAGGCTGGCAATTCTAAGGTGATTGGTATCTCAGCATTGATACCATAAAGAAGTTGAAAAGGAGACATACCAATTGCCCTCTTTGGTGTGATTCTATCTACCTATAGAGCATCAACAAATGCTTTATGCCATGTCCTTTGATTGTCATCTGCTAGCTTCTTGATAATAGTTACCAAGTTCTTATTGTCAGATTCAGCTTGTCCATTCCCTTGTGGAAAATAATTAGAAGAGTGAGAGAGTATAATTCTATAATGGAAATAGAATTGTGTAATCTCCTAAGAGGTGAAATAAGCTACATTATCAATAACAATTTTGACTAGAACTCCAAACCTGGAAATGATATTCTCTTTGAGGAAGTTGCATACAACTTCTGAAGTAACATGCTTAGTTGGGATTACTTCTACCCACTTGGTGAAATAGTCAGCTGCTATAAGGACATAATCATGTCTAACACTTGAAGATGGGTTTATAGTCCCAATAAAATCAAGTCCCTATTGTTGTAAAGGTTCTTCTATGATCAGTGGCTTGAGAGGCATAGCAGCTAACTTGGGTCTTCCAAAAAATTGCTGACAGAGTTCACATTTTCTCACCCACTTATATGCATCTTAGAAAAGAGTTGGCCAGTAATAGCTGGCTCACAGAATCTTGTGAGCAATCACAAGAGTAGAAAAATGTCCTCTACAGGCCAAATTGTGGAAAGATTTCAAAAGATGGCTTTGTTTCTCTTTGTCTACACAATGAAGGAATACTCCATCTATGCTTCTCTTGTACAAGTTGTTATCCTAAAGGACAAAATTGGTAGCTTTCAACTTTATAGTCCTCATTTCTTTGTAAGAAAAATGAGTAGGACATTCACCATAGGTAAGGAAATGAGTGATACCTGAATACCACTCATTGGTAGTGGAGACAAAAAAGACTATTGGTGTCTTTTTCACTTCAGCTTCTTCACGATGTGTGTCTTCTGGCTTATTGTCAGCAATTAATTGACACAAGTCTTTACCCTTGACCAGCTTTTTTGGCTTAATGTCTAGATCAAACTCTTAGATCTTTGCAATCTAATTATCTCTTTTCGTGCCAAACTCCTGCTAAGTTAATATAGACTTGACTATAGTGTCAGGCACTAAGGATGTAGTATGTGAATTTATAATATAGAAGTGGAAATGTTTGACTACTTTCACCAAGGCATAAGCATGCTTCTCTATATTTGAATATTTCATCTCATGGGCTTTGAGAGGGAAACTCATGAAAGAGATAGGAGATTCCATACCTTCCTTATCTTATTGAACAAGAATTGTTAAAAGAGTATGTTCAGACACATAGTTATATATGATGAAATCTTTGTTGTAATCTGGACAAACCAAGGTAGGGGCGTGAGCAATGGCAATTTTGATATCCTAAAATGCTATTTTGCCTTCTTTAGTCTAGCTGAAGATGGTCTTCCCTTTCATCATGTTCACAATGTGTCTAGTCTTCTTAGCAAATTTAGGGATGAATCTCTATAAGAAATTCACCTTTTTGAAGAAAGAATGAACAACATTCTTACTTTTAGGCAAATTAAGTTCTTGAATAGACTTGACTCTATCTGAGTCAATCTTTATGCATTATTTTGACACAATGTGTCCAAGGAGTTTTCCCTCTGTTACTCCAAAAATAGACTTCTTAGGATTTAAGGAAATACCATTCTGGTGGCAGTGTTCCATCACTTGTTGTAAGTGGCATACATGATCAGATCGATGCTTTGAAAAGATAGTCAAGTCATCAAGGTATACCACTATGAATTTACCAATCTCATCTTTGAAAGCCAAATATATTGCTCTTTGAAAGGTAGCACCAACATTTATTAAACCAAAAGGCATTCTTCTATATGCAAATGTACCCCAAGGTGTGGTGAATGCAGTCTTGTGTTGGTCTATTTTACCAAATTCAACTTGATTATAACCTAAGAAGCCATCCATCATTGATAACATCTCTGCACTTGTCACTGTTTGGAGCACTTGATCCATAATGGGCAAAGGATAATTATCCTTGAAAGATGCTTGATTCAAATTTCTAAAATCTACACAAATGTGAATTTTGCCATTCTTCTTCTTTATAGGCACTATGTTTGCAGTCCATGTGGAATGATGGATTGAGAAGATGATTCTAGTATTTAACATTTTTTGTATCTCAGACAAAATAGTACCTAATATTTTTAGATTATACTATCTGGATTTTTGCTTGTTTGGCATTAAGTCATCCTTGAGAGGAATGTCATGGCAGATTTCATCTAGTCTGAGAGACTTCAAGTATTCATAAGAATATGCTAAGATGTCTATGTATTGATGGAGTAAATAGGTGAACTTGAATATTTCTTTAGGGGTACAGCACTTACCAATATTGACCATCTTGGGATTTTCTTCGGTGGTCAGATTCACTTGATCAAATCCTTGAGAGAAACTTGAGTCTGTTTGTTGTTGTTTGATGAATCTATCATGCATGTCAAATAGCTTTTCAAGAGAAACCAGGCCTTTGAGAATTTTATTTCCTTTCAACTGTAAAATTTTTTCATTAATATCTAAACTGGATTCAGATGCTGATTCATTCTTCTGAGACTCACTGCCTTCAAAATGTAGTTGTTCAAAATTGTCTTTTCATTTTAGGAAAGCAATGATTTGATGATCATCATTGAATACTTGCCAACAATCAACATTGTCAAGAACACTTGGTCTATAGACTAGCTCAATAGTATAGCTATCTTCTTTGAAATTTGAATGAAGAACTAAGAGAGTTTCTGAAATAGCAAGTGCATCAGCTCTGTCATTAGACTCTCTGGGTATAATAGAAATGTTGAAAGCATCAAAACTTTTAATTTGGTCCCAAACCAAGTTACGATACTAGTGTAATCTTTTATTCTTGATTTGGTATAAGTTCTTCACTTGACAAACCACTAATTTAACATCCCCTTTGACATGAAGAAACTTGGTGCCTTTGTCTTGAGCAGCCTTCATGCCAAGCAATGGAGATTTGTATTCAACTACATTGTTAGTGATGCTAAACTATAATTTGTAAGATGAAGGGAACATATCTCCTTAAGGAGATATCAACACAATCCTAGCTCCTGAACTAGTAGAGGAATAGCTACCATCAAATTCCAAAGTCCATAGCTCATCTGATACTAATTTTTCTTTAGACTTTCCTTCATCAAAGATGGAGGATCCTTCTTGGTCTGTACTATAGCCTACTAGTTTTTCTACTATTCTAGTTAAACTAATTTCTGAGTTGACACTTTCAATAATTATATTAGATGTTTCATGCACTTCATCTATAGACAGAAAATAGTTACCCATACCTGCTGATTCAAAAAGAATTTGAGCTTCAGGGGCTGATGTCTAGGTGACCACATACTTTGCTTCCTTTTCAGGGAGCAACCTCTTCATTATGCCTTGGATAGGGATCCTTACCTCAGACAGATCCATGCTTAGTTCTCCTCCCACATCCTTGCAAAAATTTTATCCAAGTAAATTACCATAAGATGCTGGGACATCAGCCACCAAGACAGTCATTTTGATTCTCTTATCTGGAAAGGCTACAAATGCAAATTGGACATCTTTGATTTGCCCCAGTAATGGTACTTGTTTGTTCTCCATAGAGAAACATCTCCCAAATGTCTTGGTCAATGTGAGATAAGAGACTCAGCTACTTTAGCTGGCATGACATTATCAGATGTGCCTGAGTCTATAATACAGTTACTCAGCTTGTGGCCATTAATTAACATGGAAACAAAGAAAGTTTCTATTTTTCTAGGAGCAACTGGGGGAGTAATGGTTAGATTATTTAGAATAGGCATGTTTTTGAAGAATCAGGAGTTACCTTTTTAGCTTTTTGTCTTGTAGGGATGGTTTGGTTTTTGACATATTGGACCAGTTTATTCAATTGATTGGGATTGGACTACAAGTATTTGAACTCAGACATTTGTATTTTTGTCTTTTTAACATGATCAATTATGTCAAATGGCTGAATCGAGCTAGGTAATGAGAAAGGTAATTTAACTTTCTAAGTTTTAGGAGGGATGGGAGGTGGACTGGTTTGTGAATTTCAATTAGAAGGGGAAGGAAAAATTGATGTATTTGCTTTTTGAGTGATTACCAAATCCTTTGACTAAAAAGGCAGAGTGGTTCCATGCTTAGCAATCATAACTACTGGCTACGGTTGCTCTTTTGTCTTCTCTTTATCAGTCTACTAGACTGATTAGTTTTTAGACCTGGTAAACACTGTGTATGACCCATCAAAATCTTTTTCTTTGTTTTTGGGCTCATCCTGGTAATTTAGGAAACCAATATGGGAGTCGCTATCTAATTCTTCTTGATTGTCTTCAAAGAGATCAGCGTCATTTTCTTGATTTAATTTAGGCTAGAAAGAGAATTCTGATTTTGCTGAAAGATATCCCATTGCTGAATTTGTTGGAGGAGCTTCTAGGGCAAGTTTCCCTTATGGGGGAGGAAGGTGATTATATTGCCCTTGATTCTTGGTAGCATTGCCTTGATATCACTGATTTGGGAATGTCCTTCTATATGAAGGAGCAGAAGACATTTTTTGAGCCATTTGTTTTTTGAGAGCAAGCAACTCATTTACCAATTTTTGCACCATTAGATTTATGATGCCTGTAGATACATATTCAGAAGATGATGAATCTCTATTTCTATTTGTATCTCTTCTTATCTTCCCTACTAAGATGATATCATCTTCTACCTCAGTGGCCAAAAGTTGATCTGTAGAAAGATCTATTTGACTAGCACGTCTCAAGAGAAAACTTACTTCAGGAAGGTAAGAATTAATGAAAAAGCATTTGAGATTCTTAGTTGTATGTCAAGAAATTATAGGGATTCTATTTCTTAGTTTGTCAAATTTAGCTATGAAGTCTCTTATAGGCTCATGAGGCTCTTTCTTCATTTGTGTAAGTTGACCCAGAAGGGTATGTGCATCTTCTGTAGGTTTGAATCTAGCTTCAAACTTAGCTTTGAGAGTATTCTAATTAGTCATTGACTGAGCCTATAAATGATAAAACCAATTTTTAGTAGCACCTTGTAATGTTTCTACAAAAATCCTAACTGCTACATCTTTAAATTCTACTCTGATTACTCCATAAGCTATGCTAAAAGCTGTAATGTGTTCATCAGGATGAACTTTCCCATCAGCATAGAATTTGGGGAAGTTCTTCCTTGAACTACATGGAAGCTCATTTAGAGGTGGAGTAAGATTGAGAGGACCAAAAGCATTACTCCAGGGGCCTTGAACTACCATTGTAGGATTATGAAAAGGAGGGATAACAAATCTCAGAGGGGTAATTATAGGCAAAGCTTTATCAACAACAAAAGTAGATACTTTGTCTAACAATGGAGATCTAACTTTAGTAGGAGGAAAGCTCTTGGTTTGTTGGAGATGAGATGGTGAAGGAAATAGATCAAAATCACTTTGTTGTACCAACTCAAATATAGGGCCAATAATACCTTTGGCCCTTTGGCTTCTTGTATACCTTGAATCTACTAGATTGTGAAACAAAAATGGAATAGAATTGACCTTGCTTCAGTTAAAGCTTGAGGCATTAAATTGTGTGTTCTTTCTCAATTGGTGTGGAGGTGAATGGATAGATTATAAATGGATAATGGGTATGTATGTCCCCAGTGGAGTCACCAAAAACTATTGGTTGAATATTTTGTCAATCAGTGTACTGATAAACAAAATAGGTCTAATCAGCCAAAGTAGGAAGATTGGTCGTACAAATGTGCAATTTTTACCACATTAAAAGGAGACTGATCTCTTTTTTCATCAAGAAGAGGTTCCCTATAGATATGTTTTATATATATATATATATATATATATATATATATATATATATATATATATATATATATATATATATTTTAATAGAAAATAATACTCAAGGCCATCTCTCTTTCTTCAGAGATGATGCATTCAAATTATAGGAGAAACTCAAGGAAAATGATAGAAAGCACTCCTCTTCTTTTAGAAGTAATATTTAGCAAGCCACAAGAATACTCCAGGTAGTAATAGCAAAATGTAGCAAAAGACGTAATAACTAGCAAATCAAGATGCAGCACAAGGTCTCCACCTGAATCACTCAAGAGTAAGATACGAAGGACAATGAGGGAACAAAGTATTCCCAAAGTCCTTTACATAGAAATGAAAATAAAACACACTAAAAGGCAATTATGGGGGCACAAAGTCTCTCCACAATTGACTCTTCAGGACACCTTCCTCACTAATTTCACTAATCCTACTTGTTGAATTAAAAGAACAGAGAATATATCAAGGAAAAAGACATAAGAATAGTTTCCCCAACAACAAAGATATCACAGCACAAAGTCTAAAAAATCACTTGCTTTCTTATTCCAATAACAAAATATGATCAACAAATTGAGCTCAAAGTCTCAGAAGTGCCTTTCAATTTGGGCAAAATTTCGTTCTGATTGTCAAAAAAGAGATCCTTTTACAATAGAAGAGAGTCCCTTATATAGCCTCTTCAAGAAAGACTCAGGAATAGTAACACATCATGTTGCATTGGAATCTATTAGGAAAATAGGCTAGAAATTAGGGGTATCTACCCATTTGTTTTTCTCAATGCAGGGAAACAAGTCATGATATTGAAAGTTTGCATATTTCAATGTCCACTTGGTGATCTGATCCTTCCTCATTATTCCTCCTTTCCTTGTTAATTGAATCAGGTCCTAGATTTAATTTTCTATTATGTTCCCTTCCTTTCTTTCTACTGGTCTTGGCTTTGAAGTCTATGAATGCATTTGGGTCTATAGGTTCAAAGAATCAATAGCTAGTTTGTTATGTTGAATTTGACATCTTCAGGCGTGTCACCCCTTGGTATTCTTTCAGCATTTCTATTTGGCACTTTCCTAGATTGAATTTACCCTTTTGGGCCTTAAGAAATGACCTACTTTGGGTCAGGAAGAGCCCCCCATAAGGGTATCTACCCTTCGGGTGGTCTTTGAATGGACTTTGAGCTTTTTTGAGCGACCCTTCGGCTTTGGGGAAGCATTCTTCAAATTGGCAGCTGAGAGTCCCCCGCAAGGGCACCTGCCCTTCGAGGTCCTTCAGTGGCCTTTCACAAATTCTCATGGACAATTTTTGTGGGTATTTTCCCTAGAATTTTCCCTGGGAAAATTCTCGCGAACAAATTCTCGCAGACAAATTGTCTTCAAAAATTCCTGCTGACAAAAAGTCCATGAAAATTGTTTCGTTTACCATATATGTGAATTCCTTTAGGATTTACTCCCGCGACTTCTCAAAATTATTTCAAAATTTTGTCTAAAGGAATTCCTTTGAAAAAAAATTCTGAAGGAATTGTGCCTTAGACTTGCCTTAGTCTTTTTTAAAATGACCCTTCTGAAGGGTATTTTCATTGATCGAGTGCCCTCCGCGGAGGCTTCCTTGAACTAAGTCAATGATCCCTTTGATTGAACCAAATGTTGAACCATTCCATTAAACCAAGTTGATGAACCACTTGGTTGAACCAAATGTTGAACCAAGTTTTGGATCAATCGGATGAACTGAGCATTGAACCACTTCATTGAACTAGTCTTTGAACCAAAAGCATTGAACCAAACGTTGAACCAATTCATTGAACCAAGTCTTTGAACCAAGGATTTGAACCAAAATGGTTCAAGCTGATGAACCAAGCCTTTGAACCATTTGTTTGAACCAACCATTGAACTAGTTCGTTGAACCAAGGCTTTAAACCAATTCGTTGAACCAAGGCTTTGAACCAAAATGGTTCAAGCCGATGAACCAAGCCTTTGAACCTTTTGTTTAAACCAACCATTGAACCAAGTTTTGGTTTAATGGTTCAAACGAAGCCTTGAACCGATTGACAAACCATTTGATTGAACTAAAGGATGAACCAAATGAGTGAACCAAAAGCATTAAACTGCTTGATTGAACCCACCTTTGAACCTTTTGACGTTGAACCAAAGGATGAACCAAATGTTGAACCTATTGTTGATGCTTGCTGATGGAGATTTCTATTTGAACCAAGGCACTACACCAATCCCAAAAATGACCAAGTGTTAGAAACTGATTCTTTTGATTGAACCCACCTGCAGAAGCTGTGAAACCCATTGAACTTGTAGAAATGAACCTACTTGCAGAGTTCATAGAAATCAAGTCTATAGAAATCAACCTGTAAATCCCATTGAACTTGGTTTGCAAAGTCCATAGATTTTTTCTTCTTACTGAGTCCATAGATTTTCTCTTCCTGCAAAGTCTGTAGATTCAACCCTGTAGAGTCCATAGATTTAAGCCTACAAAGTTCATAGATTTAAGCCTGCAGAGTCTGTAGATTTTTGAGAAGCTTGAAAAAATGAGGATTTTGAATGTCCAAGACAAATTTTGAAAAATTAAGAGATAATTTTGGTTTGTATGACCAAAATAGTTCAAAATTTGTCTCAATAATGAGTAATATTTTTGGGGGACAATAGTACCTATTAGCAAAAAACCTAAAGGAATCAGAATTTGTACTAATTTTGAGACATAAACAAAGATTTTCATAAGGATGACTTTCTATTTCCTAATATTGAAATGATCATTAAATCCATGGTAGGTTATGAGATGATTTTACTCATGGATAGATTTTCAAGATACAGCTAGATCAAAATAACACTATAAGATCAACACAAGATAACATTCACCACTTCATGGGGAACATTTTATTTTTAGGTAATGTCATTTGGTCAAAATAATGTCAGAGCTACCTATAAAATATCCATTACCATCATATTCCATGATATGATGCATGATATTATTGAAGACTATGTCGATGACATACTAAGCAAATCAAAAACTAGGGCTAACCATCTAGCAGTGCTACATAGAATATTTGAAAGACTACATGAGCACAAAGTTTGACTAAAACCAAAGAAATGTGTGTTTAGATTCACATCTATAAAATTACTTGGCTTCATCATGTCTCACAAAGACATTGAAGTTGATCCAACTAAAGTCCACATTATAATAGAGATGCCACCACCAACAAATTTGAAGTAGCTACATAGTTTACAGGTTAAGATCTAGTCAATCTAATGCTTTATATCTTAGTTAGAAGAAAAGTGTCATCCATTTACACATATTATAATTAAGGGAGTTGTATTCCATTAGGATAATCAATTCTAAATAGCTTTTTAATAGCTATAATATTACCTAGCAAATCTACCTATTTTGCTACCCCCTATGCCAGGAAAACCATTTTTGTTGTATCTATCAGGTACAGATAATGCCTTGGGGGCACTTCTAGCTCAACATGATGACCATGGAAAAGAGCATGTAGTATATTACTTAAGCCATACATTTGTCATGTATGAACACAACTATTTGCCTATTGAAAAATCATGTTTAGCCATGGTATTCATAGCTTAGAAATTGTGACACTACATGTTGAACAATAAGACTATGGTCATTTCAAAAGTAGATCTACTCAAGTATCTACTATCTAAAATAGCTTTACAAGGTAGAATGGTCAAATGTGTCATGCTTATTAGTTATTTTGACATTGAATACATCAATTAAAAATCTATTAAGGAGTAAGTTCTTACAAATTAGCTTGTTTAAGTACCCCTTGCAGATATAGAGCCACTCACATTCTAATTTCTTGATGAATCCATAATGACCATCATGGACACACCTCTTGAGGAGTAGCACTAGAATCTATATTTTGATGTGTCATTTACAACACATGAATCAGGGGTATGCCTTTTATTTATTACACCATAAGGGGATTTAATCCCTAAATCATTTAGGATCAATTTTCCTTGTACCAACAACATGGTTGAATATGAAGCACTTGTTGTAGGGCTTCACCATGTGGTACAATGGAATGTATCTAATCTCAAGATTTATGGTGATTCTTAATTAATCATCAATCAGGTTACAAACCAAAGATGATAAGTTGGTTCCATATAAGTCCATGGTTGACACTCTCAAATAATAGATTGTCAACATTCAATTTAATTATATACCAAGGGCAAGTAACAGAATTGCAAATGTTATGGTCACTATTAGATCTTTGATTCAATAAAGAAACAAAGATAGTGAGTTTCAATATCTCATTAAGAACTTTTTTTCACCAACTCATGAGCCTTCCACTGTCATGATGATTTGTGGTATTGTTGGTCCTAGTTCTATTTAGTACTTAGACCTTTACAACTACCTTCATGACCAAGTTTTACCACCTGACCTCTCCTAAAAACAAAGCAAATACTTTATCCATCACTCCACTCATTATACTCTACTTGGATCAACCCTCTACCATCATAGTTTTGATGGAACTTTGATTTGTTATTTAACATTGGTAGAATATACACTAGCATTACAAGAAGTACATGAAGGAATATGTGGAGCCCACTCTAGCTGGACAATCTTATCCAAAAATATTTAATATACTAGTTATTATTGGCCCACAATGGATGTAGATGTAGATGTAACTACATATGTAAATAAGTACAACAAATGTTAACAGTATGCTAATTTGATTCATGCCCTAGCCAAGACTCTAAAACTAATGTTGACACCATGGCCATTTGCTACATGGGGCCTTAAATTCATTGGAAAGATCAATCTTACATCTTTAAATGGCCATAAACATATCCTTACCACCACTAAATATTTCACTAAGTGGATTGAAGCTATACCCCTCACTTACATGACTGAAATCAAATTTCCAAGTTCATCTTCAACTATCTCATTTGCCACTATGGTATCCCTTTTGACATTATATCTAATAATTGAGGATCATTTAATAACAAAGATGTCAACAAGTTATGTGCCAAATACAACATCACACAACATTTATCTATGGCATATTACCCTTAAGGTAATGGTCAAGCCGAGGCATCAAAAAAAATTATTATCAACATTTTTAAAAATATTGCCAATGATGCTAATCACAACTAACACCTTCAGATATTATGTACCCTTTGGGTATATCATACCAATCATTGTACCCCCATAAGAGCCACTCCATACTTATTTATGGTACTAAAGCCATACTTCTTATTGAGGTTGAGTTACCTTCACTATGCATATATTTCAAGCATGTCCTAGATGATCATGACTATCGAGTAACTCGTCTGTAAGAGCTAGACCTACTTGATGAAAAATGCATATCTATGCTAAAAAATATTTAGGCCTATCAAAACTAACTCAAAGGCCACTATAATTGGCACATCAAATATAAAACATTTGAACTTGGTAATCTTGTTCTTAAAGAAAACCAAAAAAATACCATGGCCTAGAAGAAGTATAAAGGTAAATTCAAACCAAACTAGATAGGGCCTTTCATCATTATTGTAGAGTATGGATCAAGAGCATACAGGCTCACCACACCAGATGGACATAAGTGGTACTATTTTTTAACACTATAATGTATTGTCTATAAGGACCATTTGAGTTGTGTCCATTTTTAAACTATACTTATTTATATGAATATCATTCTTATCATTCCTCTTAGCTTATTACTTATCCATTTTACGATTCCATTCTATCAAACAAGCATGTTTTGAATCCTATCTACCTAACCCATTTGACCTTAGTTTTGCCATTATTTGCACATTTTTAGCACCAATGACTCTGATTAATTTGAGTATTTATTTTGAGAATTTTAGATAGAGATAGTATTTTAGAATAATATGATAGAAGTTTTGGTAGTTACATCATTTTTTTGTTGTTCATTTCTTATCATGGGTCTTGCTACTAATTATAACCACCTATGGGCAAATTACTAATATTGATTTATGCCATTGTATCCTAGTTATAATCACCTATGGGAAAACTAAGGGTAACATTTGTTTATTGAGCCTTAACATACCAACTTTCCATTACCTATGCCATACTATGTCTTTATACCAATTATGCCTATTTTGTTTGAATTAACTACTAAACTAGTCAGATTTATCTATCATAGGTTGAAACTACAGTGACTTCAGGTCATACTCTAGGACTATGTAATCCATGTTCTCACCATTTTATGAGCGACCTAATCCATTTTCTCACCATTTTGTGAGCAACCTAAGCCACACTCTCACCATTTTGTGAGTAACATAAGCCGTGTTCTCTTTGTTTTGTGAGCAACCTAAGCCATGCTCTCACCATTTTTTGAGCTTAAACCATTTAATTATCTTTTCATCCTCAATTGAGTTGAGATACTCCAAAATTATAAAAACATTTGTAAAATAATTAGAAAAAACCAAAAACATTGACCACTTCTTTGCCTTAAGGATTTTGGGAACCCTTACTAAGTCATAATAAAATCACTTGTTCCTTAGTTTCCCCATCCTTTTTGGCCTTTTATCCCATGCACTTTCCATTTTTCAAGACCATTCCTATTATTTTATCACATCCATTATATCTATTTTCATTAGTTATCATTTTCTTCCCATTTCTTAAGAGAACTACATTTGGCCTAAAGTTTTTATTGGATATTATATCTATAGACCTATGTAGGTAGCATCCACTTACCTAGTACATATGGAGACAACTCAGCCACCCCTTTCTTTTTCTTTTATTCCCTTATTCTGTTAGTTTTTTAAGTTGTTACCTATTTTTTAAGAGTAATGTCCATATGGCTTAAATTAATTTGATTATTTCTTTATTGTTTTGTTTGTGTGCCTATTTTTTATTTTTCATACTATTGCCTTGATTCAGTCTATATGAATTCATTAGGTGAACCATTTCCCCCACTTACACTTGAATCCATCCATATTCATGTTTTTACATTGTCATTATGGTTTTTATCATTGGTGCATAATTCTCTATTAAGTATTGGATTTCAGAAGTCAGTCCTTATGCATATTTTAGCCAAGTCATCATGATGTTATACCATGATGCCCACCAATACATGATACAACAAACCTCAGCTTCAAGAAGTCTATTCAATAATGATGGCATTGACATCTCTTCGACATTGATATCTTGATTCAATCCCAATCATATCCTACTTAGAGTAATTAAACAATGAAAGAATTTCAACCTTTGTTTAGTTCAGATGAGTATCTCCCTACTAGAAAGTTGTCCTAATTTATCTTTATCTTCTATATCAAATTATCATCATCATCAGCCATGTCAATCATGTTTGCCATCATCAGGTCCAATTATTATAATTTCCTATGGGTAAATCATTACACACCATCCCACTTGCATTTCTCAATGATTATAACCACCTTTGGGCAAATCATTGTTTCTCACCAAATATCCTTTTTATATGCCTAAATAGGGGTATTTTTTATCTTGTTTGTTTGTCCTAACTAGGATAGCTCCATCTTCTCAATGATTATAACCACCTTTGGGTAAATCATTGTGTTATCATACCACATTGCCACTATTAGGGTATAATGCTTATAACTACCTTTGGGAAAACCATTGTACACCATCCCACTTAAATTCTCAATGCTTTTGAATACTTTTTCAAACTCATTGTGTTTTCACCCCATCATTTTCCTTTCTATGGTCCCCTCATTTTACTTCTTTCTTTTTGAGGGACCATTTGCTGACCTTTCCTTGTGCCATTCATTCCGTCAAGGGAAAATCATGTAGTTAGTTCATCATCATTGAAGTTGTAAGCATATAGGACCTTTTCATTCTTTGAGAGTATGTTGATGTTCCTATAGTTTTCAATTCCTTCCTAAATAGGGGAAAACTATAGACACCTAAACTAGTCATTGATGACCTTCAACTAGGCTTCTGACCAATTTCTATTCAAAGTGCATAATTTGGATTAAAGACACTAAAATGCATTAAAAGAGTTGAAATTGATATATTAAAGTATCAATTTTGGCTAGGGTATCATTAAATAAGGAATGCAATTTATGGGTTAGCTAACTTTGATCAAATCATTTCAAGTCAAAATGCCAATTTCGCACCTAGGTGCTTTGGATTGTTCTTTTCTACCAAATTTATTACATGAGACATGTTCCTTTGTTATTTTACATTGGAAACATCCTAAATGGTAATATGGTTCCAATTCATCTAACATCAACTTCCAATTCCAATCCAATCAAATTTTGATCCAATAATGAGATATTTTGACCAATTTGATTAATTTATGCACCAAAGGGCCAAAATTTGCACCACAGTGACTAATCATGCTTAAAACTAATTGATTCAAATCATGAGACTAATTTAAAATTCCATGGAACTTGTTGAATAATTTATTTTTGAGACTAATTTAGAATTCCATGGAACTTTTTGAATAATTTATTTTTGGAAATGTATATTGAATATCTACATCATCAGGTGACATCATTTATTGGGAAGACATATATAGGCTATAAATGCATAAAATATCAAGGTTAACCCCTTCCATGCCTCATTAAGACCTTTTATGCCTATTCAATGCCCCTCTATCCCAAATATTAATGGGAATATTTGTAGAATGAATTTCATATTTGCATTTATTCATGGCCACACACCTCAATCTTGAGATGGATGGCTATGATTGATCCTCAAACCATTTCGAAAATATATAAATAAGAGGCCTTGCCTATTGATTTGTAAGCTTGGATAATGAAAAAATTATTCCAAAATCCATTTCAATTAGTGTTATAATGCAAAATTATTGAGCCAATCCAAGCCAAAGCCAAAGGTGCCAAGAGGAGATGAAGGTAACCACATTCCATTGAAGAAAATCTCTTGAAGCACAATTTGAGAAAGACAAACAAGGAGCCTTTTGGAGCAATCAAGGATTTGGTAATAAATTGGTGTTTTGTGTTCATATTCCTCATTTATTTCCATTTTTATTTATGCTTTCAAATTGTTTTCCCTCACTAAGCTCCCCCTAGTGACTAGGCCTAGAGATGTTATGCTAGTTAGTGTGTTTCTTTCATTTTTTTTTTCATTTTGGATCTAACACAATACTAACCATCCTCTCTCGAGTCAAATTCCTAGATCACAATGATCAGTCAAAGAAGAGGTTACAAGATAAAGATGTTATTGAGGCTCCTAGGTATATTGTGGATACTGTGTAGGGTGTGGCCAATACATTATATAATATCATTTTTTCAATAAGAGATACAAAATTTGAATCACACCCTAAGTTTAGAAGTGTGTCTAAGTCCTATGAGACTATGAAACATATGGAAAACAAGATCAACTTTATAGGCAAGGCCATAAAGAAGAAAAACTATGTAATTTTAAATATAATTATGGCACCAAATGTTAAATTTGCACATAATATTATGGCCATAAAGATGGATATATTGTAGTAATAGCATAAGGAGATGCATGCCTTGGTATAATAGTTTGTGAGATATGAGAAATAGGAAGTTTATATTTTGAGAGACATGAAAGTTATAGGTATTTATACTCTTTTAGGGAAATTGGTTACAAGGTTATATATTGAGGACCTACTTTAGGTGGATGTTGATAATTTATGAGTTGAAATATAATGGATCATGTATAACACTAATGATAAAATAATACAATTGATAAATTTTGTAAAACATAAGATGGACAATGTAGATACATTCAATATGGAATTTAAGACTTCTATGATCATTCATGAGAAATTAATGGGAAAGCTTCCATAATTATTTAAAAGGTCCTTTCTTGATTTTGAAATAATTAAAATATATTTTCTTCAAGTTATTACTTTTATAAGAAATTGGAAGCCCAAAGACAGGTAACTACTTCAGTAGATACATCATCTATCCCTACCCATCTGCCAACTATTCAGTTTTAGTTCTAAGATATACAATGGTGTAAACATCAATGGGGCCCACTTTCATCACACTTTAAATAATAGTTCCACCATTATTATCATATACTTTATTTACACTCCCATTGAGAACTTATAAAACAAGGATAACTACTCCATTTTTAACTATAGTTGCAATAATCAAGAATTCAAGCATACAAGCTTCATCTTTAAGTGGTGCCACTTCATAGGTAGTAGTTTTTATATAATTTCATGTTTGAGTTATGAATTGAGTCTATTTTTAGTTTGGTTATATTTTCATTTAATAATTTTGATGAATAAGCATTTTATTCACAAATTTATATGTATATATTGTAAAATGCATTATTAGTCTAGAAGATGTAAATTTGGATTTTGCTTAAAGGATAAGGCTCACCCATCCTAAGAATATTTTTACTTGTACCTTACTCAATATAAGAGGAGGATTTTTTTTAAATCAAGGAAAATAATAAATTCCAAGGATTTTTTTGCAATTTTGTCTTGATGTGTGTTTCTCTTCCAAATCTTGTGTCTCATTGAGGGAGTTCCATCATATTGGTTTTCTAGTTTTGTGAGTTATGAATAATTAATTTTGATAAAGTTATTTATATTATGTTATAGATTATTTGAGTGATATTTTATTGATTAATAATAATCTCCCTTTGATAGTGTTTTACCCAACATACCCTCATTCCTTTTATTTAGAATAGGGACCCACTATCTTTCAAAACATGATCTATCACTATCTTGAAAATATTACAAAGGGAAAAGTTTTATGTATTGCACTAACTTTGATATTCAATAGACCTATGAACATGATTTTTTATTCCTTAATGCTAAGAATGATTTATTTCATAAGTTTTGTATATATTAGTTATCAGCTCATTAGTCCTTGGTAAATTGCTTGGTGAACTTAATCAGTGATCTTGTTCAAAAATGTGTTTAGCAAGATATGGTCTTCAAAAAAAAATTGGAATCCTAATTTTAGTATTTTCAACACTTCACATTTATATAGACCTATACATGAATTTAATTTTTAGGTTTTTTTTTTTTGAGGAATTTTTTGGGACATTTATTTAGAATTCATGTTTATAGGACCTCTATAAATTTATTTTTTATGTACCAAACACTTTTCCATTTAAATTTTGGGACATGATCTTCAAGAATCTAATTTTTCAAAAATTTTAAACTTTGGATTATCTAATTCCTCCAAGGATTTGTTTAGTAATATTTTTGATGAATGGATTTGTATCCTTGAGGAGATGCTTAGCTCTCTTCATCCAAGTAGCGAAATGGAATCATCTCTCTCATTGTGGGTGACAATTTTGTTGAGATGAATCTCTAGATTAGGGGCTAACTCCCCTTGATGCACCTTTCAGTGATTTCTAAAATAAAAACTATGAATGAAAAGGGAGAAGGAAAATAATTGAGAAAACAAGCAGCGATGCACTAATATTTGATATCCTCCAAGATGACTGAAACCACTACTTAAAGGTAAACAAGGATGTTTCACACAAAATCACAATAGAAGACATTGTTTCATCAATATTTCATGAGTTATATTTAGGAAATTACCTAATGTTTAGGAGGGTGATTAATGATTCAACAAAGAGAATACACATATACCACTTTTAAGACATTTATACACTTTAGTAAAGATTACTAATAGAGACCGACAACATCATCCTTTCTACACATTAGTTAGTGACCATAGATTGACATGCTATAAAATAACCTTTTCACTGGTCATTATCAACAAGATTTGAACTTATAATCAATAGTGTAATGTGTGAATGATGAAATCACTTGTATTTTATTCAAGAGTTACCAATACAAATCTGAATAGAGTTTCACTATAACTAGCAAAGGCTACAAAATGAGAAAAGAAAATGCATCTATATAGCATTTGAGAGTGAGGTTGAGCCAAGGGAATCCAAGGGTCACTTGGACATGTGGCACCTTGAGAAAATAAATAGTTACATTACATTCTATAAGAAACTCCCTTTACAATAACACCAGTGGAATCAAGATATGTTGAACTACCTTTTGCTATAGATGGGTCCATCTATTGGAATGTCATTTCGATGAAAGTTTTTCTTTACTGGCTCATTAAGCTATGTAATGGTGCAACAACTTGAACCATCAACCTACCTATTCTCATTTTTTATGCATCAAACCTCAAGATTCATGCCATTTGTCATTTCCACATATATTCTCATGTTCTCACCAAGTATTTTGAATAACAATGGCTATTATTCATAGTTTAAAATTGACTTCTTGTGGGCTGTCATCTTTTGTTTGAATCTCAATGGCTAATTTCCATAGTCTAAACTTTAATGTTTTAAGGGCCATCACCTTCAATTATTTATTTTGGAATATTATTTCTTCAAACTTTTTGTCTCTTACCTTTTTTTCTAAAGAATTCATTGGCTTCTATTTGGCCCTTCAAACTTTGTGCAATGGACCATCTAAAAAGGACATTTGCTTGAAAAATACCCTTTAGAACTTTGCAAAGGACCATTTCAGTTCCAAGGTACCCTTCAAAAAAGTTGCAAAGTACCCTTCAAAGTTTTTATTTGGTCCATTTTCCTACAAAAGAAGCCTTCAGACTTTTTGTAAAGGCATCTTGCTTGAAAATTGCCTTTTAGGGAAAATTTTTTGGGCACTTTCTCTGCAAGAATTCCTTTAGAAATTCTACAAGTGTCCTTCAATATTTTTTGAATGGTCCACTTGTCCTTCAGCTTCAATTCCTTTAGATTTTTATATAAGGTACAATTTCAGTGGACTTTTTGAAAAGTGCATTTAGGAAGATTTTTAAGTGTACACTTTCAGCTTGAAAGAGTCCTTCAAGAAAGTTGCAAATGATCCTTCAAAAAACTAAAATGGACCTTTCTCGACAAAAGATACCATTCGAAAAAATGAAACCTACCTTTTAGAATTTTTGAAAAGGTCCTTTTCAGCTTGAAAGGGGACTTTAGGAAAGTTACTTTAGATAAAAACTCAAATAATTTGGAAAGGATTTAGACAAAAAACTCATAGACAAAAACCTAAAAGGATGAACACTTGGGAAAAGACAATAACAAACCCTCTGAAAGAATTCATTACAAATGATTTATCCAAAAGACTAAAGAACAAAGCTTTCAAAAGGAAAACACTTGGGTTTTTAA
The DNA here is from genome assembly GCA_037957365.1 of Torreya grandis. Lineage (NCBI taxonomy): Eukaryota > Viridiplantae > Streptophyta > Pinopsida > Cupressales > Taxaceae > Torreya > Torreya grandis. The sequence goes on along the minus strand of JARHVA010000849.1, from coordinate 3,119,628 downwards.
TATGTAAAATACTTAAGCTTTGTATAAGAACACTTCTTCTGAATGAAACATGCATACTAGACTTGGGTAAAGGTATAGACTCGGACATATTTTACAAAAACGGGGTGTCTAATTTTGGCCTGAAGGGACAAAAATTGGTCAACAAATACCTTTTTATAAAATTACTTAATAAAAAATTGGCATTTGGAAAAAGTGTTTAGAATATTCATTTGGTAAGTTTCTCTGACTCATTTTGGTCTTCAGTGATTTTATTCAATGAAAGTTTTCAGTGGGAATAGTTGACATTTTGGCCTTCCATAAAAGTGTTCAGCTCATCAAAGTCTTTAGAGAAATCATTTGAGGCTTTTATTTGATTAATTTTGGTCTTCTAAAAAATGTTCAAAATTTTTGTTCAAGAGACTCATCCATCTTGTAAACACATTATATCCCAACTCTCAACTATTGAGAGCCATATTGCATAATAAACCAAAGCCAAAAAAGTGATGACATGACACTTGGGAAAAGGTAATTATTTGGCACTCTTACTAAGAATCAAGAGTGCCTAATGTCATACCCTCCAAATGAAGTGGCAAATTTCGAATTGAACAAACAAATCAAAGTTATAGACATTGGATATTAATGGTGCATGAACTAGAAATGAATGCCAAAGTTATATCAAAGTATTCTAAATGATGATGTGCTTATTGATTTTAATATAAATTGTAAACTTAATTTCTCTCTTATGATCAAGCCTAAGCTACTAGTGTTTTTAGCCTAATATTATAATTAGGATACCCAAGATGTTAACTTGCAAACTAGACCAGTATCAACACATTTGAATAAAAATACATCCTCATCGAAACCATTATGAGAAACTTTTCCTTTGTCAAAGGTTTCTATAAAATATTCAACTAGATACAAGGATGTAATATTTGAACATGCAATATTCAATAATGACTATAACAACTACTCAACATTGTGGGAGGTGATACACTACATTGATGCACATACACATGAATAAAATTTGAATCTAGATTAATGATAATTGGCTATAGATCTCATCCCCTTCAAATTTTAAGTGTTACACTTTTCTAATCAAATATAGAGGTCATTTCATGCATTGACATCCTACGAGACTTATTCTTTATTATGAAGATAACCAAAGGATCATTATTTCACCATTTGGAACACAAAATAGTTATTGCATGCATCTCAAGTGATGTATTTAAAAGTTACCTCTCCCTCCTAATTATATATGCTACATATCATTTACATAGGGTAGTAACATGGAATAAATAAAAGTTAATTGATAAGACATTCAAGAGACTATCAAATTAAAAGATAAGCAACTAGTGCCAGTGACCAAAATTAGGATGGGAATAAGAATTATGATGGCCTTATTGATTAGGTTATTTGAATATCTAAGATTCAAATTCATATTTATTTATGAACATATACACATAAATCCAAAACATTATACACATTGAAAAATATGTCTACCCTAGGTATGGATGGATACCTATGAATCCCCCTACCTAAGATATCTAAAAGTATTATAAATACACTATTAATTAGGGGAGACTATTGGTGGGGTATTAATGAAGATATGCATAAGAGCAAGAAAAGTTATTTTCATGGATCTCAAATCATGATTATGATAATGTGCTATGTAAACTATAATCGATTCTATGAAGTAGGTAGGTATAGAGAATATTATTCATAGGTGACATTACCACATAAGGATTGGCATCCACATGGTCAGGTGCAAAAACATATCAAGGGACTTGGCATTATCTATTAGAATGATCCCTATGACCATGAATTCTTATTACTCAATTCTACTTATCATGACCAAGTAAATTAAAGTGCACAATTAGTTAATTTGAAATAATACATCTTAAAAATTATTCAAGGGTAAATTTCTATTTTTTATAGTGGATGCACATACTAGACTCCCACTAGCTAGATGATGTGATTTATCAAACTTTTGGGTTAATAAGCCCTCTTATCTAGAAAATGATCAAGGGAAACCCTCAAAAACACCCCATATGACACTCAAAGCTATAAAGAAGCAAATAAGGTACTTGATACTTCACTTGGGAAAGCACAAGATAAACCTATTTATCTTGACTCTTTAGATTATGAGGGCCCTACCTAGATAGATGTTGCATCAGGACTAGAAGTTATTGTTATGGTTACATCATCCATATGCACACAAGAGTAACCTTATATAAATAAGAAGACAACCATGAGAAATCCTAAGGCTCATCCCCTCTATAGATCTCAACCATTAAAGCACCATCAGTAAAAGTATCCACATAAGATGTAGTTGGAGGTGAATCTATTGATGAGGAGGTATAAATTTAAATATCCAAGATCTTGAGCCTCTAATACATAAAGTGGAAATCCCCATTATATGAGTATCTATTAGGTGAGAAAGAAACCCCTTCATTTTCCACTTCTCCTATTGTGTCTCATGTCTCTCCTTTTACTATTAGTACTTTTGATTCTTTTTCACTCAATCATGTTGGTCCCCATCCCCTTTTGGTCCCTAAGGTGGAGGTTTTTCCCACACAACCAAGTGCCCAACCAACCTTATTGTTCCAAAGGTAGAGGACACTTCATTTAGCCTTATTTTTCTTACTCCCCTAGTTAGTCTTCCCCTAATTACATCTTTTGTATCCACCCCTATTATTTATACTTATTCCTTCCACTATTATCCTATCCCATATAAAGACAAAGAAAAAGACAACAAATAAGGCTAGGGGATAATTTAATCCCCCTAGTTCCTCTCAAGACACTATGGTGATAATAATAAATAAGGTTGAGAGGAAGAAGCTAGTTTACAAAGTTCACCCACTACCTCAATATGGTGGAGTGGACTAGTCTATGATTATCTAGCCTTTACTTCTTAATCCTGTAATAGTAGAAACATTGAGGTAGACATCAAGATAATTATTGGGTGAGACTAAAATTTAAGAAACTCAACCCATGGTTCTAGCCTAGCTAGTCCTCCTATTGTGGGTAAAAAATATGCAATCAGAGGCTTTTCAAAGGTCTAATCTTATAATCATAGAATTTCCCACTATAAGTTTTATATTTTAAAATTCTACAGGGAGTGTGTAGAGGGGAAGGAAGGGGAAATTGGAATATGAGACTGGGAGAGGGGTCATATTAGAAGAGAGACAAGAAGTATTTACCTTGTATAAAAATAAAGACATGAAATTAGGGTAGTCCTCATAAATGAACAATTTCAAATCTTATTTTTAAACTCATAAGGATGCTTTGGTGGAAATACATGAAGGAATTGAGATGGAAAGAAAAGAGCTAGAGAAATAACTAGAAAAAATAAGGGAACAATAGTAAATTATGGATATTTTACTATAGCTAGAGATATATGAACATAATGCAACATCTGGACTGTACAATATCCTTGAATCTATCAGTGCAATGAGGGAAGAATTGGCACCTCATATAGTATAAACTACTAAATTGTATAATTATTTGAAATTAGAAGAGAATAAATTGAAATTTCTTATTCTTTATACCACTAGTAAGGAATATGAGCACCTAAATATGATAGCACCATTAGAGGCTAACAATGCCTTCAATTTGGTAGCCATCATGACACAAAAGGATGAACAATGGATCAATGTAGTTGAGGCATTAATGCATAAGTATGTAGAGCATGAAACTCTCATTTTGTAGATTTTGGATGAGCTAAATCTCTCACAAGCCAAGAATTCTATAGGTAGGATTATTAATAAGGCTAATTTTGATTAGCTCCTACAATAGGTTTCAGTAAGCTTCAAACAAAACTTACAAGGAAAGACACTAGAAAAAATACAATCCAATCTTAATTTTGATAAGAAAAAGGTCACAGAGGTTGAAATATCTAGAATAAACTTTAGAAACATAAAGAATGATCATGTAAGGCTCCTTGAGCAAGTCACTAGAGTACATAGACCTCTATTACTTAATATGGATATAATAAAGTACCAACATGTCATTGGTGAAAATAACTATCAAGTGTTGGAAGAAAATAGTAAAGATGATGATTCAGCTTATAGTTTGATGCAAGTTATAACTTTAATGCCTCCAACAACATCCAGTACCATGTAAACACCCAATCAGCCTTAATTTGAAGATTAATTATGTATGTACACATGTAGATAATACTTATCTTTGTGCTTATAGTTTACTTCCACTTAACACATAAATTTAAATTTAGTTGAACTGTAAGTAAGCATGCACATGTTGTATTGCATAAAAATAGGGCAACTGATCTTGATGTAGTTGTAATTAAATATGAGCATGTACACATGTAATTTTAATGCTAAAATTATAACTAAGATTCTAATTATGTAATGTAATTATGAGTTCACATGCACTTAGATGATGACATACATACCCTCCCCAAGTCTATATATTCATGTAATTATACTTTTTAAAAGGTTGGAAGTTTTATCAATACAATAAGAAATCAGTTTTCATTGTGATTCAACTGCGTTGGTATTATTTCATTCTATTTATATGTTGTTAACATTTTTATTTCTTGGTTGTGTTAATACATTAATTTTAAGTGTGAAAAATCTATGGATAATTCTAATTGTTTTCATTAATGTATGCTAATATTATATGTGCAAAAATTATTCAAAGTTAGTAAATTTCATTAATTATTAATCAATTGGTTAAGACTATGTTAATATTCTTAGTGTATACACATAATATTTTTAACTTTTATCAATTACTGATGCTTTACATCTTGAAAGAATCCATCAAAACTCAATCTCTCTAAGTTCATGCCCTAATGGGTGTATCAAAAAATGGGTGGTAGACCTTTGGTGCTTCACAAGATTTTTGTTCCTTTTTGCCACATTATTACCAATCCAACTAGTTCCCAAAACCTTTCCCTGAGCTATTTATCCTCCCTTGCATAGTATTCTAGTCTTTTTCCTCTTTCTATCCTTCATTTCCTATCTTTTCACCCTTTTTACCTCTTTATCATACTAGGTCAACCTCATAGACCTAGTATAGTTTGGAGACCTTTTCTCTCTTTTTGTTTGTTAGCCTCCCGACTGACCTAACACAGACCTAGTGAGTTAGCCCACAAATGTGCTAGGTCAACCAAGTTGACCTGGCATAGTTAACTTTCCTATATAATTTTAGGGTAAGATACTCTTATAAATATAAGTTCATTTTGATCATTATTCATATATAAAATCAAGAGTTATTATTCACTCGCACTTCTTCACAATCTACTCTTGTACCATTCTAATTGAGAAGACATAGTTTAGGTTTATTATTTTAGAGAATCTAGTCTTTTGGATAGATCTTAGTTGATTTGGCCTAATAAAGTGGTCCTTATGAACCACAAAACCTCTTGTAAATCCCCTTGGGCTAAGGGAGAGATTAAGTCTCAACAGGTTCACATTTAGGTAAGTATATTCTAACTTTGTTCTCCATTCCTTTAGTAAATAGAAGTAACATAAGTGTTGGCTTGAATAATATTACTCTTAATATTCTATGTATTAGGGTGTTACTCATACTTACTTTATTTAAGGTTCCATATTCATGTTTTGATTTATTTGCTTTACTAACCCCCACTTTGTGCCACAAGCTTTTGTGTGCACTAGATTATATTTACTTTTTTTGTTATTATATTAGTGAAATATTAAATCATAGGACTCTTTTAGGGTTGTTATGCGATTGTGTTAGACTATAGGCTTTGGAACCCTATCTCACATGGTGTGTTGTGACAAGTTATCCCCTAACTAGATCTAATGGATCCTCACATTGGTCATGCTCCTACTTAACATTTGTATGTTCCCCAATTGAAAGTGTAGGTGTGCTCTATCCCATCTGATCTAGGATTCACTTATGGACATGATGCATTTTTGATTGCATACATTTTGATGAACCTAACATGAATCAAACCCTTGTAATATTTATTTCACTTATTTAATTTCTATTCATCATTATTTTTATCATATCTTTACTATGTTGGATCAACCTTATCGACCTAGTTTATTTATTTATGTGTGTAAGTTTTTAAGAATAGGTAAATGGCTCAACTAGATCGACTTAGTACAGGTTTTAAAACTTGAAAAAAAATATTCAAATAACTAGATTGACTAGCTTAACCTAGTATAGGTTTTTTCCAGTGTTTAGATTTCCAATTTAGTTAAGTAGTCAACCAAGTTGACCTAGTGCATTTTTAGCACTTTTCAAAAGGTCTATGTATTGCTTGGTCAACTAGCTCAATCCAATTTATAGGTTTTTGATAGTTTTCTACAAGTTTATTGATCAAAAATCTTCTCCTTTTCATCTCTAAATGATTTAGGTTAGTTTCTATTTCTTTGTATCTTTTTGTTTCTATTATTTCCTTTCACAATTTGCATTCTTCAAAACTGCCTCTACACAGTCAATTAGGTCAACCCTGTGGACCTAGTTTTGTGTTTTATGTTTTTTGAATAACTCAATCAACCTAATTAACCTAGTTCATTTTCAAACTTTGTTTTTACAGTATAGGTTTGACCCTATCGACCCTCTTCTATATGATTTTTTATGTAGTTTCTCAACTATACCTTTTTTTAAAGTTGGAATAAACCATATATGTTAATAACATCTTTATTTTTTAGTTGTTTGCATGCTTAGAATAGCTCACATAGTCTAATTAGGGGATTTTAAATTAATCACTTATTTTCACTATTTTTATTCTTTTGCACACATGACCAAACCACATAAACATCAACAAGTATTTTAAACATTTGACTACTTAGGCCAACCTAATTAGATTTCATCACCAAGGGGGAAGCCAAATTGATGCTCTAGTCAAGTATAAAACATGGTTAATGGTTTATTTTGGTTAAGCGCCTGAAATTCTTATTGTTGTAGTGTGTGAAGTGAGGGTGTAGGCCCTAATACCAAGCTTATATAATTTACACTACAGTCCCTTTCATCCTAAACTTACAGAAAACTATCCTTAAATTGTTATCTAGTACCTTGCTTATATCCAATCTCTCTACACTTAAAATCATTCTTAATAATCTAATCAACATTCTAGGTTGACTGAGTAGCTAGCTCTACTTTCAATTTTATTTCTTACTCTTTGATCAATTGTGTGTGCAAAATCTTATATTATCCAGTGTTAGTACAATATTTTTGTTTTATGTGCATTAATTGAATTGGCCAACATCAATTCAATTGGCCGTGTGTTTATTTTTTGCCTTCAAATTATCTTATTTTATTTCTAAACTTGTTATCAATATTTTTCCTCATCTTTATTCATTATACTAGTTCGACCTAGTCAACCCTATACATTTTTTGGCTTTTGTTCACTACACTAGATCAACCTGGTTAACCTAGTACAGTCTACAAGCCCTATTTCCTACACGAGGTCAATCTGGTTGACCTAGTTTTGTTTCCTAATTTTCCTATTTTTTACTATAATTTCCCATTTCTCTAGTTTTGCATCTTGTTCATATTTTTTCAATTAGAATGAGGTCTCCTATCAAAATATTTTTGGACAACTTAAATCCATTTAGATACTATATGGGATGTTCATTCCTCCCTCTCTTTTCCTCCAAATAGAACCACCACTCTTGGGGCTCCTCTTCTCCTCCTTCATCTACAAATTATAACATGGTGTAATTAACACCTCAAGATGAATTTAATGGATCTAATCCTTTCCATACTTATCAATATACTTCTCAATCTCTCCAAACCACTGTAGGAATGATTGATACAAATCTCTTTAACAATCCCACTAATAATCCTCCCCCTAATACTAATTTGGGGAGTGCTTGAACCAACACTAACTCACCTCTAGATACAACCCAACTCTTAGCTCAATTTATTCAACAAATGAACATCATGCAAAAATCTAATATCAACCAAATGACACGACTTCAAAAACACATAATTAATGTGGCTAATCAATTTCCAACTATTCATCCTTAAGCTAATCCTAATTATATTCCTCCACCTCTTTGGGATGCCTCAATTAATGTTATTCCTCAACCTATAATGAATAATAAGATTCTTTAAACCATTCAAAATGAGCCTTTAGCTCCCTTCATTGTATCCATTGATATTGGTAATATAACTCCAACTATCAAATATGATGGGACTAAAGACCCTATTTTATTCATAAAATCCTTTGGCAAACTTTATAAAGAGTGGATCCAAACTAATACCTTTGCCATAAGTAAACTATTAGTCAAAACAATCAACGGTGATGTATTAGAATGGTATAATAATTTTTTTCAACATTCTATTTGGCAATTTGAAGATTTGGTCAATCCTTTGATCAAAGAGTTTCAACATAATGATCTTCCTTAATATTATTTGTCACTTCATAAATTATAAACAATCTCCTAATGAATCAACTCATGACTTTATTAAAATATGAAAATCCTTAGCTCATAAATCTGATCATAATATGACTATTGATAATTTATTCAAACTCTTTATTACCACTCATACTCTTACTATTAATACAAGGTTTGAACCTTTACTCCTCAAAATATTAATGAAGCTCTTGACCAAGATAATAATCAATCATTTCTTATGAATCAATTCAAACCCAATCATAAACTCTTAAAGGGTATTTTCAAACATCTAATGCTATCACTAGTAATACTTCCCAAACCAAACATGCAATTATGAAATTTGATGTTCTTTTACCATCTCATGTACCTCTTTAATTTAAATAAATGCAACAATTTTTACCACCCTCAAATCCTTTCATTTATCCCAATGTTCCTCCTAAATTGTATGATCCCAATCTATTATATTGGTTCCATGCTAACATTAAGCATTTTTATGAATTTTGTATAGGGCTCACTATGTATGTTGTTTCTTATATACTTGGTGACTCATTCAAGTATGAGGCTATGATCAAACTTCATTGTTAAGAGTATGTTATTACATCTCAAAAATGACAAAACTTTAAATCCTCTACTTATAACAATACAAAATCTTCTTCAAATAATAATCAATCAAATGTTAAGGATGTCTGTGCCATCAATGTTGTTTATGACCTATATTATAACAAATCTGAATATATCTATTAAGGTTAATTATGAACATAAACTAGCTCACAAAGATCTTGTTACCAAGCCTAATAAATCATTTTTAGAAGAATAATTTCTTAAATATACCACCACCAACCATGATGATTCAAAAGTACGTAAGGAATAACTTCCTCCTTCCAATCCTCCCACCACATCTATACCTCCTAAATATAATTTTCCTTTTAAACCTTATGCTATTTTTTTTAATCACATTGGAATTTAATTGAATAAATCAACTCTATGCCTTGTAATATTCTTCTTATGGAGTTGGTTCACACTTCACCTTATCATCATAAATTTATTATGCAACAACTTTAAGAAATTGAAGATCCATCTTCCATAGATGAAGAACCACCTTATATATATTCTCAACCAACTAATGTGAATACCATTGAGACTATGTGTCTTTATTCCAAGCCTTCCATTTAATTTCTTGAAGAGGACATGATCAATGATGAAATTATTTTTCACATCGATGATCTACCTCTCTTTATCAAAGTAGCCATTAATACCACCCTTATCCAAAAATTTCTAGTTGATGAAGGTTCTGGTATTAATGTCATATCCTTATGGCTCATTCAATAAATTTTTTATAACAAAGATCATCTTAAACAATCCCATCTTACATATCATGTATTTTACAAGACTAATCAAAATCCACTTGGATACATTTGGCTTCCATTGACCATTGGACTTAATACTATTAGAACCAAGCTTATGGTCCTTGATCTTCCTTATAAAATTCATCTTGGTCATCCATGGACTCATAAAATGAGGGCCATCACCTCTTATGGTAGTTAGTTTATTAAATTATTACATAATGGAAAATGTTACAAACATGAAATTGACCCCAACGTATGGAGCACCTAGCTTCCCATCCTAAGCCTCAATATCAAATTCCTACAATTTATAAAAATCAATAGTGCTTCTTCGCCTAAGTTCATCAACATAAATCTTTATCTTCAAGTTATTCTTGTGGATTTTGATGATTATGATCCTAATGAATTTCAACACACTTTTAATACTAAGAAACTACCCCCATATATTATGGATTGGCTTCCTCCTTCTCTCTTACCCAAAGATCATATTGTTCCTATCATGGATGAGATTACCAACTTTCCCCCTCTATGTAATGATTAGGAGCCATCTTTACCTAAATATTCCTTCACTTGAAATGATTTTAAAGTGTCTAAATTATTCCAAGATCCTTTCACCATGTCCCCTCATAAATTTAGTAACATTAGGATTTCACCTTCTGAAACTCCCCCCAATTCTAAAGCATGTATGATTTCTCCAACATATGATGACAACTATATCATGACCCAAGCTCACTCTAGATACTTGGATGTATAGCACTATCAAAAGATTTTAGACCAAATTCATTCCTTTAATTAGGATGTGTATACCATATCTACACATCATGATTTAGATTTTGAGAGTCATGTACTTCCTACCAATCCTCCTCTTATTGATACTCCTTGAGTGGTAGAACAACTTACACCTTCCCAACCTATAAATGCTCCTACATCTTCTCTATCTCCTATAGATCCTATCATTTACTTAGATTATTCTCCCAACATTAAATCCATCCATACTCCTATCTCTCTGAAGCAATCCTCTTCGTCTACTTCTAAAATTATACTAGATGCCAAGGAAACTGATGTCCATCAGATTCATTCTAAATATGATTACCATGGCAATAAAATTTTAGATCTTGAAGTAAATGTTGAATGGTATGGTATTGTTCCTACCTTGCCTAGTGAGTAATCTATTATTGAGTTACTTCATGCCTGGGAACCTCAAATTCCTTGGTAACATCATAAACTTGGAAATTTTAAGAATAAAACTCTTTACTTTAACAACTTTATCACTAGCATTAATCCTAAAACAAATCCAATTTAAGACTTTCGTAATGTACCTTACCATTTTCAAGATGGTAATGCCATCCTTATCAAAAATAAAACTCATATCAAATATGGTACTACATCTTCTCCTTGACCAATTACAATTTCTTGAGAACTCTCACCATCTGACCATGACAACTTTAGCTTATTATTTGATAAATATCAAGAGGTATTCACTTGGTCCTACTAAGACATGCCTGATATTGACCCTAGTATTGTGGTTCATAAAAACATCACTTATCCTAATGCTAAGCCACTGCATCAAAAACAATGCAAATTCCCACCTAAATTTACTAATCTATGTCATAAGGAAATCATTAAATTACTAGATGATAAGTTCATTAAACTAGTGGATTATTCTGAATGGGTTTCTAACATTGTTCCCATTTAGAAGAGGGTCATGTGGTCATCCACATTTGCATTGATTTATGCAACCTTAATCTTACTTATACTAAGGACAACTTCCACCTACCTTCAATATATGACATTGTCTATTCCACAGTTGGTTACTAAAAGTTATCTCTTATGAATGGCTTCTCAAGATACATTCAAATTCACATTGCTCCTAAGGACCAACATAGGACTGCTTTCACCATAGAATGGGCAACTTGTTGTTACATCAAAATTCTCTTTGGACTTAAAAATGTCAGAGCTACCTACCAATGTGATATGAATCACATCTTTCATTTTCTCATCTATAAAATTATTAAAACTTATGTTGATTATCTAATTGCTAAATCCAAACATCGTAAGAACCATCTTTCTGATCTTGCTATCATCTTTGACTGTATCCTTAAATATAGAGTTAGACTTAATCCTTTCAAATGTGTCTTTGGAGTCACATCTAGAAAATTTATAGGATTCTTAGTATCTCTCTCTCTATGGCATTGATTTTGACCCAGCCAAAATTAGTGTTATTTTTAACATACCAATTCCTTGATCTATTTCTAATATTCAAATTTATTTAGGCAAACTTAAGGTAATTAGATTATTTGTCCCTAAAATGGATTATTATATTTACTTCATTAATTCCCTTCTCAATAGAGGTAAACCTTCAAAATGGATAAATCCATGTCAAAAAGACTTCAATACTATGAAAGAGTCATTATTTCATCCACCTACATGTTGTCCACCTTCCAATGATAAACCATTAATTCTCTATACTTATTCCACACGTATTTCATTTGGGGTAATTCTTGACCAACAAGATGATACAAGAATAAATATTGTTTTTTAATAAACTATTTAAATCCTCATTGATTATAAGACATGCTATACCAAAGTTGAATGTGATTTCCTCACTATCTATTTTGTGTTTGAAAAGCTTCATCATTATATGATATACCAAACTACATATGTCATCATTCATTCTGACCCCCTTCATTATTTATACTCTAAAGCCTTTCTTCCTAGAGATAGAATTAGTAAATAGATGGTGTTACTTATGGAATTTGATCTCTAGATCATCACTCAAAAGTTATTAAAGGGCAAGTCATAGCTAACCAACCTATTATAGCTCCCATTCTGGACACTACTTCACTTCAAGATAATCTTCTTGATGACAATATCCTTTTCATTGAAGGTCTTAATCAAGCTATATCCCTTAAAGACTATTTTCATAGCTTTACTACCAATCTTGAAGAAACTTTCCCTCCCTATGGTACTACTAAATCAAAGGTAGTTATCGAGGAACTCCCTAAAATTAATGTTGAATTGCATGAGGATACTTGGACCCTCAACTTTGATGGTGTTAAATGCCTTCAAGGAGATGGGGTAGGTTGCATTCTCACTAGTCCTCTCGATAAGATCATTCCTTTAGCTTTTCACTTCACTTTTGATGTCACCAACAATATGGCCAAATACAAATCTCTTATCTTAGGCATGAGAGTTGATCTTAATCTACACATCAAATATATTCATGATTTAGGAGATTCTCAGCTCATTTATCATCAAGTTAATGGTGATTATCAATGTAAAAGTGAGAACCTCATTACCTATCATCAAATTTCAACCACTCTTACTATGAAATTTTTCTCTTTCACTATCGAGCCTATTCTTTGAGACCAAAATTCCATTGTTGATTCTCTTGCCTCTTCATCTTCTCTCTTTCATCTTCATCAAGTTATTTTTTTATACTTCCTTTAATAATCAAATCCAAAAATATCCAACATCTACCTAACCACCTAATTCACTTATTTGTCACATCGAGGCTATGACTATTAGATAAATCCCTTGGTATCAAAATATCATTCAATACTTAGAACATCAAACTTATCCTCCTAATTTAGATTCTCATGAAAAGACACACATTCATAAATAAGATTTAAAGTATTTATTTTGACATAACATCATTTTCTATCACAATGTTGAAGGTACCTTGCTCCATTGTGTTATGCAAGATGAGGTTCATCCTCTACTTGAGCAAGCACATGGGGGCATTTATGATGGTAACTATAGTAGACATGCTACAACATGAAAATGCCTACATATGGGTTATTTTTAGCCTACTCTCACAAAGGATGCAATCAAATACGATAAGAAATTCAATCCTTTTTAGATTTATAATGATATTATCCATTCACCTCCTACTGAGCTTCAAACTATCAAATCTCCTTAGACATTTTTCACATAGGGATTCAATCTCATTGGTAAAATTCCTCATTCCCATTATGGGCACATCTTTATCATCACTACTACCAAGTACTTTATTAAGTGGGTAGAAGCAATGCCCCTTGTTAATGTTACCAATCTTACCATTTTCAAGTTCATTATTAACCAAATTATTTTTTGCTTTGGCATTCCCCATACCATCATTTTAGACAATGGTGGTAATTTCAAAAATAAACATGTTAAACAAATTTATACCAAATTTAAGATCAATCACAAGTTTTCCACACCTTATCATCTGTAATGTAATGGTCAAGATGAGGCCACCAAAAAAATTCTTCAAAATATAATTTTTGAAACCCGCATGGATTGACATATTCATCTTTACCCTACACTTTGGGCCTATCAAACTAGCATTCGTACTGCCACTCGAGTAACTCCATTTTTCTTAGTCTATGGTTTTGAGTCGGTCCTTCCATTAGAATTTAAGCTTCCCTCTCTACATATATCTATTGATAGCATTATTCCTGATGAAGAATTATGTGAATCTCAGCTTTATACCCTTGATCTTCTTGATCAATGTCATCTTTCTGCATTGCAACATAATTACCAATACAAAGCTTGAATCACCTGATGACATAAAAAATGTGTTAAATCCCACACTTTTAATGTTGGTGATCTTGTCCTTAAACTAGACCACACCTATGATAAACAAGGTAAATATGCCCAAAAATGGTGGGACCCATATTTAGCTAAAGACATTCTTGGCCTCAGCACTTATCATCTTCAAACTAATAAAGGCCATATTTGTAAAGAGACCACAAGCCCTTAATTCCTTAAAAATTACTTTTCCTAAAGGTTTATTTCTTGTCATGTTTTTTTATCTATGTCTTTCTAATAATTTTTCTAGGTTACTTAAGCATGGGTCTCTCCCTTTACAGCAGTGCCCTCTTTTCAGAAACCTCTAAGCCCTCCCTTTTGGTATTTTGGTTTCTTGATGTACCATAGTATTTTTGTCTTCTTACATTTTCTCTTATTTTTGGCACCCCTTGGGTTTTATTTTATGAGTTGATTTGTAAGACTGTGGATAGGACCCAACATCCCTCATAAAAATCACCATCTTTTAATCATTTCCTTCTCTTTTTGCCACTTGCCAATGTTATTTTGGCATCCTTTGGGTTTTTCTTTGTGAGTTACTTTGTACAATGGCTACCTCACTTTTATTTTTCTCTTTCTTATTAGCACCCTCATGGGTCTCTTTTTTATGAGTTGCTTTATAAGACCATAGATAGGACTTTACTCTCCTCATAAAATTACCATCTTTTCATGTTCTTGATCCTTGTTTTCTAATTTAGCTTTTGCTTCTTTTTTTAGATGAAATCTATAAAAAAAATAATGTTAGCATGTTTTCATTCACTTCCATCTTTCTTATGATAAAGAATCACACTTTACCATCATTGTATCCCTCCTTTTTCCCTTTATCACATTTTTGTAATTTGAAGTAATTTACATTTTTCCATGTGTCATTCCTCTTGATTTCCCTTTCTTTTCATCTCTGCATTAGATAAAACAATGTCAAAGTCAAGATAAAACTTTTATTTCACCTTGATTTATGAAGTTCTTTTTCTTAGCCATCTTGTCCCAAGTTTTCAAATCAAAGTCATATTTAGCACCCATGTTTGGTTTTCTAAATCTGTATGGAAGAGGAATCTAGAAAAATACATCAAAATAAATTTAAAATCCAAATCATTTTAAAATAAAAGGAAATAATATTTAAAAGGCAACTTACAAATGTCAAAAGTCAAATTCACACTAAAAGACATGATTACAAGCACATCTCCTATTTTAAATCAAAGCTCAAAATCCACAATCAACTTCACAGAGAGCCAAAGTCCTTTGGGGTGTAGTAGGCCAATAGATTGGAATATGGGATTTCAAAAAACTCTATGGTAATACCTACTTTCTCATGCAAATACCCAATCTTCGTAGTCCTATGTAATGGGTACTAAAGAATAGGGAACATGGCTTGGGGAGGTAGGTCCATTTTAATTTTCATTCATATAATCTTCATGGGATGATCTATATACTCTATTTGTTGACCCAAGACTTGTGTTGTTAAGATAAATTATTCATAATTCTTCAAGTTGAAAGTCCTATTGTTTTGACAAACCTAATTTGAGTGTCTTAACTTTAATAAAGAGTTCTCTCTACCTTGGTTTTGCCTTCATTATCCCCCCTTGATAGATAAATTATGATTCCAAATCCATTTTCCCTCTTCTCTAAATTCATTCTTCTTCATCTCTTAAAAACATGATAGCACTACTTTGTTTCAATTCCATCTATCCTTAGAGTGAAACAACATGTTTGAGCAACTATGGATTATTCTTTCTTTATACCATGATTTTACATTTACTAAAGTTACTTTAATTTCCTTTAACCATTTTTCATGATTTTGTTATCTTGTTATTACAAACATCTGTGTTTGTACCCTTTTTTCATTGTTGAGTGAGATGTGGTTTGTGACTACTCACTTGATAATATTGTTTTCCATTTTATGAATCTTTTTTCCATTGATGATTGAGATGTGGATTGTTACTACTCACTCATCAATGTTTTTTTACCATTTTTTCTTTTTAGTTAGTCTTTTTACCATTTGTTTTCATTTTTCTTTTACCATCTTGTTTGACATGTATCTTTGGTTTGACTTGGTGAGTTTTCCTTTCTTACTTTAGGATAGCTTGTTTGAGTTTTTCGGTCTTTCATAGCCTTGGATTTTTGGTTACCCAATTTATCTTATTATTTGACTTGGTCATTTGGTCTAATATAGCACCTATCACCCCAGCTTTCCAAATTTCTCAATTACATCATGTCCTCATAGCACTAGCTATCTTGGCTTTTCTTGTATTTGTTTGTTTTTTTATCTTTATTTTTGTATTATTAGATTTTTTGAAAGTAGTATCTATACCTTACATAATAAAAACTAACAAAATAATAGACAACCATCCCATGATAAAAGGTAAGTCAAGGTGTGCATTACATTTACTTTTTAGTTATTTTATTTTTAGATTAGTTTCTATTTCAATAATTTACTTTTAGTTATTTTATGATTTTAAAATACTATAACTTTTTTTAGCATTAGTGTTATGTGTGTCTTTATGTTCTTTCTCAAAGCACCATCCCATGTTATACATTAGTGACACATGATGAGATTTGAGTGGGGCATATGTATACACATAATATTTTTAACTTTTATCAACTACTGATGCTTTACATCTTGCAAGAACCTGTTGAGAGTCAATATCTCTGGTGCATGCCCTAAGGGGTGCATCAAGAAAGGGGTGGGTAATACCTTTGGTAATTTGTAGCATTGTTTCCCCTTTTTCCACATTATTACCAATCCAACTAGTTCTCAAAAGCTTTCCCTAAGCTATTTCTCCTCCCTTGCACACTCTTCTAGTATTTTTCCTCTTTATATCATTCATTTCCTTGCTTGGCACCCTTTTAACCTATTCAACATACTAGGTTGACCTGGTAGACCTAGTACAATTTGTATACCTTTTCTCTCCTTTTTTTTTTAGCCTCCCATTCGACCTATTACAAACTTAGTGAGTTAACTCAAAAATGTGTTAGGTCAATCAGGTCAACCAAGCATAGCCAATTTTCCTAAAATAATTTAGCCTAAGATATTCCTATAAATACAAGGTCATTTTGGTCATTATTCATATATGTAATCAAGAGTTATTATTCACTCTTGCTTCTTCACAATCTACTGTTCCACCATTCTACTTGAGGAGACTTAGTTTAGGTTTTTTATTTTGGAGAATCTAGTATTTTGGATAGGTCTTGGATGATTTATCCTAACCAAGTGATCCTTACAAACTATAGAAACCTCTTATGAATCCCCTTTAGCCAAGGGAGAGATTAAGACTCGATGGGTTCACATCTAGGTAAGTATATTCTAAATTTGTTCTCCTCTCTTTTAATAGATAGAAGTAGCATAAGTATTGGCTCTAATAATATTATTATTCATATTATATGTATTAGTTTTTTACTCATACTTACTTTATTCTAGGTTCCCTATACATTTTTTTATTGCTTTGCTTTACTAACCCCTAGTTTGTGTTATAAGCTTTGGTGTGCACTATATCAGATTTACTTTTCTTATTATTATATTAGTGAAATATTAAATCATAGGAATCTTTTAGGGTTGTTATATGATTATGTTATATTATAGGATTTGTAACCCTATCTTGCATAGTGTATTGTGACAAGTGATCCCCTAATCAAGTCTAGCGGATCCTAAATTGGGTCATGCTCCTGCTTTACAATTGTATGCCTCTAATTAGAAGTGTTGGTTTGCTCTATCCCATCCACTCTAAGATTGATATATGGACATGATGTATTTTTGATTTCATACACTTAGTATGTAGGAATTTTTTCTCTTGGGTGTAGTATTTTAAGTCTGTGTGCAATAACTACCTTAGATGCCTTCTCAGTCAAAGCTGTAATCTCCTAATTAAGGGTGTGCCATAATAACTCTAAAGGAGAAAACTTCATTTAAGGCCATTAATTTTTTATACCATTTCCCCTAGACTTATTAAATATGCTTATCTATGAGTGTGTAACAACTAAAAATAATTAGCATTAATTATGGAAACACTTGTCGACCAAGAAACCAGCCTAAGAAGTGACCTCTTGAGACCACCAAACCTTATTTTTTGGTCTACCCTTCCCTCATTTTGAAGTTTATTTGATTAATACCTACCCATTCTATATTAGGTACCACCCATTTATCCCACTCACTTAGGTTTTATTTATTTATTAAGATTCATTTCACTACAAACAAACTTGATTAATAACCTACATGATCTATTTGTTATTCCATGATAAGGTTGTTTAACCCATACCTTCAACTCATGCCTTTGAATGGAGTTTACCTCCATCTAGATCCTAAAATGTTAAAGGCTACCTCATTCAAATTAAGGTTATGCACAAGATCCACATCGACAAAAAAATATGGTTATAGAAGGAGGGCAACTTTTGTGCCTTCCCTAGTGAGAGGTTATCCTTTACATTGAGTTACAATAGAGATTCTCAAGAGAGTTACCAAGTCTAGGGACCAAACCAATTTTTTGATTTCTCCTTATCAGCATTCAAAGGCATAGATCTATATCAATTATTACCAATAAACCTAGGGATAAAACATTGTATCTAATAATAAATATTCATCCTATCAATCATCGTATGTCCCAAAAATAACCTTGTCTAGTTGGATCTACCATTACCATCTCAGGAGACATGCACAATTTTCTTAGGAACCCAAATCAATATCTACCTTTTTTTCCCCTTTTAAGAGGAAAAATTGTATAGGAACACATCTATAATTTAAAGGTTGATTTAAGATTAATGAATGTTACTAATGAAGATTTTGCATGTAGGTTTTTCCCATTTACCTTGAAGGATGTTGCCTATGATCGGTACCTCAACCTTCAAGAGAGATTTATCACTTCTTAGAATGCATGTTAGAGAATTTTTATTTCCCAATTCAAATAATTTACCATCCTTTGATTGGTGTATCAAAATTTTACCATCATGAAGAGGGATCCTAATGATCCAATTCCAGCTTTCAACACTACGTTTTAGAAGATGTACACTTGGCTTAATCCATAGTATAGACCATATGAAGCATTGACATTAAAGATGTATAAAAATGCCTTGGACCCAATAAAAATAGTGTTAATGTAAAGAGATACATTTTCCACCACATTTAATTTATCATATGAAGAGGCTATTAATATTGATAAATAGTTGAACCCTCAAGTACCCAACACCTCTAACATCAATGCTAGTTTTCTAGCCCTAGATCTAGTCCCTAGTGTTAATAAAAAAGTTTCTCCTTTCAATCAAAATAAACTATATGTACTAAATCTTATAATGTATAAAATACCCAATCATAACTATGGTTATATGAATAATCAAGTAGATATGAATAATCATCAATAAAAGAAACATTTAATGCCCTCTAATATTGCAATTACACTAAGAATTGATTATACCAAATTAGAATTAGATTCCATCTAAATAATGGTCCAAAAATTGAGAAATGACTTCCTAAACATCGATAAGAATATGGGAAACACCATTAGATATAATAATAACTAAAATTATGGGTTTCAAAGATACAACATACCCTTAAGTTGGCTCATGAATAATATAGAGAAGCATCCTAACAAGTTGTCAGAGATCAACAAGTGGAAATGACTCTGCCTAATTGGTGTAGAGTTCATAATACATCACATCATGGTGAACTTGAATGTATGTAATAATATGTAGCATTTTATATATTCTAGTGGGAGATGGTAATGTAAGACTTGATGAATAATCCACCTAAGTTTCACCTAGAATTTGGATCTTCAAACACTACAATAGTATTTAAATGCAATAATATTTCTTCCTAGAAGAAGATGATAATAAAACATATGATAACTCTAATGAAATATAAACATTATAGTAATATCAAAAGGGTAAGTAGAATCTGATGAACAATCATCCATTCACAATGTCTACTCCTCCAAATAACACTACTATTATATCAAATCTAATATCCAACAATAATCCACCTCCCCCCAAAAGGGAATAAATAGCTCCAAAATAAAGAGGAACAAGGAAAAGAAGGGTATAACTTTATTAAAGACATGAAGAAGATCAAATCCAACATTACTCTTCATGAACTAACTCATATCACTAAATAAAAGGATCTCCTGTGGAGGTCTATTATTGGAAAGGTAACTACCATGAAGACAAAGGATACTCACACCAATGTCATATATAAAATTAAACTAGAAGATCCACCTTTCTTATTGACCTTCCAAGCATTTATAAACACTATCCATAATTTTTTATTCAATTTTCTAGCTTCAACCATAGTTATGCCTACTTCAATTTACCAAAGTTGGGTTTGACTCCAAGCCCATCAAAGAGAATGGTCTCATAGTTGGATAAGACCATGGTCCCTATAATAGGAGAGTTAAATGATTCATGTATCCAATTAGTGTCTAAACCATGATTAAAAATGACAATTGAAATACTTATACTGGATATTTTAGAAGGATATGGTCTCTTTTTTAGTCGATATTGGTTGAAAATTCTTAATGAGTATTTAACAACAAAATCATCTCACATTTGGTTACCATAGAGAGGCATCCCAAGCCAAATTCAAATTTATTGAGAGCTAAGAATAAATCACCCAATAACTAAGTATAATAAAATATTGAATGAGTAAGTTATAAATCTCCTAACCTTGGGATTTACACCTTTACTACAAAGCATGAGGTACAAGAACTATAAGTCTAAGGATCTTCCTAGTTGTAGACTCTCCATTTAGATAGTGTAAGATCCAAACAAAGATCAGGTGTTGGTATTAAATTGGTGGACCCAAAAGGAAAGAAATACTTATAAACATAAAAGTTACATTTACCTTACACTAATAATAGATCAAAATATGAGGCACTAATTTTGGGATTGCATTTTGCTCTAGAAAATAATGTCAAATAATGACTGATATATGGAAACTCAAAACTGGTAGTCAATCATGTCAAGAACAAATACCAGTGAAAGATATCATATCCAAATAGGTAAAAACATAGATAATATTATTTTGTTGAGTCTTTTGAAACCTTCAACATAGTGGTTTTTCCTAGAGAATGAAATCAATTTTTTATTCAATGACTACTTCAATTCCCAATTTGGCACCCCTACAAGGATCCAAGGTATAAACATTCTCCTTTAAGCTAGTATCTTGTCCATTTATTCCAAACAATGTATAAATTTACAAGTCTTTGGTGATGACCAATAGATAATCTAGTTCTTGACTAAATCACAACAACTTGAGTCTCAAATCATTGATGGCAAGGAAATTAGTTACCTATTCCATGAAGAATTAGGGGAAGAAGGAATCATTCAGCTAAAGGAAAACTACCTCCCTCTGGGAATAGTTTCCTTGCAAAAGATATTTGATTTGAATCCTCAAGTTTAACAAAAAATGTGGAAAAAAATAAATGATTTTTAATTTAAAAGGGATAATCAAGGAGATAAGTATGGTCTATGATATGTTAACATTGGTCTCAACTGCACTCCAGAGGAAAGACAAAGGGTGAAGAATCTACTCACTCAATACAAGGATGTGATTATATGTATGTATACCTGAAGGTTTTCAACCTAAGGGTCATCACCCATAAAATCCCAATAAAGATAGACCACAAACCATTTAGTCAAAGGTAAAGGCTAGTAAATCATATCCTATAACCTCTTATTCAAAAGGATTTTTGAATACAAAAATAGTTTTTCCTATCTAATATTTTACTTGGGTGGCTAATTTAGTTCCAATAAAAAAATAAGAATGGAGAGATTAGGCTTTGTATTGATTTCAAAAACTTAAATAAATCTTCTGAGAAAGATAATTATCCATTTCTTTCCCTAGACGAATCCATCTAGATAGTAAGTGGTTCAAGAATGATGTCCTTAGGCAAACTTTCAGGATATAACCAGGTGTTGGTAAAATCAAAAGAGAGAATGAAGATATCATTCACCACCAAATAGGGTACTTATGCATATAAAATGATGCAATTTGACTTATTGACATAGGTTCCACCTTTCATCAAGCTATGGATCATGCCTTCTAGGGGATGATAGGTAAATGTATAATTATTTACATGGATGACCTCATAATTTTCTTAAAATCAAGGACTGATCACATAGGCCACCTACAATCAATATTTGAAAGATTCATAAGGTTTGGAATTTTTCTAAACCCTAATAATAGCATATTTGATCTCACATAAGGAAATTTATTGAGTCACATCATCACCAAAGATTGAATTAACATTGACCTAGATAGAATTCAAGGGATATCAAAAATCATAATTCCAAATAGTAAGAATTAACTCATATCTTTATTTGGGAAGATAAACTTTGTGAAAAAGTTTATACCAAGATTTGTAGAAATCCTTCAACCTCTGAATGTAATTCTCAAGCAAGGTGCTAAAGTGGAATGGACAACAAAGGCTTTAAATTCTTTTCAAGACCTTAAATATGCAATATCTCAGTCTGTTATACTAATAAGTCTAGACTTCACTAAATACTTCTTGTATTCATTCACTTTAGAACATAATATTACCATCATGTTCACCTAGAATAAAGATGAAAGTGAGCATCCTATTGTATTCATGAGCACAAACTTAAATTAAGTAGAACTCAGGTATTCTATGATAGATAATCAAATCTTTACCCTTGTCAAAACAACAAAGAAATTTTGACATTACAACTTAAAGAATAAGACCATCACCATTGTACCAAATCTTAATGTTAATCTCACTTTTGTACAAAATAAATTGGGAGAACATGAATAAAATTGATGGAAATACTACAAGAGTTTTACATAGAAAACAATCATGCCAAGATCATTAGAGGTTGGGAAATCATTCATCTAATGACTAAGCTTTACCCACACATCACCATTGAAGAGGTTTTTGAAAACCAAATATCTAAAGGAGACTGGTATATTGACATTATTCAATAATTTCTCATAGGTACCTATTCCTTAGAGCTCAAAATAGAATAGAGGAGATATTTGAGACTCAAATAAGATCATTACATGATCATAAAAGGGATCTTATATAGAAGCAATTATAAAGGCATCTCCCTGAGATGCGTATCATGAGAAGAATCTTAAGAAATATTTGAAAATTTACACCAAAAAATAGACAGTGGTCATCCCCTTAGAAACACCACAGCCCATAAAATTCTCATAATGGGTTATTATTATCCAAAAGTCTTCAACAATGCACATATTCATGTTAGAATATACCATGAATGTCAAATCATAAAAAAAATATAATTATACATAGAAATGCCTCTATATCCTATTATTTAAGAAAGATCATTTGTTCAATGGGGTTTGGACTTCATTAGGGTCATTAATCCCAATTTTTTAAATAGCCATAAGTTTATAATCACTACCACAGACTATTACACATGGTGGACCAAAGCTACAACTACAATACATTCAATATCAAAATATGTAATCAAATTTCTATAGGAAAATATCATTATTATATTTGGTACTCCCATCTCTATAGTTTGTGACAATGGGCCAACATTCCAATCAACTAAATTTACTAAATAGGACCATGAAAATCAAATCACCATCAAGTCATCATCCAACCATCACCCAAAATAAAATGGATTAGCTGAGTCAATAAATAAGAACATGATTGATGTCATTAAAAATTCCATAGTAGACAAACCTAGAGATTGGTATAATCTCTTGAAGTATTCATTATGGGCTGATCAAACAAGATACAAGCAAGCACTCAAGGCCTCACCTTAATTACTAGTCTATGGGAGACAATCTATTTTCCAAAACATGATTAAATTTCCAAAATATAAGTTTATGTAGGATTACATGGAACCAAGTGAGAATGTGGAGTCTCGATTTTTGGACATAATAGAAATGGAAGACTCAAGGATTGAAGCATTACATAATTTTAGTAAACATTAAGATATAGTAAAAATATATTTTGATAAAAGAGAAAAAATTTAAGCATTTAAAATATCTAGCCTAATGTTTCTATGGGATAAATCCCATAAAAATAAAGGATATGGTGAGTTTACCCCATTGTGGACTGGACCTTATCATATTTTAGAGATCTTGGGTAATAATGATTTTTGTTTGAGGGACCTCTAAGGAAACGAGATGGCATATCCAGTCAGTGGATAGTTTTTGAAGCATTAATTAATGGCTATACCATCTGGGGATGTCCCTAAGTAATAATAGATGTGGTGGTCAGAGTAGGATTAGAGTGGATTTACTACTTTGTTAGAATAGTTTCTTTATTTTCATATAATAGTTTTCTCTGCTTCCTAGGTTAGCATTCCCTAATTTTCATCATTTAATTTTATAGTTTAACTTCCTACTTACTAGATTAGACATTTTTCTTTGTCTTATGGTATTATGATTACCTTTTCTTAGTATTCTCAAATAAAGTATCCGACCTATTAGGAATTACTATAACATGTTCACAAGCCAAAGGATCAGCCTATGGGGAAACACACCAATAAAATGGATACCATTTTTTTTTTTAATTTCAAGTTTTACACCATGAAATTTTATATTTTTAGAATTAACATGTACAATAGGAAAATTATTTATGATTAGGATAACACTTAATACTTCAATCAAACATATAAAGGTTGCTCTCATTACTACATACAAATTTTAGAAAGTTTTTTCACTTTTCCTAGATCAAATACACTTATCA
This sequence comes from Torreya grandis, assembly GCA_037957365.1. Taxonomy (NCBI): domain Eukaryota; kingdom Viridiplantae; phylum Streptophyta; class Pinopsida; order Cupressales; family Taxaceae; genus Torreya; species Torreya grandis. The sequence goes on along the minus strand of JARHVA010000849.1, from coordinate 3,094,743 downwards.
TATTGATACTTGTTTGATAAAATAACCAATGATATATGTATATCTAGTAGGGACAATCTAGTAAACTTATGATTTTATATATACCATCTCATTTTGGTTTTTGCTCTCCCTATTCCAATATTATTATATAAAAAATATACTAAAATAAGGATAAATGTATCCCTAAAAGAGTGGTCCAAAAAACCTAAAGTAAAATCCAAAGGTGATTAAAATATCAAATGATGAAATAAAGATAATTTAACATGCATCATTTTAGAATATAGGAGGAGGAAAGAAAATGAACCCATAATACCTCTATTAGGGCTATGAACATCTTTCTAATAGTAGAGTAATGTCATAACACCCCTAGTTTTCAAATCTTTTTTCCTTAAAACAAAAATGAAACCTATAGTTGTCCCAAGTCTCTAATAAAGTTCTCATAACAAGGATAAAAATAATTACCTTCATCACAAAAATATCTAGGGTAAATGAAGAGGAAAGAATGTTTTATGTGGCTATTAGGAGTCTCTTTTATATGTTTGATTTAATAATTCTTTGTGGAATGGTTCATGTTTGATCTAAAAGCTTTTAACCAAAGGTTTTAAGTTCTAAAATACTTGGGATTATTTCCCCTATGAATTCTCCATTTGTTTTACCAAACATACCCTCATTCCTTTTATTTAAAATAGGGACCCACCATCTTTTAGAACATGGTCTAGCCCTATCTTAAAACTCTTCTAAAGGGAAAAGATTTATGTATTACACTAACTTCACTATTTGATATAACTATGAGCATGATTTTTTATTCTTCAATGTTAATAATTATGTTCTTCTTAAGTTTTGTATATGTTGAGTCTCATCTCATTGGTGTTTGGTGTAATTTCTTGGTGAACTTATTTGGTGAAGTTGTTGAAAATTATGTTTAGCAGGATATGGTCATTTGAACTTTTGTTTAGAAGCCTACCTTTAATAGTTTTCAACACTTCATATTTATATAGACCTCTACATGAATTTAATTTTTGGAGTTTTTATTTAGATCAATTTTTTAGGAGATCTATTCAAAATTCCTATTTATAGAACCTATGCAAATTTATTTTCCCTATACCAAATACTTTACCATCTAATTTTTGGCACTTGTTCTTCAAGAATCAAATTTTTGGAATTTTTACAATTCAGCTTACCTAGGTCCTCAAAGGATTTGTTTAGAAATACCTTTCAATGAAATTAATTGACATGAACTTGGTCTTTGACAAAATTATTCAAAACATTCATTTAGTGAGTTTATCTGACTCATTTTGGTCTTCAAAGATTTTATTCGATGAAAGTGTTTAGTGATAATAGTTGAAATTTTGGTCTTTGGAAAAAGTGTTTGGCTCATTGAGGTCTTTGGAAAAATAGTTTGGGGCTTTTCTCTGAGTCATTTTTCTCTTCAATAAAAGTGTTTGGAATTTTTATTCAAGAGACTTGTTCACCTCACAAACATGTTATATCCCAACTCTTGACTACCGAGAGCCCCATGGCATAGTAAACCAAATCCAAAGAAGTGATAAAATGACACTTAGAAAAAGGAAATGATGTTCTAATCTTACTATGAATCAAGAGTGCATATTTGGCATACCCACCAAATGAAGTGACAAAGTTCGAACTGAACAAACAAATAAAATTTATAGACATTAGACATTAATGGTGCATGAATTGGAAATAAATGACAAAGCTATATCAAATCATTTTTAATGATGATGATATCAAGTCAAATTGTGAAATTAATTATTCACCTATGATCAAGCTCTATATACCAATGTTTTTAGCGTAATAGTGTACTCAGGGGAGCTAAGTTGTTAACATGTAAACATAACTAGTATCAACACAATTGAATGGAAATGGCATCCTCATCTAAAGCATTTTGAGGAAATCTTCCCCCATAAAATTTGTGTATCAAATATTTAATAGAATATAAGGATACATTATTTGAACATGTAGTATTCAATAATGATTGTAACAACTACTCAACACTGTGGGAGGTGATAACTAGGTAGATGTGCATACACATGAATAAAATTTGAATCTAGATCAATGATAATTGGATATATACCTCATCCCATTAAAACATAAAGTGTTACACTTTGTAGCAACAAATAAAGAGGTTATACCATGCATTGACCTCTTATGAGACTTATTCTTCACTGTGAAGATAACTAAAGGAGCATTATTATACCATTTGAAGCATGACATAGTCATTACATACATCTTAGGTGATGCATTTCAAAGGTACCTCTCCCTCCCCATTGCATATGTTACTTATAATTTTCATAGGGTAGTAGCATGAAATAAATAAAAGTCAATTGAGAAGACACTCAACAACTCGATGCTCCTTAGGGAGACTATCAACTTGAAGGATAAACAACTAGTTTTAGTGGCCAAATGTAATATGGGAATCTAAGTTGGGATGGCCCTATTGAATAGGTTATTTATAAATCTAATAATTTAATTCCTCTGCCATGAGTGGGTTCTATTACTCAACTTAATAATGAACTTGGAGATAATATTCTCTTTGGGAGAAGTAATCGATGTAAGGCTATGAGAGAAAATCTTACATAAGGATAAGAGGCCTTAGGGAGGTCATTTATACATGATGTCATACCTCCTTAACACTATCTTTAACACACTCTATGATCAAAATAAGTCACTCTGAATCTTAGATCTAGACTATATCAATAATAATATATATGACTACTATTCTTTCACGCACATATACACATACACCTAGAACATTATATGCATTATTGAAGATGTTTCCCCTTATTAAGGATGGATATCCATGAGTTTTCCCTACCTATGATATCCAAAATTATTGTATATACACTATTGATTATGGTATATTATTTGTTATACCTAGATTACACTATCATCATGGTTATAGGCCACAAGTTATCACCTCTACACCTCCCTAAGTATGTCCTCGATAAATTGATGGAGCAATAAATTACCTAAAAATTATGGTAGGGTATTGATGAAGACATGCATAAGAGAAATAAAATCTATTTTCATGGCTCCCACATCATGATTGGGATAATGTTCTATGTAAATCGTAAGCACTTTTATAAAGCAGGTAGGTACAAAGAATATTATTAATTAGCCACATTACCATATAGGGATTAGGATCCACATGGTAAAGTTAAAAACATATCAAGGGAATTGTCATTGTCTATTAGTATGATCATTATGACCATGAATTCTTATTCCTTAATGCTAATAATGATGACCAAGTTAAGGAAAGTGCATAATCAATCAATTTGAAAGATTACCTCTTTAAAATTATTCAATAGAAACCTTCTATGTCTATATAGAATGAACATAATAGAATCCCAATAGTTATAGGAAGGAATTCATTAGACATTTAGGTTAATAGGCACTCTCAGCTAGAAAAATATCAAGGGAAACCCTCACAAGGCACCCCTTGTGACACTTAAAGCTTTAAAGGAGACATGGGTGCCTAATACTTCACTTGGGGGAATACAAGATGAACCTTTTTATCTTAACTCTTTTGATTCTTAGGGTCTTATCCATCTAGATGTTACATCAGTCCAAAAGGTTGTTACTATGGTTACATTAACCATAGACACATAAGGGGCACCTTATATAACTAGAAATACAACCATTTTTTACATGAGAAATCCAAGGGCTCAACCCCTCCATAGAGCCTAGTTGTTAAAGAACTATAAATAGAGGTAGATACATAAGATAAAAATGATGGTTAATCCAATAATTAGGAGGATTAACTTTATAGAGCTAAGGTATTCGATCCTCTAAGACACAAAGGGGAAAGCATCATTGCATGATTAGCCATCATATTAGCAAGTAGCCCCTTTAATTTTCACTTCTCCTATTGTGTCTCACATCTCTTTTTTTACTGTTAGTAATTTTGATTCTATTTCACTCAGTCTTATTGGTCCCCCTCCCCTCTTGGTCCCCAAGGTGGAGGTTGTTCCTACACATCCAATTACCCAACCAACCTTGCATGTTCTAAATGTAGAGGATAATTCCCTTACCCTTGATGTTCTTACTCCCCAAGTTAGTCTTACCCTAATTACATATTCTATATCCACACATGTTATTTCTACTATTGTTCCTTCCACTACTATCCCAACCCATAAAAAGATAAAGACAAATAAAAATACAATAAAGAATGTTAGGGGATTAGTAGTAAGCCCTCATCTCTATGTTTTATCTGCTTAGTTGAGTTTGTTAGTGCCTCCCCTTAGTTTCTCTTAGGATACTATGGTGATAACAACAAACAAGGTTGAGAAGAAGAATTAAATTTACACAGTTCACCCACTACCTCAATATAGTGGAGTGGACTAGTCTAAAATTATTTTGCCTTCACTTCATGATCCCCTACTAGAAGAAACCTTGAGGTATACATAAAGAGAATTATTGGGTGAGATTATAACTCAAGACACTCAGCCCATGGATCCAACCCATCTATTTCTCCCATAGTGGGAAACAAATATGCAGTTAAAGGCTTTTCATAGGCCTAATATTGTAATCATAGAGTTTCTTACTATAATTTACATATTTTAAAATTATACATGGAGTGTGTAGAGGGTAATGAAGAGTAAATTGAAATATGAGACTGATATAGGGGTCATAGTGGAAGAGATATAATAATTATTTACCTTATCTAAAATGAAGGATAGGAAATTGGGGCATTCCCCATATATAGAGTATTTTAAATCCTCTTTTGAAGCTCATAAGGACGATTTGGTGTAAATACATGAAGAAACTGAGATGGTAAGAAAAGAGATAGAGAAAGAACTAGAATAAATAAGTAAACAATAACAAACTGTACATGTTATAGTACTAATAAATATAGATGTCCAAAATGCTACATTTATATTATACAATATTTTGTAAGCTATTAGTACAATAAGGGTAAAATTTCCACCTCATATAGTATAAACCAATAAATTTTATATATATATATATATATATATATATATATATATATATATATATATATGTATATATGTATATATATATGTATATATGTATATATATATGTATATATATATATATATGTGTGTGTATATATATATATGAGATTTAATGATACTAAATTAAAATTTCTTATAATTTATACCAATACTATGGCATACGCCCACCTATGATTCAAGGTAGCTAATTGTTTCTCACATAAGAGCTCCAATTTTGCCAATCTAGTAACTCAATAGTCTTCCTCATTTTAGATTATCCTTTAATGAAATACACAAGGATGGTAGTTAAATATCAATAATAATTATTTTTTATGATCCATAAACAAAGGAATAAGGTGTCTCACTAATGGGGGTATAGACATTAGTGTGGTATTACCACATGGCTAGGAATATTTTCAAATGCCAATCATAGCCAAAGTCCTAGATAATATTTTTGATAATTTTTACAAGGGTTTTATTGGATACCTTAGCTTGGGTGTTACCATGGGGTAATATGGAGTGGAAAATATGTGTTTAATATGGAATTTGAATAAAAGGGCTACAATATCATTAGTTTTTAAGTGTGTGCCATTATCTAAGATGATATCCAAAAGGATGACATAACAAAAAGTGAGGTGATACAAGTATGAATTTAGAAATATTCTTACCATTTAAATAATTGAAATGGATTTGTCATATCACTCCAAGATCTACCAATGTCATAAATTTCTCAAAAACCCTGGGATTAGGTGAGATCAATGCATAACACAAAAGTGGGGTTCATAAATGTTTATTAACTAATTCATTAGTCAAAAAAAAAAAAAAAAACGGAGGTACATTATACAATGATATATTAGGTTACCAAAAAGGTAACAACTCAACTCATAATTATAAAACACAAAAGGTGTATTTTACTTAATGACCTTAACAACCATAAGTAATCCTACTAACAACTGTATATGTAAAAACCAAACGTGGGAAAAGCCTACACTAACACCACCTAAAGTATAGCTTAAGTGGGTAAAATAATTGGGTCCTAACAAAAAGACTTGATGAGGTACCCAAGTATAATGTAACTCCCATAAAATGGAAAAAAAGAGAAAAACCATAAGATAAAACTTCTCTCTAAAATAGAGAAAAGTGAGAGAAATTGAATGATCTAAGGACATTGAGCACAACCAATAATTCATCCACAAGTAAGAGAAATAGGTCACATAGAGAGGAGAACTAATAAGTATCCATAAAAGATGTTAAATATTCCTACAATAGAGCTTAAAAAAAAATGAATGTCATTGATGAGATCCTCTACCTGAAGACTGAAGAAACTCCATCTGCATCAAAGAATATTTCTTACCTTTAAAAAAGGAATAAAATGAATAGTGTACTAGAATTTTGCACATTAAAAAGTGGAAGATGAAGGAGGAATTATCACAGAAACTATGAGTAGGGTATAAAACAAAAACTGTGTGATAGGTTAAACAAGATTATTCACAAGAATTGAATGTAATGCCACTGAAGTGAACTTGTCAAAATTAGGTGAAATGAAGAGCGAATTGCACTGGAATAATGAATGGGTCCACCAAGTGCTTAATGGAACTCAAACCAAGGAACAATACTCCTCATTCATAGTAAAAGGGAAAAAAATTATACAATGAAGGTATAATGGGAGTAGAGGTAATGACGAACTATTGAATGCCCTAAAACTATGAAATAGATTGCTCAATGTTTGATGTGCCTTGAATCAATATACATGTTCCCTATAATATCTAAAATAAACTATAGGTATGTTGATCAGGAAATAACTCTTCAACATCTAAAATATGATAAGGAGATGGTAGATATGAGTCTCCATCACTGTTGTAGTCATTTATATTATAAGAAGATTCATCAATATCATAAGTGTGCTTAGGCTTAGAAATGTCATCAATTTCAAGTGAGGCTAATGAAGAATATTGGCATGAAATATTTATTGAAGGAATTTCCATGTGAAATGGAGAGCATATCTCAACAACCCTTAAAACTGAAGAAGACACTACAAATGAATCACATGGATCTATAAATTGAATATCCATATGAATAGAAGAGTCACTGGTGCTCTCACAGGGTGTACTCTCACTAGAAATAATAGATTCCTCTAAAGTACCAATATATGATGGCTCTAGAAGAAAAACATCATGCATAGGAATATAAGTATAATCTACTATGAGATAACTAAGGTTAAGTAGAATTTCATCCTACAGTGGTAAATCAAAATAAGGAAGAACATTATCCACCATGGATGTGTCCTCACAATAAATAGGAGTAGGAGAAGTGAGTAAAATAATCTCTAAAGAGATGATAGGAATAGGAGGAGTAGGAGTGATATAAATATCAATGTAATCTCTAAAAAGAGATGAAATAATGTTCTAAATAATGTAAGGACATGTTGTATGTCCAACATGGAAATAAATATCTATAGAAATATGTAACCATAAGGTACCAATAACCTTGTCACAAGTATTAGCCCACTTAATATACTAACTTAAGTTAGTATGGGTATGAATTTATCCATTTAGTAATGGATTATGATTCTTTCTCATGAGCAAGTGTTCCATGTAATCACACCAAGAAACATAGTTTATTTTTCAATAAAGAACCACTAGCATAGAATCAACTTTCTCCCCTGAGTGTCTCTCAAGTGAAGTTGGCATGACTGAGAGAAGATAAAAAATGAGTGCACAACTATATAAAATAAATAAAATGGCCTCTAGTTATAAAAAAAATTCACACTTATGAATAGGATGTCAGAAACAAATGAGAATCAATCCAAATGAGTAGTAAGTATAGGAATGAACACAATGCAAAAATGAGAATGTATATAGAAGACACTAAAGAATAAATAAAACCACATAATACCAAATTCAAACTCTTAATTATGACCCCTTATTAATTTTAAAATATAATAATGCTTCTATAGATTCTAAACACAATCGAGAATGTGTATTGAATAATTTATGCATAAATATGAAAGAATCAAAGGGACATTAGGCTATACCAATAATATGTCTAAAAGTGTATAATATTTAGTTTTAATGTAGATGTAGAGATATTGAAATTTATTCTAATGTGTATATCTTAAAAAAATAATCACTTTGAATAATACGACACTCAAATCTAAGCTATCAATCAAAAGTTATGCATGTTTGAAAATCTACTCACATGAAAAATTTGGACAGAAAGAGTGGTGGAAATTTTTTGATCAAATTTACCAAAGGAAATTTGTATTCATAACTCTCAAAATAAAAATAAATAACTTAATCCTTTCTTTATAAAAATTTAATCACTTTTGGGTTGGAAGTGACTAGGGGCTAAGCTAGATGCTTCCCTCATATGACCACACCATATGAATAGGGTAGGGATTATTATGGGTGTTTTACCCTACCACTTATCACTTATGTGATTGATGTGGAAGTGACATCATCTAAAAAATGCCTCGATTTTGAAATTGAATAGTGTCACTTTCCACTATCTTGAATTTGATGGTCTCTTGCATGTCAAACAAGATAGGCTTAAAATTAACATCTTAATGGATATCATAGGTGAAAAAAGGATGATTAGAGAATATATCATGCTCAAACATGTGTCATATTCCACTAAGTGTATTTTTAAGTATCAGAGTCTAGGAATTGTGTGTGTGCATGATCATTAGAGTCCATCATCTATTCAATCAAAAATTAAAATATAATAGTTTATCAGATAGGTTTTCAAGGTATAATGTCCTCTAAAATAGGTTTTTAAGTTTAGATGGTCTATTAGATAGGTTATTATGGTATGATGATTTTCCAAATAGGGTGTCTAAGTCTAATGGTTTGTCATATATGTTGTCAAGTTTTGATGGTCTACCAGACAAGTTGTCAGGTTCTCATGGCTATTCACATAGGTGTCAAGTTTTGAATAAATTGCATGCAAGGCCCTAAATTTACACTATATTATATTTTTATGACAATAAAAGTTTGACAAAGATTAGAAACTTCCAAAATTTCCTATAAGGGGTAGAAACTCTATCAAAATAGGAAAAACTAAAAATTTGTGAAATTGGTATGGCTTCTCCAAAAAATAACAAAGACCCATTTGAGAATTCAAAAACATAGAAAAAACATAAATTTTTTTACTATTTGATAATCCTACTATACAAAAATATTTTGAATGACTGAAAATGACTTGAAACCCTCCAAAAATGGCCAAAAATCACTGTCACAAATCTAAGTCAAGTGTACAATCGATCTCAGGGTTTTTATGCCTTTTATATATGATGGAACTATTTATTTTGTGATATGAGACTCTAGTTGTATATTTTTCTCAAATTTTCATGAAATCCCACCAAACCTATGGAAACTATAAAATCAAGAAAGCTACAAGGAATGCTAACAGGTAAGATCTCACCAAGAATTTCATAAATGGAAAAATGGCCATCAAAGTAGATCTATAATACCATGTAGAATCACTCTAAGATCTCTATATGTCACATATTTCATGAAAACCCTAAGATTATATGAGACCAATACAAATCACAAATGTGGGCTTTAGAAATGTTCATTCACTGATTCATTTGTCAAAAATTACAAAGGAGGTACATTATATAGTGAGATATTAAGTCACCAAAAAGGTAACAACTCAACTCACATTTATAAAACAACATAAATTATATTTCCATTAATGACCTTAACAAAACTAAGTAATTTTACTAAAAATCAAGTAATTAAAACCAAAAGTAGGAAAAAAGCCTACACTAACAGGATTAATTCCATCCATTTAGTGAAATATTCGATAGAGGTGAGAATATGTTTATGGCCATATAAAAAGGTGGGGTTAATTTCTCTTATTAGATAAATCCCCCATGTTTAAAATATCCAAGGAATTATAACTAGTTGAATCAAATATACTAGATCATGAATAAAGTCACCATATTTTTGACATAGGCACATGTGTCTAGTTTCATAGTGGGAAAATATAAAATAATGCAAAGGGGATTTTTAGCTAGCACCATACCATTTTTTTAGGCCCCACAAAACTTTTCATAAACTTCCTAAAGTGCTAAGTCAGATTCTCCCAAATTTAGACAATGAATCAGAGTTCCATCATAACCCCTATGATAGAATGTGTTACTAATTAAGGTTTAATAAGAGGAAATTTGGTAAAATATTTTCTATGGTTGTATGATAGGTCACAAAGAAGGATTTTATCATAATAAGAATAAATGTCTATGTATGAAGAGGAATTAATACTAATATTGAAACATATCATCTCAGAGTTTGAATATTCATATGTTAGAAAAAGAAGGTTCTCAATTAATAATTGATACTTTTTGATATTATGAGAGTATGATCATTGATCCGATGGTAGCCATTGAATCAATGGACTTATTATTGATGCAAGGGACCTAATCAAACTATATGACTTCAAATTTGAGCTTAAGTTTATCTACCATGCCTTGTAAGGTATAATTTTTTCATTCTTAATCTGATATGGATTAGTTTTTTAATTAATAATTAGTTATGAATCACCATATATGAGCAAATGTTGAATATTCCACTAAACTAAAAAATGAATCTCATCAAGCAAAGCCTAAAATTTGGATATGTTATATGTTTATGGGAATCCAATGTGAGAGGCCTTGGGAATAAGATCTCTTTGTGGTGTAATGAATAATATCCTTGCTTTAAAACCATGAGATGTAAAAGAGCCATCAAAATATAACTTCCATTCTTTGGATTCATATAGAGTCATAATAGACTCATCAAGAAAGTTCATTTTAATAAAATTAAAATCTTAAAGAGGTGATTTAGCAAATTTATCTACTAATAGATGTCCTTTAATATCCTTTTGGTGTATATATTTAATGTCAAACTCAATGAGCAATATCACCCATTTATATATTCGACTAGTTAAAGTTACTTATATTAAGAGATATTTTATAGGATCTACTTTTGTAATCAACATGGTCTTATTGTTCAACATATAATATTTAAGATTTTGAGAAGTAAAAAATAATGTGAGACAAGATTTTTCAATTTGAGTATAATTATGCTCATAGTGACTAGTTTTTAGCTCAAATAATAGACAACTCTTTCTTGCTTTGATTATCATGTTGGGTAAGTAGTTCCCCTAAGGTACTAGTTTTAGAAATATATAATAACAAAGGCTTCCTAGGCATTGGTGGAATGAGTACTCAAGGATTTGTTAGGTATTTCTTAATTTTCTCAAAAGCTTCTTGACATTTGACATTCCATTGAAATACAATGCCCTTTTTTATAAGGTGTGTAAATACATGGCATTGATCAAAAAGTTAGGAAATGAAGCATCAAATGGATTGGATCTTACCATTTAAGCTATGAAATTATTAAAAATTAGGAGGCATCTCAGTAATGGCTTGAAATTTTTTTGGATCAAATTCAATTCCCCTATTAGAAATAATGAATCCTAAATTTTTTCTAGACATAACTCCAAAAACACACCTTTTAGGTTTCAAGCACAAACTATATTCACAAAGACTTTCAAATATTATTATTAGTTTTCAAAGATACTATGTATGGTTTCTTAATTTTCCAAAAATTTCATCTACATAATCTTTAATAATGTCATGTGTAAGATCGTGAAATATAACTATCATCACACATTGATATTTAGATCTAACATTTTTCAAGACAAATGGCATGACTTGGTAACAAAATATTTCCCATGGAGTTTTGAACACTATTTTGTGTTGATGCTCTAGAGAATTATTCATTTTATTATAGCTAGAGAAGATATCCTTAAGAGATAACATCTCCTAACCTATTACAGAATCCATAATCATATCTATGTTGGGTAATAGAAAATGATCCTTCAGATAATATTTGTTAAGGTCTCTAAAATATGTACATATGCATATACTAACTAAATTATTATTAACTAGTAAAATATTAGAAATCTAATATTCATAAGGAATAGGTTTAATAAAACCTACAATAAGAAACTTTTCTAGTTTTGTTTTGACTAGGATGACAATTTGGGGATGCATCTTCCGCAATTTATGCTTAATAGGTTTAGCATTTGGGTACATAACTAGATGATGCAATACCAAAGAAGGATATAAACCCTACATATCAGATTATTATTAGGTGAATATATCAAAATATTTAATTAAAATATTAATAATTAGTGAACATTCATTTGGAGTGAGAGATGCATCAAGTTTGATCATTTTAGGAGCATCATGTGTGCCAATATTCACTTTTGTAATATCTTCCACAAGAAGAGTGAAACCATAATCTATTACTATGGGAAAGTAAGTAAAATTCTATGTTTGAATGTTTACTATTAGACGCATCTATGTAAAAATAAATATAAGCATTCATAGTAGGTAATGGCCAACAAACTACTAGATGTAGATTGTATAGGACCATACTCTCAAATTTTTCTAGATCTTCAGGATTGATTTTTCCTTAAAATGACAAGTGTGAACTTGTGAAACATTATTATTCCTATGAATGAGAGTGAACTTCCCCATCTAATGGTTCCTAAAATAGATTTTCACCAATGGAATTGTCATTTTCTTTACTATTTTCCTTATCTAAAAGCACCTCAGTAAGGTTTTTACTTAAAGATCTCAAAGTTTTATTTTTATTTTTATTGTGAGTAAGAAAGTTCAACTACACTCAAAATTAGGCCTTAGGGTGTAAACTGTATACAAATCCTTTTTTTGGTCATCCACCTAAATCATCTCTTATTCCCATAAAATCTTAAATGCCTTCTTCATTTGAAAACTCATCGAGAATGATATGTTGGTCCTACTAGTCCCAATTAATTAGGTCACGATAATGGAGAGTAATGGGATATTTTTGAACAATGAAATAAGTGAAAATAGAATAAGAATCAAATATATTGGTATTGTCAATCCCATTGTAAATTCTATAAAATCACCCTATGTCACTATTAATAATATTATCATTAAACATAGGGTTTGAATCACTTTCAGGATGTGTGGGGATAACCTTATGAAATTTTATCCAAGACATTGATTTGTTTCATTCTTAGCAAAAAGAATAATATTTAGTATTCCTTGTTCCTTTTCTCCCAATCATTTTCCTTTATAATCATTATTTTCCATAATTATATTTAGGATAGGGTTCTTTATGCTTTCAAAATAAGGAAAAAACCTCTCACTGTAAAAACATAACTCATCTATTTATTTTAGATATTCATGATCAAATGCCTTTCCTAGTATAAATGATATATACCCTTTGGGGTGATATTATACCCTCTTATTACTCCATTCTATTTTTGGCCTACCATGGGATTTGGGTGATCTAGGAAGTTTGGCAATATGAAAAGAATTTTCAATATTATATGTGTTAAGGCCCTTATCATGAATATTGAAAAGAGAGGAATTTAGTTTTGAAAGAGGTAAGCTAGAAGAGGAAGAAATGGTATTGGGGTCAAAATAATTAAATTTAGGTGGATTAAACATCATTTACTTATACTTTTTGATAGCATGCTTAACACTAGGACAATAAGTGTATTGGCAACCCTTTACTTCCAAATTTTTACAATGTTGATAAGGTTGTAGATCCCTAGGAATAGTAACATCCATTATAGAATGGAGAAATTTTATGCATTGATGTAGCATGGAGGGAAATACACGTATCTCATGAATCCATGGGTGACCAAGGAGGATATTATATGCCAAGTCAAGGTTAATAACATGACATAGGGTACTATGAATGATAGAACCAACCTAGATGGGCTAGGAAATTGTACCTATTGACTACCTTTTAGTATTATCATATCCTTTAATGGTGATGGTATCATTATTCAAATTGATTGTAGTGTATCCCAAATGCTAGACTAAATTCAAAGGAATAGTATTGAGATAAAAACCATTATCTATGAGTACCCACTTAATTTTATGGTAGGTAATTATGACTTAAATGCATAGGAAATTTATATGTGAATAACCAAGGGATAATATGTCAATCTGATAAAATATAAGCTATGGGAAAGAAGATAAATGTCATACCACTATTTGGAATTTCTCAAGTGAAATTTTGTTAAGAAATTTTTATTAGCTAAAAATCTCATACAAAATATCCTTGTGGATCTAATATGTACACAAAATATATAAGATGGAAATATGTCTCAATGTATTATTCAATTGATCCATAAGATAATACTACATCTTGATAGGAGGTGTATACTTGAGTTTGGATTAATCTTGAATATGATTAAAAGATGGATTAGGATTAGTAGGAAAAGATACAATCCCTTGAAGGGTAATTTTAGAACATCAAGTTGTAATAACATAATCTTGAGCAAGAATAGGAATATGGTAATTTAAAAAAGAATAGAAAGATCCTAGGATTATAACTTGAGGATTATGTGGAGGAGGAAGTCCCAAAATAGATAGACCTAATCCTATAATGGAAGGATATGCTTGTTGGGAATTGTTGAAATAGGAACAAAGGTTGATTGTGATCAGGGCCCCATAATGTTCCATGATATATCCTTTCATGTTGTAATCATAGGTTGGAACATGACAATCAACATTATTAGCCTAGGAACCCTTATTTTGATTATGATTATTATCCTATTATGTTGTCATTTCTCAATATGATTATGTTGTTGCTCACTCTAACTAGTATTTTTCTAAGGAAAAAAATATATATAAATCCCCATGCTATGATTAAAATGGGATGAAGCATTGTTTAATTCAATATCCCCTCTTTCCAACATGTCGTCAATAAGATGTATAAGTTGCACACATATATGTATACCATGACCCTTTACATATGATACTCACAATTGGGAATGAGTTGAATTTTATAGATGTGGGGGGGAGGATTAGTTCAAAAAATATTATGAGAGTGGGATTAATAGGAACTTTATGTGGATTAGGAAAATTTTGTATTGGATTATCAACAATTGGTTGTGAGGAATATACAAGTGTATTTTACTCTTGAGTAGTGGATGTCTCCAAAGTAGGAAATAGGTCAACCAATGAGTATTTAACCTGATTCTCAATAGGTTGATTAAAATATATAAGTAGAGGATCATTAACTAGAGAAATATCTAATAAATATTCAAGATTAGTCAACACTTGACTAGCTTGTTGTAATTGGGTTATAATGCTAGGCAAAACTTGGGGTGGGGCTACAAGTAGATCCTTCCCATTTAAAATTTTATTTGGGATTAGAGTTGTTTGAATAATTTTTAGACCATGGATAGAGATGAGTAATACTCAGTCCATTATATAATCCTAATAGTGTTATAGGGTTGATATTTTTCAATATTACACAAGTTTTCTCAAGAGGATAATTAGTGGAAATCATAGTCCTCAACGTTAATAGGCACAAAAGAGATTCATTTCTATTCTTAAACAAGTATTTCTCAATTTGAGCTCAATTTGTGTAATAGGTAAGTGGCACATCTTCATAATCTAGTTCATGGACTTCTATATCATTTGAGTTGATAGAATAATGTTAATCATGTGGATAATTTAGTTGGTATGCAAATAGATTTATATGGTCTTGTTAATTCTTTACCATATCATCATTATAAGTATAAATATAATCCATTCCATTTCTCATGTATCAAGGCATGTTAGACACTATTTAAAACTAAGTAACATAACCCAAACACAAGTAATTGGACTTGCACTTGGAATATACCTAGATGTAAATGGGAATTAAAATATGACTTGGAAATGAAAAGAGGAAGTTTTAACCTAAACATGTTTTTCTTTGAACATGAGAATTGGTATTGAGACTAGAATTTTATTTTAATATTGAATTACTTTTGAAATAGAATTTTGGAATTTGATTGAAATCGGACCAAATTCATATAAGTAGCATAACATTGTGATTTTGTACAAGAAAGGTATATGTTTAGACAAATTTAGACATGATATGTATAAGGGAATAATTTTGACTTGAAATTTGGGTAGAGTAATTCCTATTTATGAAGGTGTATGTAGATTATGATAATTTTTTGACATAATAACTAATTAATTAAACCTATAATTTTACATCCCTACTTTAGTGACTAATATAGGAATACTCCACTTTCACTAATTATTTAAATACACTCACCTTGAGAGAGGATTATAAAATTTAAGATTATTTAAGTAATTAATGAAATTTATTGGTTATTTTTTAATCCCATACTTCTCTCAAAAGGTTTTTATGTGAAAGACATATTCAAGTGTGGTTATTTTTTCAACCCTTTATTGATGAATATTTTGTGTCTAAAAGGTCATATTCTAAAGTTTTCATGGGATTACTAAATGGTCCTAATATACCTTGGGTTACATTGGTGAAAAAAATCTATAAATTAGATGTTGAGATTTAATAAAGCATTCAACAAATTCTATTATCCCTTCATTACCATTTCATCTACAATATTTCAATGAAGTGTTACTATAAAAATTAAGCTTTAATGGGCATTTTAGCTAAGATATGGATGATGTAGCCTCAATTTATATACCTCACTAGATAAGTGAGGTTAGTATGAATACTGGGTAATGACTTCCCAATCAGTGCTCCCTAAGGACTCATGAGAAGGAAATTATAGCCCAATTATGCATCCAAAATAAAATTGAAATTTATTTCCATTCTAATTTATAGGAATCCCACTAAGTGCAAGTGATGAGTATAATGAGAAAATTTCTTGAGATAAAAATGAAGTGATCACCTCCACATTTTTGAGTCAGCCTACCAAAGGAGAGAGCATAAGTGTGAAGGTATCACACACGCACAGAAGAAAGCACTTAAATAAATAACTAAAGAAATATGATCATAAATGAAAGTTTTATCATTACACCAAATCAAAACATGAACTCCTTTTTTAGGAACTAAAGGAAATGTGAATGGATAATATTTGTTTTAAATAGATCACCTCCACCTTTTGGAATTTATAATAAAAACATTATGATTAGTTTTACTTGGTGGGTATTTTTTAAGAAAGGGAAGTCAATTTTCTACATTTTTACAACTCATCATTTTTGGCACATAGAGGAGAATTCACTATTTCATAGGGCCAATCATTATTTTGTAATAACATGCACAAGACACAAAAGAAAATATATAAAAAAATAGAGGTGAATTCATTGATTACTAGGGTTAATTAATTTGATTTGTTGTTTTCACTGATAGTATATCAATTTTGCCAAAACCAAAGTCAAATTAATTGATAATATATCAAATTCACCAATTGATAGGAAAATAAATCTATGTAATACTTGAGAGTGATTTAACTAATTTTTTAGACAATTTTAATGATTTTGAGATGATTTCACTAAATATAGATCTTGTGTAAGATACAATAAAGAATAGAGGAATTTTTCCTATTCTTTAGGTATTTTCACTAATTAGTAGATCAATTTCATTGAAATAAAAATAAATTTCACTAAAATAGAGACAAATTTACCATTTAGTAGGAAACTAATCTATGTGATATTGGAGAATGATTTCACTAATTTTTGAACTGATTTCACTAGTTTTATGATCAATTTTACCAAACACAAAACTTATATGGAATATAAAATAGAAAATAAAATAGAGCACATAAGTGTTTTCACCAATTATTTTAGTGCTTTAACTCATTAGCATATATACAATATTGAATTCATATTTTTTAAAAATAAGATTCACTAATATGTAGAGGCAGAAAAGAATGATGAAATTATCACAACTTAGCCAAAAAATAGATTTTTAGATAATAAAATTACAATAAAACCCCATAAAAAAGTGTGGGTCCCACTTATCATGGCATATGCATCATTAGGATTACTATAGGTGTTATAAACCTTCTAATTAGTATAAAATAAAAATCAAATATGTTTCTAGCACCTCTATCCTGATGCCTCATTAGCTAAGTCAAAGCTAAATAAAGTTGATATCAAGAGAAGAAACAAACAATTATTACCTTCCTTTCAAGGATCATTCACTTTTTTGTAAGAATATGTGGCTTGAATTTAATATAAATAACTCTTTATCAATGTTATTATCATGAAATATACCATCTCCTCTTAAAAACCTTAAATTATTGAATTGATAAAATTTTGTGCACAAGCTAGCTTAAGACATTAATAGAGATTTGCTATTGAAACTGAACATAGAAAATTATATAGGGAAGAGGTTTATTTATAACAATTTTAAATTAATGAGGACCATTCATCTTGATTCCAAGATGGATGGTTGTAAATTCATCCTAATTAATGCACATTTATCATCAAATATATTAATAGTATGAGCCCTTCATCTTGATTTAAGATGGAGGGAAGATTCTCCTCAAAATGTCTTTGTAAGGTTCAATGTGGGCCCTTCATATTATTTCCAAGATTAAGGGTGGAAACAAGATGAAGGGTTGAGAATGCTCCTTAAAATATCTCACAAGAATCATTATGGACCCTTCATCTTGTCTCCAAGATAAAGGAAAAAGAATAATCCTTATTATTATTTCATTTATTAATTGGTGGGATAAAAAAATATATTCCATAGGATCTCAATATTCTTTATTAAATGAAGATACCCTTTAGAGGGAGAAGAAAAGGGAAAAATTAATAATTGAAAATAAATTGTAATTTCATTTGCATAGAATTATAGATAGAAGAAAGATTACTTAAATTAATTAAATATCAATTTAATTAATACAGTGTGGAGAAATTAATTAGAATAATTATTAAAGGAAATTATTAGAGAAGGGGAAATATTTGAATTAATTAATCAGAGAAGGAGAATTAATGAACTGATCAGAGAAGAAGAATTTATCATAAAATTAATCAAAATGATAATTGAATAGATTTAATATGGAGAATTATCCTACATATATGTTTCCAAGATGAATTTTAACTCATACGTTAGATGCACAGAGGAAATTAGGATGAATCGATGATATTAGACTAGTTTGTGTGCAATTTTTAGGAAGTCAATGCATTTTGCAATTTTAACACTGAAGTGAATAAAATGGAGTGTCTAAATTTCCTTAGCTCTTTCTAAAAAATTTTAACATGAATGATTAATATCCTATTACAACCTTCATCATTATTTGGTCAGCCCATAAAGCTTCAATTTTTTTAACATGCCAATTTATCTTATTTTCAAAAATTAACATTTTCATTATTAAAATCAAATTATTGTTAGTAGACTCAGCTTGTCCATTCCTTTAAGGATAATAATTTTAATAATGATTTGAAATGATTGAATAACATCTTATAAATTCTAAATAATCATTAGAAATAAATTGAGGACAATGATCAAAAATAATTTTGTAAGGAATGTCAAATCTAGGGAAAAATGATTTTCATAAAATGAAATCACTTCAGATATGATAAAAAAAATTAATATTTTAGATTTAGGACATTTAGTAAAATAATTAGTAGTTGTTAAAATGTATCTATGGCTAACTATGAATGGAGGATGAATGTTTGAAATAAATTCCATCTCCCCATTTGGTGAAAGGTTTCTCAAGTATAATAAGATTCAAAGACATGGCTAATAATCTATCTCAACTAGTGAAAAATTGATAAGGCATACATGATATCATAATTTTTTAAGCATCTTAAAAAAATTTAGGCCAATAATATCCTACGTACAAGATTTTGTATGCACTATTTTTCACTACATAGTTTCCACCATAGTTGTCTAGATGATGATCCCTAATAACCTTTTGAGTCTCATCATGGGTCAAATAATAAAGAAGCACTCCATATCTATTCCTATAGATCCAATTTTTTTCTAATAAAATAAAATTTAAATACTAAAATCTGAATGCTATCTTTTATCTTTATTTAATGAATCATGACATGCTTGGTTTTGAAAAAAATAAATCAAATCATGACACCAATCATATAAAAAAAACAATCTCACTCATACATTTCAAGTCTTATATTGAACTATTTTGACAAATTAATAACCTTCAAGGTTTGAAAATGAGGCTTATAATTTAAACTATCATCAACTCACAACACTAAAACATTTATGTTAGAGGTCGCATTTTTAGCCAAATGTCTATCTAGGTAGTTTCCTTTAATAGTTTTCGAGGTTTTAAATTCAAGATCAAACTCTTTGATTTTGAAAACTCATTTTTATAATCTACCTTGAAAGGTTGGTTACTTCAAAAGATAAGACAAAATAGGTACATTTGAATCAACAATAACTTTATTTCCCATCAAAATACATCTAAATTTATTTAAGGAAAAGATTAATGATAAAACAAAATTTTCAATCAAAGGGTAACAATTTTTGCATCTTGAAAGACTTGGCTCATGTATGCAATTTATCTTTCATCATGATAGAATCATGTTGAGTAATGAAAAAAAATTGACCTTCTCAGTTGTATTTATGTAAAAAATGAATGATTTATCTAAATCAGGTTTTAAAAGTATAGGAACACTTATAATGGAATTTTTGATTTTATTACAATTTAAAATTAAAGTTGCATCCCTTAAATAATTCTAATCTTTCTTAAGTATAATATGTAAAGGATTAAATTTATTATCAAAATCTAAAATAAACTTATGCACAAAATTTATTTTACTAAAAAAAATATCTAAGACCAAATTAGTCTTTAGAAGGAGATAAATCTTTAATGGGTTTTATACATTATGGTTAATTAAAATGACAACTTTATAAATAATATGACCTAATAATTTATATTTGCTAACTCTAAAAACTGATTTCTTGGGATTTATAGAAATACCATATTTTCTACATCTAGTAAAAATTTCATACAAATAATCAATATGATTTGTTATCTTCTTTGAATGCATGGTAAGATCATCAAGGTTGAATAATGATGTTAATCAAATCATCAAAAGTTACACGCATATCTCTCTGAAAGGTGACACCAACATTCATTAAACCAAATGGAATTGTTTTAAAATAAAATGTTCCTCTACTTGTAGTAAATAAAATTTTATGTATATCTTCTAGATTTAAAAATATATGATTATTAATAGAAAATTCATCAAGAAGTGACATAATTTTAGACCCTACAACCTATTGTAAAATATGATCTATGCTTGGTTAAATAAATTGGTATTTAACACTATCTCATTTTAAATATTTAAAATATACATAGATGAATGTCACCATCCCAATAATAACTAAATTAGCTACCCAATTTGAATATCATACAGGAAAAATGACACTATCATCTAACATTTTATCAAGCTCTTTATTGATGATGTCCATAAATAAGGGGCTTATTCTTCTAACTTTCTACTTAACAATTTTTATACTAGGCTTAATAGGTATACAATGTTTTATTAATTTGGTATTATCACCTTTTAGGTATTTGTAAGACTAATAAAATATATCTATAAACTCTTTAAATAATTTAATAAAATGGAAAAATCTATCAGTAGTATAATGAATGCCGAAATATATAAATTTAGGACCATGCCAAGATTTATGGGAATAGTCTCACTTATAATTCTCCTATATGGTTATTTGGTTCATGAGATCTTAGACTAATCATGCAACTTGAACTTGGATTCTAAACTGACCAAACTAATAGTTAACTTGTTAATGCTTAACTACAAATATTTACCATAATTTAACACATAATTATCATAATCAAAATAATTAACTTTTAAAAACACATCAATATATTCATCACCATAAAAAATAGGTTAATTATCATTAATATAATATACTTTAGGCATGAAAACTACATAAAAATATAATATACAATTGGTTCATTATCACTTAAGGTAGGATTAAAAGTAAAATAATAGGCTTATCATCACAAGAATTAAATTATCAAAGGATGTGTGATATTAAATTACTTAAAGCTTTCAATAGTGATAAAATCTTCTGATTATATATATGGATACAAGTTTGATTTATTTTATAAATTTTAATTACTTATCTAATAATTAGTTCTAAATCACAAGACACTTATAAATAGTTGATATTTAATTATATCATTTTTTCAAGACCTAAACACAAAGCTTCAAATTCATTTGTGTTATTAGTGTTTTAAAATGATAATTTACAAGCATACCAAAAAACATTACCTATGGGACAAATAAAATAAATTACGACACCATTCTTAAGATGTGAACAACCTCCATTGAAGTATAAAAACCAAATGGATTTCCTAAAAAAAGTTCTTATTTTTTACTGATCAAGGTCATATAAAGTTATCAACTCATAAGTACCCATCCTAATTTAAACATATTTAATATTGGTCAGTATGTATTTTATATTTTTAATATTCCATTCTTATCTATGCATAACTACAATTTCATTATCAATATGGACCTAAGTAGTATCCTTACCTATAAAATATTGAATCTCCTTTGACCAATATCTTCTTAATAACATATCATAGTTAGTAGGGATATCTAAAACTTGCACATTTGACATGCATTTAATTCTTTCATCTTGAGAAATTTTAATAACAATATCACAAAACTTACCATAGGTTTTAGTTTGGGTAGAATCAAAACCAATAAGTTTCATATTATCAGTTTCATAAGATGTGCCTATTTGATTAACATTAAACTTATGCATGATGTTATTATAAGCTCTTATATCAAGAATAAAGTTATTATCAACTCATAAGTACCAA
Source organism: Torreya grandis (assembly GCA_037957365.1). NCBI lineage: Eukaryota > Viridiplantae > Streptophyta > Pinopsida > Cupressales > Taxaceae > Torreya > Torreya grandis. The sequence goes on along the minus strand of JARHVA010000849.1, from coordinate 3,072,199 downwards.
TTCTAGTTTCAAAATATGTAATAGTGGTCAGTATGTACTCTATAAAATTAATATTCCATTCCTCTCTATGCATAACTATAATTTCATTATCAATATGGAACCAAGTAATATCCTTACCTATAAAATCATCAATTTTATTTTAACGATATCTTATTAACAAGATATCATAGTTATTAGGGATATCTAAAACTTGCACATTTGACATGCATTTGATTCTTTCATCTTGAGAAAATTGTATAACAATGTCACAAAACTTGCCTCATATCTTAATTTGGGGAGAATCAAAATAAATAAGTTTCATGTTAGCAGTTTTATAAGATGTGCCTATTTGATTAATAATAAACTTAGGCATGATGTTCTTATAAGATCCTATATTAAGAATAAAGTTATGGATAAATTTATCATCAATTTTAATAGAAACATAAAATGAAGGATTGCAATTAATTGGGATATAATTGTATTAAACATATTTAGAATCAGATTCATTATTAATATATCTATCCTATAATCTTAGTAAATTCTTGAGATTGTATTTTTAATAGAATCATTAGTTTTACAAACTTGACTAGGTAAACCAACATCTTGAACCAAAGAAAATCTAACTTTAATGGTTTTTGTTGACCATTTTTACCACATACCAAAATGGGTCACCCCCTATAGTTAGAATCTTGTATAGGGGATTTTTATAATGTCATAGGGTATGTTGTAGTTCATTTGATGTCATTTCATATGTCACTCTAGCTTTGGTCATAGTCTAGCATAGTCCTTATGTCATTTAGTGGCTTATGGGTCATTTTAGGGTCATATATACAAGTGGTAGGTTTCATGGTGTCCAAATAGTCAATATCATGGAAAGAGTTTGCATAGGACTCAAGAAGTTAATTCAAGCTTTCAAAGATCAAGTAATAGCTCAAGCACAAGCCTAAGTAAATTAGGTCATCACTAGGATATCATCCAAAAATGAATGGAATACCTCACTTGTGTATTTGATAAGTTCACTTATAAATATTTGAGAGCCAAAATTTGTAATTCCATATATTTTTTCATGGTAAGAACATGCTCTACAAATTTTAAGTTCGTGTGAGCTTCCTAGCTCAAGTTATGAGAATTTAAAGTTGGACCTATAGTATAAGACATTCACACTAATGTCAAGTTTGAGATTCATAAAGTAACCATTTGGGTTTAAACATACTTAAAAGGTTTAAATTTGATCAAGATCTAATATTCCACATGAGCTTGCATACTAACACATAAGATCTAGTAGTTCATGTTGGGGTCAAACATATCAAAAGGTCCTTGGGTTAAAGCCCTTTATAGAGCTATAAGTTGGATGAGACCCTATAATGTGGGTTCATAGAGTAGATGAGCCAACAGTGCATGATAATTAATAATAAAGTGGTCTTAATGAGATATAGGGATAGTGTTTAGTCATACATCTTGATTCAATGGTGTGAATGAAATTCAACATGTCAAAGGATCTTTGTGGTGGGAAATAAGTGGATCACATTTGTTCATAACAAGGAGATCAATGGTGTGTAGGAGGTCAAAAATTTAAGATATGATAGTGAGGATCTATAAGTCCAATGGGAATAAAGATATATTGGAGCATTTTGATTACCCTGAGAAATTTTTGATAGACAAAGTTGAACCAAAGGAGCAGTTTTTGACCAAGGCAAACAAGGTCTTGTAGGGGTCATCCCATCACCATTGGAGCTTGACTAAATGCCAATAAAGGAATACATTGATGAAATCAAGTTAATGGACATAAAAGGACCACCATTAAAAATTAATATGGACCTCTAGCTAGAGGGTTTATATCATGCAAGATTCATTTTGTGACAGTGTTTTCCATTTTAAAAAGAAATATATATGTATATGGTGAACTATTAGTTCCTACAAAGATAAAATGGGTCTATTTTATACCTAATATAATAAAGAAATGGGCATATATAGTTTATAGGTCTACATCAACATAATGATTATAGGAAAACCAATAGTCTGAGATTTGTTTTCTATCTATAGTGGACCTATGAACATGGGGATGAGTTTGAGCATGATCTAGTTTAAACAAGAGCTAGCATTTTAAAGGATGTCATGAAGGCATGTATGTAGACCACAATGGTTTCATCTCTGGGACTAACTACATGGAAATAACCCTTCTCTCCACTTTTTCACACCATAATAAACTAGTGAAGAGTACTTAGCACCAAGACAAATCTCTAACAGATTGATTTAATGGTTGTAATTGCATTGATGCTAGGACCCAGCTCAGAACAACTTGATCCTGCCATTACAACCATTAGGGAGAATCAATGATGGAATAATGTAACTATGAAACCACTTGAAGTAACCTGAATCGATCAAGAATCTTGAATGAGCATAAATGTAGAGGTAGTTTTAACTATAATTCAAATGGAATTGAGCTCATTGATTCCTCTTTTAGTGCTAAAATCTCTCTCTAAAGGCCCTTTCTTCTATAAATATATCCTTTGATATATCATTAATCATCCCTCAGGATGGTATGATTAGACTCTATTAGAAATTTTATTTTACACCTCTTAGATTAATAAATAGAGCATTTTTATAGTCGTTTACTAATCTATGCTTAGTTTTTTGTATTTGTTTGATATGAAAAAGTGGTTGTCACCTTCCCTTTGTAGTTCCAACTTTAACCTAAGTGATAATAAACTTTTCTTATAGGTCATCTATCATGTCTTAAGGTTGATATCTTAGGTATAGAGTGGATATTTGACTATAAGTGATTATAATCAAGCCTTACCCTCATTTCCCTCCTACCTAATTCCATCAAATTGACATCTAGGTGAAGAATTATTGCTTGGAAACCATTTTAGACACTGCATTAGTTCTATTCATAATCTATTAGTGTGCTAATGAGTTTAATATTGAGAGTGGATATTTGAACATTCAATACATCACCTCCTTTAGATTAGGTTCAATTCATGTAATCTCTAACTCTTTTCCCCATAAGTGATCAATTGGCATAGATAAGAGCATTTCAAGATACATTCAGGGAGTTAGCCCTTAAATATAGAGGCTCATTTCCAATATAAGTACACCCACATACCCATAAATGTTCCCATGTTTCCCAAATATATAAGAATATTGAACAACTTCTTCTAGGGTGCAATATTTGGTGACAATAGTTATGGCACACCTCGTGGGACCCATTATCTTCAAGACAACTTATCAAGGTGAATGTTGGTCTTAACCACATCAGCTACAAATTAGCATACTACTCAGTATTTGGTGACTCCTTCAAGGTAAATCTATTTCAAGGACATTATTTACTTATAAACTTGCCTTCATAATTCATGGTTCTCACTAGGTCATCCTCTAGTAGAACATTCAATCATATTAACCCACCAATTCAACCTAAAATTCCTCTTAAATTTTAGTATCCACATCTTAATATACCCTTCAAATAATAAATAAATTTTTCTAGAGAGGAAGAGAGTGAAGATGCCAAATAAATTTAAGAACTTGAATAAGAATACATGGCTAGACCTCATGCTTTCCCTATCTTCAATACTGAAAATCTAATTCAACTTCAAGTATATGATGTCATTCCTCCTAACATCATGAAATATGTTCCCACATTTAATGGTAAGAGTCATGTCACACCTACTAAGCACATTAGAGATGTTTCTAACTTTTGTAGTTTCCACAATATTATTTGAGAGAACATTTCCATTAGACTCATTGCCATGTCCTTTAAAGGGAAGGCTCTTGATTGGTATATGAATCTAGAAAGTGGATACATCAAAACATGGGATGAGTTTGGAGTGACTTTTACTTCCATATTTATAAATTAAGATGACCATGAATCTATCATATATTATCTCAACATGATAAAAAGGGGATCCAAAGAAATAATGCATGACTTTAATAAAATGTTGTAGAAGACTTGGCATAAATTGCTTCCTCTCATGAGACCAACTGCTAGCTTTGTGTTCCCTACTTACTTGAAAACCATTGGGATTGAAACTTTTGATATGATTCAATCTATGGAGCTTTCTACTCTTCCCAAATCATATGATCTTTCTATCAAAGCTAAGAATAGTCTCATCTAAGTTTGAATAATGCTTCCTAAGGTGTTTATGCCTCCTTTGTCTCATACTTATTCTATCACTCTAGAAGTGGCTCAAATTCTTAATGCCAATACCAATTCTAAGGCTACTCTTGATAAGGTATAAAATGTTGGATGGTGGATCCTGATCTTATTTTAATGCCCAGTTCTCGATAGGGTGTGTGGTGGGTAATGCCCCCCCACTAGGGTCTCCATGGGGGTCTAGGGGGTGACACTATAAAATATTATAATTTCATAGTAAATCTAGACCATTCACTATTAAGTTACAAATCTAATAATATAAATTATGTTTGTGCATTTTTCCCCTATATATAACCCTCCTTTGATATGAGGGCATTGCAATTATGGTGGCATGTTATATGTGAGTGAAGAGGATATTGTAATGGTTATATTATAGGATTTTCCCTTCATTTGTTAGACAAAATATAAGAGGGACTGACTATTTTTATGTGAATGTAGCCCATATTGGCTAAATCATGTTAAATTTGTGTCTCTATTGTGTTGTGTTTTTTTCATTTTATTTCCATATTTAATTCATTAATATTACTCTGTGTTCTATATTCGTAACATAAAACATCATGGATCAATATACAGAAAACCAAATGCTAAAAGATTAAATTAAGTGAGTTGATATGAAAATAACTACTCATCAAAATCCATACCCTTACTAATAACAATTTGGCCAACAATATGTAAGAGGAAGAGGCCAATTTCAGCCTAACCCCAATAGGCCTACTAATGTATACAATCCTAACTCTACCACCAATGCAATGGAAACGGTACCAGTTCACAAAAATTTGGTTCAGGGATAAGATTGGTATTAAGACCAATTCATGGATGACAATGAGAATGGAGAGAAATATTTGGTAGATAAAGAAGGAGTTACTCCCTTCTTATCAAATGAGGATGAGGTGATGATGCAAGTCAATGAAGATTGGCAACCTCGAGGAGAGATATTCACCAATTTTTTAGTTGGAGAAACTTTTATACTAGTCAAGTAGCCTCTGTCATAGAAAATATAAGGTCCAAGAGGAAGGCTCTAGGAGGTGGAAGTATCATGCCCACAGGCTCATCTAATCCTCCTACAAGGTAACAAGACATAGCTAGAAGTGTGATAGTTCCAAAAAATTATACATATCCATCAAGTCAAAATATGGTAAGGTTTGATCGTATTCCTCAAATTCAAAGTAATTATCTACCTATAAGAGCCCAAAATAAACTATGTATGGTTTATTTAAACATTGTAGATTATTTTAAGAGTACTAAAACATCCATTACTCTTTGGGATGTTCTTCATATGCCTGGTCAAAAAGAGCTCCTAAAAAAGTAGTTATCTATTATCCCTACTAGCATTTCACCTTCAAATCAAAGTCATAGCCATGTTATTCTTGAAAATTATCCTAGTAAAATTATTGAACCATCCACTAGGGCTGATAAACCTCCACCATTTTACCTCACCCTCATTTTAGGTGATAAGTTGGTACACAATTGCATAGTCAATAGTGGTGCTTCTACTTATGTCATTCCTAAAGTTGTAGCTGAAAAGCTAGAATTGAAATATTATCCACATAGCAAAGGGGTCTTTTAATTATATGGTACACCTATGAAGATAGTAGGACTGATAAAAGGCTTGAATTTTTTCTTGCACGATTGTCCTAGTTTTCCTATCTTGCAAAACATAGTTTTGGTTGATCTCCAAGCCCACTTTTCAATCTACCTATCAAGGGAATTCACAACCAAGATAGGTGGGTATCTCTTAGATAAATAATATTTCTTGGCATTTAAAATAAGGTATAGTGCCAAGGTGATAATTAGGACATAACCCCTTGCAAGGTTTCATATTGAGCCTTACATTGAGATAAGTTCCAATCTAAATTATGAGTCCCATGAAGAAAAGGACTTTATTGTAGATGATGGAAATTCTTCCAAGCTTAAGGGTATTTAATATTTTTTTATTAATGAATATGTCACTAATACTTATGATCATGATCCCTATGATTTTGTGTAGAAAATTAATTTAGGAGTGTATTGTATACATGAAGAAAGAGTACCAACACCTCTACTTGCCATGGAAGAGGGTGAAGATGATGTAATGTGGAAGATGTTTTCTGATGGTTCAAGAAGTAAAGTTGGTGTAAGATATGGTGTTATGCTGGTATCCCCATATAAACAATAGTATTATTCTTCATACATATTTAATTTCATTTGTAATTTTAATGTGGTTGAGTATGAATGTTTAATTCATGGCCTTCAATGGGCAAGGAGAAAAGAAATCAATAACTTGAAAGTATATAGAGATAGTGAATTGGTTGTGCATCAGGTGAGGAATGTGGTTTCTAATAAGAAACCTTTGCTTAATTCATACAAGAATAGGGTATGGTATTTTGTTTAAGATTTTAATACATTAAATATTCAATCAGTCCTAAGGGAGAAAAATAGTCATGTTGATAGACTAGCTGCCATATGAACTCAATTTGATACTCCAACTAACATAAAAGACGAGGGAAAATAGTCTCATATTAATATCATTATGAGACCTTATATACCTATTAATTAATTATCCTATAAAGTGTGTGATAGTAACAAACACATTGCATGCTTATTACAAAATGAGGCTAAGTTTTCTTCAAAAAAATCAAAGGAGGCTCTAAGAATAATTAGGTGATTAGATTATGAACTAAGGAACCAATAAGATAGATAAGATTTTGATGACCTTAGATAGTATTTTTAATGACAATGATCAAAAGAAGAAGGAGAAAGTGAGTATGTCTACAAAATATGAGAATTATGAAAGAGTCTTGATCTTCAAGGATAAATTCCTCAAACTAGGCAAGGTATGTTCTACATTAGAAAAGCAAGCATTCATTATGTTTTGTAGAGAGTTTAATGATATATTTTATATGTAATATAAGGACCTCAAAGGATTTTATTCTATCCTAGCACACCATACCATTGAGTTGGAACTTGGAGTTAAACCAGTTAGATAGAAGCAAAGGCCCCTCAACCCAAAAGTTGAGTAACTCATAAATTTAGAGCTTACCAAACTCCTTGAATCTAAGTTAATATTTCCCATAAAACATTAAAAATGGGTAGCTAACCTTGTGCATGTTATAAATAATAATGGGGAGATAAGAATTTGTGTATACTTTATAGATCTTAAAGAGTGTCACTCAAATATCACTATCCTCTACCCTCAATGGAGCAAATTTTGCAAATGGTTTCAAGTTCTCAATGTTTTTATCTTCTAGATGGATATTCAGGATATAATTAAATTTTAGTTAGTGAGGATGATCATTTTAAGACAACCTTCAATACTAAATGGAGGAATTTTTCTTATAGGAAGATGCCTTTTGGTCTGTCTAATGTTGGTGCCACATTTCAAAGAGCAATGGACATAGCCTGCAAAGGTTTGATTAGTGAGATGTTATTAGTTTATCTAGATGATATAATAGTGTTTTATAAAGATTCTAATGAACACATGCAATGCTTGAGACAAGTGTTTGAAATATGCAGGCAATATGGAGTATCTCTTAACCCAAAAAAGTACATCTTTATTGTTCATGAAGTTAAGCTCTTAGGACATATTATTTCCAAAGAGGGTTTGACTATTGATCCTTAAAAAATAGATTTTATTCTAGGCTTATCATTTACCTTGCATAAGAAATGTCTTCAAATTTTATTAAGTAAGATAATTTTTCTTAAGGAGGTTCATACCTGGTTATGCATCTTTGGTGAAACCTATCACAATGATGCTCATGAAGAACCAAGCCTTTTCTTGTACCAAAGAAGGTAAGAGAAATTTTGACTACATAAAAAAAGAAATTATAGAAGCTCCTAATCTTATGAATCCTAAATTTACTAAATACATCATGTCGTGTTTATTTTCTAACCTTGATACTATTTTATCCTTGTTAATGCAAAAGAATGATGAGGGTGTGGAGCAGCCAATCACATTCTATAGTTAAGGTTTAGAAGATTATGAAGTCAAGTACACCTTTGTGGAGAAAAAATTTCTTGTTATTTTAAGGGGACTAAAAAAGTTTAGACATATGGTTTCAAATAATAGGATTCATGTTATGGTTTCTCATCCTAGTATCAAAGAGTTTCTCTTGAGCAAAGATCTTAGTGAAAATAGGGTAGGGTGGATCACTAAAGTAATGAAATATGATGTTGATATCAAGGTGATAAAATTCATAATGGGTAAAGGACTTTTTGAACATCTATCTTCATATCTTCACTAGTCAAATGAAGAGGCTATAATCAATCATGATTGTTCCCAATTAGATGGTTCATTACTTCCATGAAGTTAGATACAAGATGCAATCATATTTATTAAAAATGGTGAGTACCTAATGATATGAGTAGATCACAAAGGAGATATTTTAGGTTGCAATCTATCCCCTTTTGTCTTATGAATGGTGTGCTCTTTAGAAAAAATGTTAATGGTATGCTACTGAGATGCATTGATAATGATCAGTTTGGAGGGTTGCTTGAAAAGTTCCATGATGGGACAATAGGAGGTCATTTCTCTCTAAGAACCATAGCTACCAAGAATATGAGGGTACATTATTATTATCCTAGCCACTCAAGGATTTCCATGCTTGGGTGAGGTGTGGATAATGTGCTTTCTTTGTAGGAAAATAGAAACTTGTGGCTCTTCTTTTGAAGCCTATCAAAGTAGAGGAACCATTCATAAAATGGGGTCTTTATTTTATTTTTATGAGAAACCCCCCATCAAATGCTATTCATAAATGGATACTCATAATAATTTATTACTTTACAAGGTGGTTCAAGGCAAAAACATTCAAGAAATCTAATGAGAATTCTATCTTGGAGTTCTATGAGAACATTATCACAAATTTTGGCACTCCTTTTACTATTATTTTAGATAATTCTCTTGCTTTTATGGGTGCTAAGATAACTGATTGGGAAAATAGTAATGGTATATTTTTGAGTACTTCATCTAACTATTACCCTCAAGGCAATGGGTTGTCTGAATATACTAACAAGAATCTAATTAGAATCATCAACATAACTTTGGAGCATAATCAAAGATCTTGGTACACCAAATTGAAGACAGCCTTATGAGCTAATAGGATAACTCCAATAGGTCAACAAGGAATTCTCCTTTTGTTCTTGTCTATAGAAGGGAAGTTAGGTTGTCTATCTCTCAAGAGTTGTTTGCCTTAGAGTTAGAAAATCAGCTAGAGTTTCTTGAGAACACCCTAATGGAGGTGAGATTGACATAATTAATGGATTTGAAATAGAATATATATAAATCTCATCAAGCTATGGAACATCACCAAGTAATAATAAAGAGGTCTTTTTACAAGAAGGCAACTCCAAGATAATTTCAAGAAGATGACATAGTATTGAAATAGGATGAAGATAGAGCAAAACTAGCGAGACATACCACATTTGATACCCTATGAATAAAACCATATGTCATCATCAAGTGAAAGCAAAGCAACTCTTTTCAATTAGAAAGGATGAATGGAGAAGATTTGCCTATCCTTATGAATGGGATATATTTGAAACCCTTCTATTGATAATTAAAGGTCAATTTTATAAATATTAGATTAGGTGTGTGTTTCCTTTCTTGTTGTGTTGTGTTCCATAAATGTTCATGAAGCACATGTGCATGTCTTGGTCGGTGTATTTTTCTTATTATTTTATATTATTTGTTATGTTTTCAAGGTAATTTATATGTCTAACATATATACTTATGATTCCATAACCAAATGGATAGGATTAGGCAACTGGTCATGGCATAAAAAATATACCACGCTTGGGAAATCATAAAAAATGTTGACCATTTTTACCATAGGTTAAAATGGGTAACATCCATATAGTCAAAATATTGTATAGGGGCTTTTTATAATGTCATAGGTTATGTTGTAGTTCATTTTATGTCATTTCATATGTAATTCTAGCTTTGGTCATAGTCTAGTTTAGTCCTTGTGTCATTTAGTGAATTAAGGGTCATTTTAGAGGCATATATGTAAGTGGAATGTTTTCATGGTGTCTAAATAATTAGGATCATGAAAATAGTTTGCACAGGCCTCAAGAATTTCATTTGAGCTTTCAAAGATCAAGCAGTAGATCAAGCACAATTCTAAGTGAATCGGGCCATCACTAGGACATCATCCAAAAATGAATATACCAGATCACTTGTGTATTTTATAATTTCATTTAGAAAGCCTCACAATCAAAATGGGTTCAAAACCATGGATTTATTTATGGTAGGAACATGCTCTACAAATTTCAAGTCTGTGTGAGATTCCTAGCTCAAGTTATGAGCATTTAAAGTTAGACCTATAACATAATACATGTATGTTAACATCAAGTTTGAGCTCTATAAATTAACCATTTGGGTTCAAAATTATTTAAAATGTTTAAATTTTATCAAGATCTAATGGTCCACATGAGCTCACAACTAACACATGATATCTAACAGTTCATGATGGGGTCAAACACATCAAAAGGTCCCTAGGTTAAAACCCTTTAAAGAGAAACAAGTTGGATGAGATCCTATAGTGTGGTTTCATTGAGTAGATGATCCAATGGTGTATGATCATTTATAATAAAGTGTCCCCAATTATATCTATGGATAGCATTCACTCATACATCTTGATCCAATAGTGCTAATGAAAGTCAACATGTCAAAGGATCTTCATGGTAGGAAATCAATGGACCATATTCATTTGTACCAAGGAGATCAATGATGTGTAAGAGGTCAAAAATTAAATATCTGATAATGGGGATATATGAGGCCAGTGGGAATAAAGATAGGTTGGAGAATTTTGATTGCCCTGAGTAATTTTTGATGGACAGAGTCAAACCAAAGGAGTAATTTTTTACCAAGCAAAAAAGGTCTTACAGGGGTCATCCTATCACCATTAGAGATCAGTTAAACACCATTAAAGGGACACATTGATTAAATTACGTTAAAAGACATAAAGGGACCACCATTAAAGCTTAATATGGACCTCTAGCTCAAGGGTTTGTGTCATGCAAGGTTCATTTTGTGACTATGTTTTCCATTTTCAAAAGAAAGATCTATGTATATGGTGAACTCTCAGTTCCCAAAAAGATATAATGGGTCTATTTTGGACCTAATATAATAAATAAATGGGGATATATAGTCTATATGTCTATATAAATGTAATGACTATAAGAAAACCAATAGTTTGAGATTGGTTTTTTGTCTATAGTGGACCTATGAACATGGGGATGAGTTTGAACATGATCTAGTTTGAAAAAGAGATATCATTTCAAAGTATTCCATGAAGGCATACACATATACCCCAATGATTTCATCTCCAAGATGAACTTCATGAAAAGGACCCTTCTCTCCACTTTTTCACACCATGACAAACCAGTGAAGAGAAGTTAGCACCAGCATAAATCTCTAACAAATTGATCCGATGGTTATAATCACATTGATACCAAGCCCCAACTTGGAAAAATTTTATCCCACTATTACAATCATCAAGGAACATCAATGAGGTAATAATCTACTTATGCAACCACTTGAAGTAACCCAAATCAATTAGGAAGCTTGAATGAGCATAAATATAGAGGCAGTTGTAACTATAGTTTAGATGGAGTTTAGATCATTGATTCTTATTTTATTACTAAAATATATCTCTAAACCCCCTTTATTATATAAATATAGCCTTTGAGCTATTGTTAATCATCCCTCAAGCTAGTATGACTAGACTCTACCAAAAATTGTATTTTGCACCACTTGGAGTAATGAATAGAGCATTTTTGTTGTTGTTTACAATTTGTGATTAGTGTTTTGTATTTATATGATATGAAAAAGTGGTTATCATCTTCCTTTTACAATTCCAAGTTTAACCTAAGTGCTAATAAAATTTTATTTCAAGTCATCTAACGTGTCTTAAGGTTGATGTCTTAGGTATAGAGTGGATAGTTGACTGTAAGTGTTTCCAATCAATCCTTACCCTTATTTCCCTCCATCTTAAGTCCATCAAATTGACCTCTAGGTAAATCATTATTACTTGGAAACAATTGTATACATTTCATTAGTTCTATGCATAGTATATTAGTGTGCTAATGAGTTCAATCTTAAGAGTGGATCTTTGAACATTCAATGCATCACCTCCTTTAAAGTAGGTTCAATTCTTGAAATCTATAACTCTTTTCCCCATAAGTGATCAGTTGGCATATATAAGATCATTTCAAGATACGTTAAGGGAGATATCGCTTAAATATAGAGTCTCATTTCCAATATAGGTACACCCACAAACTTGAAAATGTTCCTATGTTGTCCAAATCTAGAAGAAGCTTGAATAAATTCTTCTAGGGTGAAATATTTGGTGACAACATTTTCTAAATGATCAATAATGTTAGAAACACCAGCATCAAGATGACAAATATGAGTGTAGTTTTTGGGTTTTTTAAAAAAGGATATTATGTGTTATTTAATCCATTAGATAAAGGATTAAGTTTCTAATAATTTACATTAGAATTATCTATAGAAGTAATATTATGTGCACATTTGCCTCTATCTTACATGAAATTTTTAGAAGTAGATGTTTTATTGTTAATTATATTCAAATTATCTTTAGGGAAAGAATTATAATCCATTTTTCTCATTTGAAAAGCATAAACATTAGCAATTTTTATATTGTTTAAAGAATCATCATAATCACACATGTTTATATTATCAACCAAGTCAATGATAGTACTATCTTTCCCATGAATAATCATTTAAAATTCTAAACAAATATACATGTGTTAGAATCGTGTTCTATTTTAAAAACATGACAATAATGAATATTTTATTCACTCTTACATTTTTTAAGATTGAAATCTTTCCTTGATGTTGAGGGTTTGTCATTTAAATTTCACTTGAGGGTGACCAACTCATTACCAAGATTATGTATGGATTTTTAAATTTCTACATTATTAAAAGTTAAATCTAAAGAAACTTGATCTTTAAATCCAACATATTTTAAATTGTTTTAATATCTAATGCAAAAAGTAATTATAGAATCATATTATTTTATATATTTATCCTCTAAATATATTTTTTATTCTAAATGCAATGCACTACAAAAATATAATTTTTTGGATGGTCTAACATCACAAGGATTTTTTTGACATAGTTTACTAAATTTATCAATAAAATGGTAAATTTTCTCATCTAGATCAATGGAAATATTAATAAGTTCATTGAATGACTCTATATCTTCTTTAATTTTACCAAAAAAACATTATATCCAATCTTCTACATCTTTCCATGTGCTAATGACCTTGAGAGAAACATTTTCATTGGTTAAACCAAGGGTAGTGCAAATTAGCTTAAAGGCATATAAATGATCTTCCTAAAACTCACCAATGATCATTTTCAACATTAGAATCAGATTCATTATCAATTATTTATCTTGGTTTCTATCATTTTATAAACTAAGAATGATATCCATAACTCTATCTCTAGATTGTTCTTCCATTGGAAGATTCAACAATATCTAAAGTTTTACTAGGCTTAGTTGATTCTATAATTTTTTAGGATCAACAAGAATAATAAACATTCAAAAGAAAATCCTTTATAAATAAAATTAATTCTAGGTGGAGGATTAATATCCAAGGTTTTTTCTCTTTATTTATAAATGTGGTGACTTCTTTCCTAAATATGAAACTAAGTTTGAAGATTTAAACTAGTGTAACAATCAATTTCAAAGGTTGATTCATCTTCTTATTTAGTTATAACCTTAAGAGTTTGGTGTAGATAATAAGGTTTATTATACTATGAAAAATAGACAAGGCTATAGTCAATATAAATTTGATATTCAATAATAGCAAACTCAGGTTGGATGATAGGAGGTGGACCAATAATGGTCATGGGCAAGAAAAATTGATATGAAAAAAAGAAAGAAAGAAAAGTCTAAAAACTCCCCAATAGAGTTATCAAATTTGTTTATGTAAACACTTCATCTTCACCACTTCTATGTCTAAAATGATAATTAGAACAAATTTTATGTAAATTAGAGTGACTTTCTAAACATTACAAATTAGGCCTAAAAATCATTGAACATCCCAGTTTTATCTACACATTGGACATAAATGTTTCAAAGTACATAGGTGCATCCCTAATTACGACAATGTATCATATGCCATTATTACCTTCTTCTAATTCATCCTTAGAAAAGTGACTAACTTGCAAGTGATGGTTTTAATCAATTAAATAATGAAATTATTCAAATCTCAAAATGATATAAAACCTAATTGGGATCACTTAGCTAATCATAAACTCCTCCCTACATGAAAAATCTATATAATTGGTTAATAATATAATTATTTAAATTTAAATATTCAACAAATATTTGAAATGATGACATCATCATGACATCAAAACTTATATCAAAAATAATGACATTACAATAAATATTAATAATGATGACATCATTTTGAATGTTTTCAAGCACTAAAAACATATCAAGTAAATATATAAATTTATAACCCATGCCTATTAAATGCCAAATATTAATTGCATTTTGCCTACCAAAATTAATTGACTCTCATCCACTCATCTTTATTATCATCTGATGGTCAAGAGCAGTTTGAGGAATCTATAAATACAAGAGCCATATACCATTATTAATAATTATTTAACATACAATGAAGTGCTACCATTTTTAGTAGCCTTTCAAACATTAAGCATTAAAACTATTTCTTCCATTCTATTTGACTAATCACTCCTAAAGTAAAAGAGGATATGTTGCGCATGTAACCATGCCATGACATTATTAAATACTCCAAGATCTACATACAAGAATAAACATGTATATGTGTCAGCTAGGAAATGATGTCAATGAGGAAGATGATCACTTTTGATTATTTTATATTTGTTTTTCTTTTCTATACCTTACCCAATTTGAGAATCATGCTTAATAAGTTAAATTTACTATTATTTTATGCATTTTTTCATACTAATAAGAATTAACCTATTCTATATTTTTGTGTTTATAGTTGACAAAAAAATATCATGCCAATTAATCAATCCTTTCACCTATTATGAAGATCAAACTTTAATCATACTAGTTTTATTATAGGGGATCTAAGGAACAAATATTGATAATAAGGTATGCAGATAGATTTTTTTAATAATTCTAGAAATAAATCAGATTATACATAATAGATTAAATAACATTATTTTTATAAATCAATTTATTTATTTCAATCTATAAACAATTTGAAATTAGATCAAATAGATAAAATCTAACCTATCTAATAAAGTAAAATCTATGAGACAGGCAGTATCTTGAAGGAAAGATCGATTATTTATTATAATTCAATAATTCATCTCTTTCGATCAATTTTAGTGCCACAAAAATACTAAAATAAACTAAAAGAGAAATAACATAACCAACTTATTTAAATTTAAAATAAATAGAAATGGAAACCAAACAAGGAAAATGTAATAAATACTAAAATTAATCAACTAAAACAAACAATTATAAAAAAGAGAACAAATAAGACAAACATAAATTATTCTAATATTAAATATAACAAATGATCTAATTAAATTATAAAACTAATGCTAAAATATATTAAGAGAAAAAAATATTTAATATGAAACTAAAACAAAAAAATAACTAGAGAATAGATAAGGATAGAAAAAGATATAAAACTGATAAATTAAAAAAATTAATAATAATAATAATAATAAGAATTAATCAAGAATGAGAAATTAATTTTAGCAAAAATGAGATACTAAAGACATACAAGGATGAATATGAATAATAAGCAAAAATAACTTAAATATTAAGAAACTAAGATGAATAAACTATATCTAAAATAAATCTAAATTAATAAAGTAAAGAATATTAATCTAAGAAATAATATAAATTGAAAATAAACTTTAAAAATTGTGGAAATAAGTAAACTAAAACAACTAAATAAAATAAGGGTGTGAGACTTTGAAAAATAATCAAATTTGAAGTTTGAAAAAGTGATTTATTGAGAAATTTTTGAAGTTTTATTACAAACAAATATTTCAACAAAAGTTCACTATATAATCAATAGTTTAATAATTTATCGAAAAATGCTATGTTTTCATCATTATTCGGTAAAAGAACATAAGTTATGCACATATTAATCCATATATGAAATCATTAAACACATTAATACTTGAAAATCAATCATATAATCAGTTATAAATAAATAGACTTAGAAATAATTGTGTTATTCAAGAAGATTACTTCACTGTCAGAGAAGATATTGTTGGGTGTATCTACAAGTGATTGTTCAATCTCAAAGATGCTTGCATATAAGAATAAATATATGGAATCTTTTGAATTTACGATATCTTAATACCTATAATTTTTATCCCTTTATTATGTGTGTTCAATGTGCTTATAAATGAACGTCATTGAGGGTGATTATGTTTTAAAGTTGTAACTAAATTTAGTTAGTTATGATAAAGTTAATTGACTTTAAAAGTTAATTAATTATTAGTTACTTTATAAGTTATAACTTTTAATTTATATTTTACATTTTCTAATAGGTGGGGCCCCTAGATTTGTAAGACATCACTTAAACAATTATTTACAAACATTTAAATTAAAAGAACAATAAACACTTATGTAAAAAGATCTTAAATAATACATAACACTATATTCCATAAGAATCAAGCATGTCCTAACTACATTTTACATGATCAAAATTCAAACAAGTAAACATCCAACCAATAAATACTGCATGAACAAATTGAACTATCACTATTAAATTGAGCATGATCATCAAAATCATTGAATCAATATATGAAAAACTACCATGCTATAAAACTAATAATGTTTCAAAAATAAAACTATATAAAAGTACCAAAATTCATTATGAAAGATTTCAAAACTGAAAGTACCAATAAACATCATCATAACAAGTCTCTAAATCAATACAAACCACTAAGCCAAACAAAATAAAATCACCATACAACAACTACTATGAATCATAATTACTCCTAGAAACTAAATCACTTAGAGGACATCCCTTATATATCTAGTACTTAGTCTACTCCAATGGTGTAATAGGTAATTTAGCCAAGTTTGTACCTCCATACTCATCATCAATATAAAGTTTGAACTTTTTGAGTACTCGTGTCACCATAGGTTGGGTCATAGAACTAACAACACATTTCCTACTTAAATATGTGGATTTGTTAGCAACAGGTCATGGAGGTCTAGGAAAAAATTTAAGAGTGGGATTTACATTTATAAATTTAGGATTTATCTCAAAAAATAATTCATCTTGATTAAATATAGGGTTGTCACTAGGTGTAAAATCAATCGCTATGTGCATATGTTGAGAAGATTCACTTGGAGTACCTCATACAAAAGGATGAGACCTCTAAGTAGCTCACCTTATACCTATATGGAAGACATTACCATTAATATTAAAGGAATAAGATATAATATTTTCTTATAGATTTTAGAATATCAGGTCATTAACATAAAAGTGAATAGATACATAGGTTCCTTGGTGAAAAATCCTAGAAAAGGTATTGGCATCCCTACAACCATAGAAAGTCCTCTTATGATGAATACTCATTGGAGTATTACCACTTTGGTGTGCACTATTTTTACCCTAGATATTATTTTTATAATCCAAAGAATATGGATCCATATTGACATGATTATAAATTTGGAAGAAGTCAAATAAGAACTCCTTTATACCATTATTTTATGCAAATAAACTAATCCACAAAAATCATCTCTAATTGTATCCACTCATTTTATATCATTTATTCAAACTGATATAGAAGTTATGTTTAATACCAAAACACCTTAAAGAATAATTTCAAATGGACACAGTTTCCTAGTTTAAAATGAAACAAACAAACTTTGACTACAAATAAAATTATGAATAAGACTATTTCATTGATTCAACCATCATATAAATTATAGATTCAAAATAATATTTTAAGAAATATAACCAAATGAAACACTTAAAACCCACATAAATTTATCAAATAAGAACAAAACTTTTAGTTTCACTCATTTTTATCATCAATTTAATATTTAAGTATCTAATGCACATATAAATTCATTACAAAAAACTTTGAGGTAAAAAAATCATAAACATTAGCACAAATAATAACCTTTCCCTATGTAGTAATCAAGACTTCATACTTTATGCATAAACTAATAATAATAAAACACCTTTATTGAGTCCATAATTGAAACCTCATGCAAAGAGATAACTATCATATATTATATGTCATCCAAACTAGCCAAATGCCACAAAGTAAACATTTTCAATAAACTATTTAGTATATGAACTTATTAAAGGTAAAATACCAATGTGTGAAGCTCAAAATTTTAATTTGAACATAAAATTAGAATTTATAGGCAAGTTATTTCAAAATAAAATAATATTATATTTGAAAATTTTAACCACTCTAAATTTGTACGTGAAAGAGGGTATGAAAATAAGAGCTTTGAAAATGTTCAATCTTCCACATCTAAGTATTAAAAAACAAGAATTTCATAAAAGGTTTTGTTCTAATAATTTTATAGGCACAAATTTAAAACCTATTTCATGCAAGAAACCCACTACAATGTCCAAAATAGTGTATGCATGTTTACATGAGTTTTTCACCACCATTCACAACCTTTAGGTAAAAAAAAGACCAAATGGTATATTCAATATTGAGGCTTAAAAAAACATTTTATTTGATTAATCAAGAATGCATGGTGATAACAAAAAATTTTGAGTGAATATTTAGTGGAATAATTACATGCATGGTTATATTTGAAGTCTAAAAAACACAACACTTTGATATGAATTATTTTGAAAAAGACCCAAAAAAACTCATATGACTACAAGTTTTTCCAAACAAGCCTTGTATGTTAACAATGATAATAACACAATCTATATACATCTTTAAAAGTAAAATAAGTGTATAAAAAAAGAGAAAAATGTATACCAAATATTAATGACTTCATGCAAAATTTTAACATTTCATTTCTCATGTAAACTAATAAACCAAACTCTAATTTCTTTCATAGTTTATCAACAATGCTTTAATGAAAATAAATTGTTTGTAGTATCAATATATTCTTTAGATGAACCAAAACAATATCAAATCATACTCAATCTATTTTTTTAACTTTCAACCATAATTAAAATCATGCAATAAAAAGAACATATGCATAAGCATAATTATTTTACTATTATTTTTAAAATTGATATAGACCTTTCTCAACAAAAATCAAACAACCAAACTACTAATATACCTACCACCAAGACGAGTGCATAAAAACATAGAATTGTGAACTAAAATATATTTTTTTAACACTAAAAAATGAAATTATTAGTGTTTCTTCCATAATGAGCTTGATTGAATGAGGCTAGAATAATGAAAACCAAAAGCTTCATGGTGGATTAAATTCCAAGGTGATACATCAATGCAATTTGGGTAATGTTTTCACTAAATTAGTAGATTATGGAATCCATAAAATAAACCACCAAAATAAAAATAAAATCATCACCATCAACTTAATAATATATCTTATTAACAAGATGAAAATATTACCAAGGTTTTTTCCACCATTTCCATCGATAACCAAAAATGAGGCAAGGACAACATTAAATACAAATATCATAATGTATGCAACCAAAATCCCTCGACACTCTTTGATTTAGATTTAAACCTTTTTTCGCATATATTACCTTGAATATATGCAAATATCTAGGCACTTGGTTCATTAATATATCAAAATGACCCTCAATGTCAATGAACCCATGGAATGTTGGAATCAAAAATATAAGGTATCCAAGACTTAATAAATAACAAAAAAAAAATGATCAAATGTTATAAACATTATAAAATTCCACTGAACATTATCAATTGATAAATGATTTAAAACATTCAAAGCTACATTAGAAATTGAAACCAAATGAATATCACAAATCCTATAGACGTAAGAATTATCCTATGAATATCTATTTTGCTAGTAACATTCAAGTCACAAGATACATGATTAAGTCATAATGCAAATACATTATTAAGACATGGAATTTATACCATAAACACACACATATGATAAAAATATATACCAACTTAATCTAAATAAAACATCATCAACTTGCAACTTCATATTCCATGTTTATTCAAAACTCTTTGATAATACCTAATTATAATTTTAGAATGTATAAAAAATATATTTTATGACAATTTGATGAAAAAATTATGCTATGAATAATTGTCTTAAAATTTTATGAATGCTCAAATCAACACAAAATTATGTCACATTGAATAATACACCCAAAAATAATAGTTAAATGAATGAAAACAAGTTGACCCCCTCTAGCAGTTTTAAAATTTATAACTTGTGCCATCATATGTGAGGTTATGAATAATTTCAATTTTTTAAAAGAAGGTGTTGAAATTTTATATAACAAACTCCCTTATTTGTTTGTAAGGTTTTTTCCATTTTAATAACCCCAAATTAAGATTTATGGAGAGTGTTGGAGATTAAAATTATTAACATTAATTTATTTATCCTAAATCAATTTAGGTTGTAGGTTTCTTATAATGAGAATTTTTAATTCACATATCTTATATTTTATGAGGTGGCATGCCTCTTTTTCCCTTATGAATTTAATCCTATAGTTACATGTCACATGTGAGTCCTCCCACACTTTGCACACACTTCCTCCTTACTTTATGGGGATTAGTGACACTAGACACACACTAAAAAGGTTGTGTAAGAGATTATTTGTTTCTCCTCTTTCCTTCTATCTCTATTTAATTATGTCTCTCATTTGTCATTCTACACTAGATATTGATACACTTACTTATGGTTTGAGTCCCACTCTTTTTCTCATTCTCTTTTATTATATTAAGATTGTATTTGGAGAATATTATTTTCCAATCCTTATTAACACATGTTGGGTTTTATTTCATTGACTCAGTTTCCCCACTTATCAATCTCGTGTCTCACATTTATGGTTTATTACTTTTGATGTAATATTATTCCTTTATGAATTCAATCTTTATGCTTTCAACATTATTTTTTTGATCTTGGCATAATTTATAATAAATCCTCTTCTCCCTTTTATATGTTTATACATTATTGTATATTTTATAAATTGCTTTGTGTCATATTTTTAAATTCCTTTATCTGTTTGATGTATCTAATAGGTTTCCATTCATTATTTTACCTAGTTTCACCTCCTTTTATTTCATCCTACTAAATTTATCTACCACTTTATCTTTTGGAACAATTAAGAATGAGAATATATTTTCTCATAACATTTTATCTAGATCCTAGAAATTAAAGGCTTTGCAAAAATATTTTTTTCAATTCTTCCAAATATTTGGTCTCTTTTTACATAATGGGGTGCTTTGGATCAAATGTCTAAAATGTGGTGCATTATGCTTTTTATATACCCTTTTTAGTTAATGTATTATATTATTATAAAATGTATATTGGATGCCAAATGGTAATTTTTTTATGAATCCCCCACCATATTATAGTGTTAATATTATTATTTTCATCAAGAGCTTCCAATCTCATTGCTTCATTTAGAAACTCCTGATTCATCTATGCAAAATAATCATCTACATCTTATATTTTGTTGAACTTAAAAAGTTTCACATGTGAATCCCCTCATTTGATTTGAAATTATTTTTAATTTCATCTATATGGTGTTTATTTTGGGCTTGTGATATCTTATTTTTATAGGTAAATTGTTCATCATATATAGTATCTTATGCATTCTAGTTTATGGATACTCATAGAACAAGGCTTCTATATCATATTGATAATTAGACTTTACTTCCACATACATTAAAATTATTTCCATGCCATCATTTTGTTAATATCATATGTTTTTCCTTTGGCATATAATCCATGTATGTCATCATAATCAATTTATTTTTCATCATGAAATACCACCTTCATCCATGTTATTTCCATTTATAAATGTACAATGATTCCATCTTCCTCAAAAATGGTATCCTCATCTTCAGTATTTGAAAATCCATTGCAATTCAAAAACCATTCCAATTTCAAAATAATTAGATAAACATTGTCAATTTTAGATATGTCAATTAATTCAAAATATAATTTATCTTTATACCCATGAAATTTATTTCAGCTCATGTTTTTAGTCTTATTATATATTATAGAGTCCCATTTTCTAGGTAAATATCATAGTTATCCACCTAAAGTGGTGGCCTCCATAGTGCCTCCCATGTGATCCTGACTATTACATTTATATTTTCCTTTAAATTTGATAGATGTTGACATGGATAACAGGTCAAAGATATTTGGAATGATGGATGGATGAAATAATTCATTAATTATTAGAAGAATAGGTTAGATGAATAATTAGGGAAATCATAATTGAACATACTTATGGAGAAATCTATGAAATATACCTATGTGAGTTGCTTAAGTTATTAGTTGTTTTGTTGTCAAGAATTGAATACTAATTTAGGATGAGAAATATAGATTACTTTATCTAGAATAAATAAAATGTAGAAATATTTTGAAGTTTAGACACTAATTAGACATGTGTGATAGACCACTAGATAAAAACCACTATCAACAAATAGATAATTGAGTTTGTGGTGTAACGGTAAATTAAGTTTGAAACTATGTATGATATATTTGTAAGAGGCATAAAAGGTATGTTTTTTTAGTGATTACATGTATTTATGTAGATGTTGGTTGGAGAAGGAAATGATGCCTATACCTATCGAGATGGAGTGGTCATACAGGGTGATACAGGGATGCGAATTAAAGGGAATGGATGATGAGGAAATGAGTGAAGTAATTTGAACTTGAACCCAAGATATGGAGGACATAAAAAAATAGAAAGAAAATATAATTATAGGACTTGAGAGAGACAGAAACAACATAAGTGATGGTATAAGTAAAATGATCCTAATGTAACTATGATTAGGATTAGAATAGAGAGTTTGAATAATTCATAAAGAGATATACCTATAAGAAGAGTTGGGGATTGAAAAATATATTAAATTATAGTTAGGGAACCAAAAAGAATGAAGGACATTTGAGAGATTGGGAAAATGATTCAAAGAGAATGAAAGAAAAATAATAGGGAGAGGTCATAGAAAACCATTAGAGAAGATAAAAGGTATTTTTAGGAAGAAATTAAATGGAACGATATTATTTTAAAAAAGAAGGAAATTATCTAGACTAATTATTATAAAGTCACATAGAAAAGTTAGGTTCAATTTCAAGTAAGGAAAGTACTTCAAAAAAGGATCATTCATCTCAAAGGAACACATCCACCATGCTTAATTTTTTAACAAGAATGTACAATATAGAAGTTTAAGGGAATACTAAGTGGATTAAATATTTTATAGATAAATTTGGAAATCTAAGTGTATAAACACATAAATTTTTAAACAAGATAAATATTGGTACTGTGAAGATAGTTATAGTAAATCTCAAGACACTGACAAATGTTAGTTCAAATCAACCAAGTTTTTCAGTCGAGATCACAAAAAATATGTTTCTTAATCTAAGAATTTTTGTAATTCTAACACATTACAATGAATTTATAGACCATGAATAGTATTTTTTGACCTATGAAATGAAATGGAAAGCTAAAGGTGTTACTACATATAATGTGAATAAATGTAACCTCATAGAAGCCTTGACCAATAGGGCTCTATAATTTATATATATAAATAAATTAAATGAAATTATATTTAAATAGGTCAAAATATATTGGTTAGGTATTTAAATATGAATAAATGTGAAAGAGAAACAATCTAGGACTTGAAGGAAATATGAAAAAAGTCATTAGAATCATTTTGGGAATATGATCATAGATTTGTAGATGTTATAAATTTATTAACTTTATAGTTCATAGATACAGACAAATATATGTGGTTTGTAAAAGGCAACTGACCCAGGATTTAGTTTTCTATCACAAAAACATAGTTTTATTCTAAATCTAATACTCACTCAACTAGATCCAGGTTGAGAAAATATAAGACTATTAGAGGACTCCATATCATACTATAAGGAAATACACTAAAATAGATGTTGTCCTATGTAAAATGGATGAGTTACATGAAATTAATAGAACCGAATGATCTCTATGGTGTATGGAGTGTAACAAAGAAATACATAATAAGGATCATTGTTTTAAGATAAAAATATAAAACTTTTCAAGATATGTCACATAGTTGGGCATCTTATTATTAAATGTCATCTTATACAAAAATATATACAACACCACATATCCTATATTATAATTTTTTCTAATCTAATAATATTGATGAGAATATTTTTAGAGCATTTTAAGTGCTCAAATAAGACATCACCAAGAATGTATTCATAGTTCCTGTGCAATATATTTTGGCTACAAAACTAGGAATTATAAGTCTAAATGTCAAGATGACTCAAGCTACACATTATTCTCCTATGTGCAAAACTCAAGCTCAAAATTACCTAGGTCCATATTCGATATAGTAAGAGCCTCAAGGTATCATAGTATGGACATAGTCACCTTAATATGAGCCTAGATAGACACCTCCATATCTATAATACAAGTAACCTTGTAATTTTTGGTCTCCACCACAATAGATAGGATGGGTTTCACCTTCCACTCAAAGATAATATGGGGGATATGATGCCCAAATATAAAAAATGTTGAGTTTTTTATATATACAATAAGGGTATTAAGGGGGATATAAAGGAGGCTATTCATGCATAAATTAGAATTAGGGATAAAATGATAGATAGGGTCAATAACCTATTATTTACTATCTATGTGATGAATACAACCACTTTGCAATAAATTATCCTTGGAAACCATATGGACAAATCTATTATGTTTATTGAAGATTATCTAGGTAACACCATAAAGAGGATTATCCAATCTTAGATAATTAGATAAAGGAGAAACTCATGCGCAATGTGAATATGGTAAACACACAACCCAGAGACCTTGTGTATCTACAAGTTATCACTCAAAACTAGTATAGATGGAAAATTTTACCAATATTAGAGATGCCTCAAGAGCCTCTGATCAAAAAGGCCCAATAGGATATGTATTTATATCTTTCAAAGGAAAATGTTTTGATGTCTAAAGTCACATAGTAACTAAAAAAGTAAAAAATAAAATGTTTATGAAGGGGATGATGCATTCATGGATGTGTATATGTATGAGAAACCTATTCACATATTAAAACATCATGATGGAATAGTGACAACCTTGATAGACATGTTAAATCTAGTAATCACCCTATGTAAAGGAGATATATCACATACCATTACCAACTTATTGCATAGCCTGTTAGATTATATAAAAATGGATTAGGAATGAAATAAAATGGTAGGAATGTATGTGAAAACTATCAATCCTTGGGATGTTGATTCTCAAATGGATATTAAGTTGGTTGGGTATAAAGTATTAAATATTATCTTCAAATTTGGAAGTATAATCAATATGATTAGTTGGTCCACATGAGAATCTATAGGATGACCTGTGTTGAGTTATAACCCACTCACACTCAATCTCATAAATTATGAAAGAGTATATCCCATTAAGAGGTTAGAATGTGTAGAAATAAAAATTATTGATATCATTTTTTGAGGTGACTTTGAATTCACTGACATGAAGACTAATGAAACACATTACCCTATGTTTGATAAATTAAAAATGGGTATACGATGGTTAGATGACCATAAATATAATATCTAATAAACTAGAGGCACATCATGGAAATAAGATCATTATCATCCCCTTAGAAAATGTTGAGATAAAACCATACATCATTCCTAAGGAGACAACTTAATCATATGTTTATGGAGATGATAGTTTGTTTAAGGTTGGCATAGATCCAAAAGCACAATATTTAATAACCAAGTGATTTAATGACTTGCAAAATAGGCTCAACTAATTTATAAATTTAAATATAATGAGTAGTTCACATATAGACATGTGAAAATCAGTGATTAAGTTTTATAGTTTATATTAGAAGGGTGAAAATCCCCATCTTTGTGATCTCCAACAAGATTAGAGGTGGATCTACTGTACCAAGTGACTCCCATAAATATGGACTACACTAAGCCTACTCATGAAGGTATTCTACCTTGGGAAGTTACATAGTATGTCAATGGTGATTTATATGCACATTTTATGAATTGGGTGTGAGGATATCATGAGCTAAGACCAATGAGAATGGTTTTTTATAGAGAGATAAATTTCCCTAGTAATTCAAAATTGAATATTTAGTATAATTCATTAATAGGTTAGAACACCATGTTCATAACATATATCACATATTTAGTTCTCTCAACTATGCACTCAAACGTGTTTCTATGAAATGGTGGGAATTTCATCATTATAAATAATTTCATGTGGAATAATCCTGTGAATTGATGAGAGATTGAATCCAAGTAGCACCTATAATTTCTAAGAAATGGCCAATGTTCTACGAAGGCTAGTGTCTTGAATTTTACAGTCATAGGTGTGTTGATATATGGTATTCATAATGTATGGAATGAACTTATTGGGTACATGTTTTATGATATACTTCAACACCTCTACCACTAGATTAGTACATGCACTAAGATCAAATACATGAGATTAATGAGAGCTCAGTTCCAAGCAGTACCTATAATATCTAAGAAATAGATAATGTTATAAGAAGGCTAGTGTCTTGAATTTTATAGTCATATGTATGTTTATATATGGTATTCACATGGTATGAAACCAAAATACTAGGTAAATGTGTTTTAACATCCTTTAACACCTCTACCACTAGCTTGGTACATGCACAAGGAGCATAAACATGAGACTAAGAACTGACCACAAGTTCAACATGACTTTATAAAAAAATTGTATTTGAAGATAAAAGTCCCATAGTGTATAAAGTTATTAAAAATATGAAAATTTTATTGTGTCATGGATGGGAGGAAGACATACTAACTACATAGTATTAGATTTCATAGGAGGAAGCAACCTAATACCTAAATAAAGATACTAAAGACTAAGAACTTAATGAGAAAAAAGAGAATTTTTTGTTGAAATTATGTAATAAGATCTTCAATGATTGATAACATGTATAATCTAGTGATAGTGAGGAATATTTGGATTTAAAAGGATTCTTTGAGACTGAACATCAAATAGAGGAGCCCAAAGCCAACATCAAAAATAAAACATAAGATACACAACTACAACATCAAAATAATCAAGAGTGGGGAGGGGAAATAAAATTTAGATACTTTATTCTAAAGGGGAAAAATAAAATATATCAAGAACCAATGAAAAAATTAGTTCAAAAAATTGGTATAAATTTTGTACCAAAGCTTGTGACCTTTGGAAATTACAAGACATAACAACATATCTCAAAGAGAGTTTAGTTGCTAAAAGATTCTCAATATGTATTTCCTACTAAATTTTTAGAATTCAAGGGCATAGACCCTTCATTAGGAGAAATGCACATAGAACTCAAAGAGTGTACACAACCTATCAAGAACCATCCATATAGACTAAATCACAATATGAAACTCAAAGTCAAGGCTGAAATTGACTAGATGTAGGAAGCATGAATCATCTATCCAATATAAAAAATGGTTTAGGTAAGTCAAATAGTATTCTAACCCAATAAATTATGAGATATTAGATTCTATGGTGAATACAAATCACTAAATGATGCCTACATTAATTATCCTTTTATGATTTTATTCAAATAAAATCTTCTTGAAATATTGTAGGTAATAAATTATATTCTTTTACTAATGGATTTAGTGGATACCATCAGATCTTGATCATAATAGAAGACCCAAAAAATACTAATTTTATGATAGAGTGGGGTTCATTTGCATATAAGGTAATGCATTTTCGTTTAAAAAATGCTAATGATATTTTCTCTAGATCTATAGTTATTTCATTTAAAGATTTCATACATGAATTTCAAGTCGTTTATATTGATGATTGGGATATGTTTTCCTTATTAAAAGAACATCTTTCTAAGTTGTGACTTATTTTAGATATATTTCAATATTTATATTTACTTTTAATTTGAAAAAATGTATATTTTCACACCTTTTGGTGTTCGCTTAGGACATTTAGTTTATAGTGATGGTATTTGTGTTGACCACGATAAAATTGTAATTATTTTGGAGTATCATATTCTATAAGTTCTACTCAAGTGTGATCATTCTTTGGACACACTAGATATTACCACAAGTTAATTATGGCATATGTGACAACATTTTCTCTAATGGAGAGATAATTACATAAGGATACAAGGTTTGAATGAACTCTGAAGTGTTAAAAAACCTTCATATATTTAAATCAAATGTTAATCACAACTCCAATATTTGTATTCCCATATTAGATAAATCCATTTCATGTTCATGTGGATGCTTTATGAATCATAGTAGGAGTGATTTTGGCTCAACCTAGAGATGGGGTCTTAGAACACCACACTCAATTCATAAGTAATAAACTTTCAACAATAGATAAGAATTATACTACTATAGAATCAAAATATCTATCCATGGTGTTTGCATTATAGAAATCAAGGCATTATCTCTTGGATACACCATTTTAATTATTTACAAACCATCAAGATCTATGGCATTTGGTGAATAAACCCATGTAGGAGGATGGATATCTAGATGGATAATACTATTTAAATAATTTTAGTTTAATATCAATGTAAATTTAGGGAGAGAAAATTTAGTATCACATCATATCAGTCGCATAGGGAAATGTGAGGAACTAGAAAAATTACAGGATGAGTCACTAGATAATCATTTGTTCAAGGAATTATTAAACTTGGTCACATAAGTTATGTCATTTAATATTATTATTGTGATTATTTATAATATGGGTAAGGATGACATATTGTGTAGAGTAGCCTTAGATCATGAGAGACCATAGTTGTTAGAATAATCCCATCATGGAGTTGTAGGAGGATAATTCATATGATAATATAATGAAAATAATATATTAAAAAGTGTTTTATGGTGGCCTAATCTATTTTAGGATGCACACAGAGTCATTAAACATTACAAAAAAATTCAAAGAGTAGGAACACCAACCAAAGAGATGAAATTCCTCTAAACCCAATGCTAGCTTTGCAACCATTAGAACAATGGGGAATTTTTCTTAGGACCTATTAATCCACCATGAAATTGTAGTAATTCTAGATATATAATCATTGGTATGGATTATTTCATGAAATAGATAGAAGTTATTATGACACCAAGTTGTAGTGATAAAGAGCAACCAAATTTCTATATGAGAACATTATAATTAGGTTTAGATGTCATATGAAGTTAGTTAGTAACTGTGGAATGTACTTCATAATAAACTACATCAATAATATGACTAGATAATTTATGATATCACAACATAAAATCATGACTTATCAAATTCTTACAATCCTATGGGAACATAAGACCAATTCAAAAAGTGGGATAGGATATATTCATTTTCATTTGGTCTATGGGTTAGAAGTATTAATGCCATTAGAATAAATAGTTCCTGATTTGTGAATTACTTTAATAATATACTATGATATGAGGACTAACTTCAATCAATATTGTTGAATTTGAATAACATGTAAGAAAATAGACAAAGTGAAAGTTGGATATAAGAAATAAATAAAAATTACCAAAATATATGGCATGATCATAACCTACAAACTAAGGAGTTTTAGCTGTAAAAATAATATTGTTATATGAACATAGATTTCAAGCATATTTAGGGAAGTTGTGCATCCATGAAGTATAAAAAAATTTAACTATAGTGCTTAGGAAACTTAAAAGAACCATCTTACTAGGGTGAGTAAATATATCTAGGATTAAGTATTACTGCTATTATCTATATACACCTCATGCTGAAAAATAGAGTGGGTGTTGAGTAGCACCATGTAGTTAAGAGTTCTATTTAATTTATAGTTTTTATTATATTTTTATATATTTTTTGTGTATTTTTATTTAGTGTGATATCTATATCATAGATAACTTTAATGTAATCTAAAAAATATAAGTCATAGAGTGCCAATAAGAAATAGAAAAATAATGAAAAGTCATACATCGATCAACATGGGAGTAAATTAAATAAGTCAAGGAATGAGGTGTTGATAACAAGGTATGATATAAAGGTACCAAATGGTAAATACCATGGTTTTTAATGACAAAGAACTCAAAATATTGTGTAATTATAAAAATAGATATATCTATTAGATACAATTTATTCATAATAAAAGAAAGTCTTTAAAAATGAAAATATGGCATGACACATCATTAAATGCCACCAGATGGCATAATGAACCTACCCATTTAAATTATAATGTCACATCATAATAACTAATAACATTCAAATAAATAATAATAATGATGCAAAAAATATCTCAATAAATCCAATGCAAAGTGTTGAATGAGTGAAGCAATAAAAATATGTATAGAAACACCATTATAATTTGTATCAAAAAAGAACATTTTATGAATCATCTACCTAAGCATAGAATCATCAAGGCCATTACCATAAAACAAATAGAATGGATCAATCATAGTTATTGATACCATTTTCTGAGTCATAAAAGGAAGAAATGGAATTGGGCTTGTATTAAGAGAAACAAGATACCATGACCCACATAATTTTGATTTCATCAATACATCATAAATAAATTTGTTTTCCAAATATCAATCTATAATTATGTAGATAGGATCCCTAGAGCTTCAATATTAGTTACAAATATCTGATGTCAAGTGACTTATCAATATCCCTATTTTTATGTAATTGGATGAAGTGATTATGACACTTTTGAGTTGCTACAATGAAAGGGAAATACATTTTTTTAATGATGTCATCATTTTCATCAATGTAAAAACATTGGTATAAGAAATAGGATTTCTAACAAGGGGAAATCCCTTGTATAATACAATACCAAGAACCCTATAATCCATTCATATTTCATGGATAAATATACATAAGGCTCTCAAAGAGTTACAATAGATTCAATAGATAATTTCGCACTCAAAGTCCTAAGTGAATCCATCACTAATCAATACTAGTAGACAACAAAAAGTGTAAATTAGGAAATAAAATGGGTCATCGATATTTCATATCGAATGATTTAGATGCAAGAGGAATTCAACTAGTTAGAGTTCCTAGTGACTAAGATGATAACAAATATTGAAAAGCTCATCATCAGTACTAGTTTTTGGTATTGTTTATTTTATTCACCCATTGGAAGTATCTTGATGGGCCCATTACTCTTGACATAGATTTTTGGGCTATGACAACATTTTCAAATCTTGTAAAGACCAAAACATGGAAATATTATGTTTAGATGAACTATGTCAATCAATTATGGATATATATGCAAGGACCCATTACCTCACATCCTCAAGTGCCTACTACAATTTGTAGAACCTAATACCACTTTCCATAATCACCAAAGTACATGATAAGGTGTAGATAAAAATTTATAAGCTTTTAAATTCATCCATCATACCATTGATGTTTTTCATATCCATTTAGATGCACAAGAGGAAGTGTTATGATAAAAATACCTAGTTTTAAGAACCATGCGACCTCTAAAATCCATGTCTTTGAGTAGAGACAATATTATATTATAATAATAGGGAGAAACAGCAATAGAATAACAAACACAACCAAAATTTACATATCATTAACACAACCAACCACAATAAATATAAAGGATCCTATTTATAAATAACCTTACCCATTGAAGAAGAAGACTCATAACATAAATCCATGGCTAACTAAAAAGTGCATGCCCAAGATCACCACTGAGTATGCTTTGAAGAACTTGGGAATAACTATGCATGAAGTCTAAAAATAAAAGTTATAGGATACAAGCCAATACATCTGTGAGAAAGAAGGGGAGAATAAATTATTCCTATGAAAGGTAGTGCACACCTATTAATTGTGAAATAATGTCCCATTGGTACTTTTGGTAGAGATATCGACACCTATTGAGTCCATCTTTATGGACATAATCATAAAAGAGGAGGAAAGAAAACATAATATGATTAATTTTTTTCAAGGAGTAGTAAGCATATGATCATCATTTACAACCATGATTCCACTATGGATTATCAAATAATAAACTAAGATGTAACAAGACAAATTACAATAAAAGATACCTTTAATAACTACTAATGTAAAAACCATGCACACACTAGATAACCGAGACATCCCCCACATTCATAGAATGACTAGGAACCTTTGATAAAATTCAAGGTGTAATAGAAGATGAGTCTAAAGAGGAGAAAATAAAAAATTATAACCCCTCACAAAGACACACTAATCTAAGAGGTAAAAGAAAACCCTAGTCCCACCTACTTGGGAGAAGGCACTGGTAAGTACGTGATAAGTGGTTATATCTTCCGCTTCTCCCTCTCTCTTTCTATAGTATTCACCATCCCATTAAATCCTTTCAATTCATTTTACCTCTATGTCCACACTCATGCAAATTATTTTGAGGCAGACACTATGTAATATTAAACCACCCCACAATAATTTTTAGTGAAATAACAAATTCAATAATAACAACCTAAGGAGATGTTACATAGTAACAAGTGTAGGAAAGTATAGAGGAAAATGAAGAAGTTGATATGAAAAAATAATAAATTATAAACTAGAGATGGATAGATAAGAAGAAGAAAGAAGATAAGCTGAAGAATAAATAATTAGTAGATAATAGAAGAAAATAAGAAGAGTTTGCATAGAGTAAGAAGGAATAGTTATTAAGGAGGCATAACAAGTACAGATAAATAAGGCTAAGGATGACTCAATAGCCAAGGAATCTAATAAAATTTATAAATAAGCCCTACACAAGTAAAAAGAGTTAAATAATAAAAAGGATGAAGACTAAGTTGTTAAGGATATTTCATAGAAATTAGTACAAAAAGTGAAATAGGTAGAGACAACTGCCAAGGCAAAGGAGTTGGAGCTAAAGAAGGTTGAATTTGTATCTGACATCCCAAATACAAAGTATCCTAAATAAATTACAAATCCAAAATAATTTGTCAATGATAAACCAATTACTAAATTCCCATGGCCTTTTAGAACATCTCAAGACCCAAGATTCATGTAGAGAGGTGCACAAGAGGAGGAATAATAGGAAAAAACTTAAATAAATATTAATTGGTTATAGGATGTCTAATATCCACCAATATGACATAAATTTTATACTCTTAATCCCAAAAATATTTCACCTAACATATTCATCCACAACCTGTATGACAACACTCACTTTAGCAATGATGAGTTAGGAGGCATCACCTAATGTGATCCAACTCAGATTAGACAAGTATATTGATGGAGTTTCCATTTTCCATGATTCTATAGAATATAAATACACCAATATACAAAATATAATCTTTAATTGAGGAAGGAAAACATATATTTTCATGCACAATTATCCAAGGCCCATACAATTTTAGATTTTACTTGTCTAGCATTGGTGACTCAAGTTTTAGGTGACCAAGTGATGTTAGAGGAAAACAAATTATAGCCTTACCCTATTGATTCAACAAGTATTTGGTATCTAAATATAAACTAAAAAATATCCTAACATATGGTTAACACTTGAAAGTTAAAATAGAGATAATCTTTGAGTTCCTTCAAGAATATGACTAAGTTATGGGCACTATTACACAAAGAATTTTAAAATTACTTGCTTTATTACAATTGTAGTATACCTTTATTAATGTATATATAAACTTATCTAAGGTGTAAAAATACAAAGTAACCATGGAAGATCAAATGTACATGCTAGATCAAATAGACACTACATTTAAGGAGTCTCTTACTTCAAAAAACAATGTCATGGATAAGATGAATACATGAAAAAATGAGATGTTGTGTAACATGTTCTCTAGCATGTAAATGTATTTATATGTATATCTAATGGAGGATATGTCTCAATACATTCAATGTAGAGTCTTTTAGAGAAGATCCATCCTTGAAATCATAGAGGATGAAGATATTCAAAACATTGTGCAGTGCAAAGCTATTCTATCTACGCTAATTATCATGGTGTGAAACATCCTTGTATATTGTATCAGTTTAAAAAATATTTTTTGCACATGGATAGATCCATTACAGAAAATATGAGCATCAATTCACTCCACCAAGCAAGCTCACACATGAGTTTAAACTAGGAAAATGGCCAAAACAACATAACAAGCAATTCAAACATAAAAAATTCCTTTAGCACCTGACTCTATAGTATAATTATCCTTAGTCATAGTATTCACACTACCATGTTAAATAATAGTAATATATTTTGACATAACACTTGTCTCACCATCATATTCTCAACCTCCTTCAACTCAATTTGTGTACTCTATTCTTCCATATACTCTCTAAGTACTACAAGCTTTAATTTTGTAAATTTTGATTATATCTGAAGTAGGTAAGGCCAAAAGAATTAAGAATGGGTCCAAGATGGTTTAAATCCTATAAAAGGTGGCATACTAGTTCTTCCAATGTATTGAAAACCTACAAGGGTGGTAGATTAGTAGTTTGCTTAGTTGAAAACTTGAATGACAGCTAACTAGTGTGAAACACATGCAACTACACCAAATTTAGAATTTAACACACTTCCTATGAATTTGTCTTAAGATAAGACAACTATTTATGTCCAAAAAATATATGGTAGTAGATATAGGAGTGCAAAATCATAGAGTATATATGAATGACAAGTATGAGATATGTGGTATTTTTTATATTACATATCATTTTGTATGTATTCAAAACATGGTTTTATATCAAAAGTCTAAAAAACATGAAAATAATCCTTTGTGAAAGCAATGAAAGGTTTAGAATTCAAAGCAATAGATATTTTCTAAGATCTATAACTATGGAAAATATGTAAATTGAAAGAGTTTTGACTTGTTAGATAATAAAGATTACTTGATGGTTCGTTTGAAAGTTTTTATGTATGGTTCTATATGTATTTAATTCTCTATTTTACTTTAATCAATTGGATTTATATATAATAACATCTAGTATATATTCAAATAACATGTTTTTAATTGAATATTCCCTAAAAATAAATTAAATGAATAAATAGATTCATCATATCCCCATCTATGTTCTAAACTTGTAGTTCACTTCGCCCACACAAACCTTAACATGTTCTAATGGGAAATTCTAGAAACCTATGCTAATAAATATCATGCCCACATTTATCACATTACTCACAAATTTTACAATTTTTAACCAAATGACGAGCATGAAAAGTATTATAATGAAAATAAGTCTTATGAGATTGAAAGACACTATGGTACAATGTCCTTCGGTGAGAGGTAAAATATGACTTCAAATTACCATTAGATGCATTGAAAACAATCCATATAAATTTTATGTTAGAGATAAATGAAAGGGGATCAATAATTCCATTTCATGATTACCAACACCACCTCTATAATAACCCATTTATCGCATAATTTTTAAACCAGCATTTGAAATATGATGTTGCAAATCCATATGCTCATGAGAGGAAGAAAGATTACATTTTAAAGAAAAATTTAAAGTATTATAATTTTCAAAAAATGCGATATTGATGATAAGTGAGTCAACTAAAACTTATACTTCTCTTAGTTTTTTATTGAGCAATTTTTCTAATAAATGAATAGTTTGTTTTTAACATTTAAGTTGACATTTGAAAACAATAACACATTTTTTTTTCTCAATAAATTGATATTTAAGATCATTTATTGATGTTTCATTTATCTTATAAAGTTATTTTGATTCCATCATTTCAAAAAATAAATTTTATATGGAAAACATTAAAATATTGTTTGAGTTAATATGAATAGCTTCAATGAGTAAGACTTGACCCAAAAAAATTGAATTGGAAATATATCTTTGAGAAACTTATAAGATTTTGATTTCAATTATAACACCACTTAAAGTCATAAAGTGATGTAAACCATTAAGAGAAGCAATAAAATTATAATTGTTAAGGCTTTGGAAAATATTTTAAAAAACAATAAGCAATATAGAGGTTTATCTTAACAGTATAATTTAAATGTGGAAAATGAAGGAAAAATATAAAAAATATATATTTCTCAATACCTAAAATCTACCAAATATTATTTTTTATTTTACACAAAATATTAAAAATTTGAAATGCAATAATTATGTTTTTGTTGTTTTATCTCAAACTATGATGTGATTTTGATAAAAAAAAATTAGCAAATTATTCCTAACCTTAAAAAAAACTAAAATCATTAGAAAAACCCAAAATGTAAATCAAAAGATACAATGTTTTTTGTCATACACATTTTTAGAAAAATATATTTAATATAGATTTACGACTGCATCTGATTGAATATAAAAATAGATTAAAGTAAAAACTATTTATATGCATTCACGTAGTGAATAAAAATGATGAATAAACATAAAATAATGTTTTCAAGGGTTGGATCCCTTACCAAAAAAAAATCACAAAATCATATTTATCTACCCACGCACCTACAAAAACCTTAAATTTAAAAGATAATAACAACTTGCATTGGTGCCATGTTATAAATTATGTCTATAATGTGAAGAATAGTATTTAAAATTATAAGTTAAAACATGCAAAAAATGAAGGAGAGCATCTCAAAAGTAAGCAATTAAGATAATATGATACACAAGTTGTTAAGTGAGGAACCAAATCAATGGAACAAAATCCCACGTGTATTAAGAAGATTTGAAAAACACTATTCTCTAATTAAAATCTTAGTAGAATTAAAGATAACGATAAAGAGAGATAGGACGAAAGCCATAAACAAGTGTCTCAAGGTTAACCTGTGTAGCATAAGAGAGGAGAGATCTCAATAAATATAATATCTTACACAACCTTTTTAGTGTGTGCCTAGTGTTACTAATCCCCATGAGATGAGGGGAAGTGTGTGACAAGTGTGGTATGAGTTACATATGACATTCAACTCCAAAATTCCCTTCAAAAGGGACAAAATAGGTATGACACCTCTTAAAATCTCAAATATTTGAATTAAAAATTTACATAATAAGAAACCTACAAACCTAAATTGACTTAGGATAAATAAGATTAATCTCAAACAAG